>CM063498.1:72007518-72035018 GCA_032207245.1 Pardosa pseudoannulata | reverse complement strand
TGTCTGTCGTTGACTCGTAAAGATGTCCGTTTTAGCAGCTCTAAAATAAAGTTTTAATTAAACTTGTGCCGTTCTCTTCAATGTGGCCAGACTGCATCGTTCGTTATTACTGCTCTTGCTTAGGCTTCTCCTTGCCCAGTAGCCCGGGCAATTAAAAAAATAGGGGCTACATAATTATTGTAACTAGAGAAAATATTTATCATATATAAATATATACTCGTAGGCTATACGGAAGAAGTAGATTGTTATTATGCAGTTCAAGACCTAATGTCCTATTACTAGGCCAGTTTATACATTTCTTACGATTATAAAAAAAAATTAATGTTTGATACTATATTTAAAAGTTTAACTATTTTCAAAATAATTCTATATGGTCCTTTGCATAGGAAATTACGTTATTTACGACTATTTATATTATGCTTCTTAATGTAATATTAAAAGGTCATTATGCCATATGTAGCCGTAAATAATATTAAGTAAAAATATATACTTTTGTATTTGTTTTATTAGTGTAACTTTAATATTATATTTTAGAAAGAAAGACTAAGGCAATCTGTCATATGCTACATCTAGATATTCAGTCATAAATGAAATATTTCGAAAATTTTTCTAGGCATTATAACAAACTTTTTACTTTAAAAATAGATGCTCATTTTCCTAACAGCTGCAAATTTTAAAAGATGATAATATGAAGGGAGATTTCTTGGATTGCCAAAACAACAAAAACTATGCATTGAAAAGATTTTCCCCTCAAGAGTATAAATTCGAGTAAAAGCCTCAGATTAATATTTGTAGAAGCATACAACGCAGTTTTAGCTGAAATTAAAGACAAAAGTGAAGTTTAAGGTACAAAGTGTTTGATTTAATCCTTTACTTGACGACTGTGAATCATAGAAGGTCTTCTTATTTAATGAAAACACACACACACACACACACACACACACACACACACACACATATATATATATATATATATATATATATATATATATATATATATATATATATATATATATATATATATATAGAGAGAGAGAGAGAGAGAGAGATGCTTGTGTGTGTACATATATATATGCTTGGATGTGTTTTGACCCCACGTAATTAAACTATAAAATAAAATTTATTTTCTAGGCCTTCCTATTTTTCCTTTTTCAAATTTTTTCTCTTTTTTTCTATTTATTTTAATTGCAGTAAACGTGTGAGCATAAGCTCTGATTTAGTAAAAACTCTGTTAGTCCAAATTTTTAGAACTATCTGATCTCGGATTAAGTGCTGGATTCGATTTCTTTTAAAATTTTCAGTTTCTGGTCAATACATAAAACTTTAAGCTTTTATCCTAGTGTAAAACATGAGAGCTTCTTAAGATTTCCATTCTATATATATATATATATATATATATATATATATATATATATATATATATATATATATATATGTATGTGAAGATCGCCGAGCCGTTGTATAAATTCACATCCAAACAGTAGATTTATTTTTTCAACATTAAGGTTTATTTTAAGACACAGCACAAACTATTACCGGACAATTATATATACAAATGTTACAATATTTACAGTAACCAATTAGATCAACTCAAGTATCTATCCTAAGAGCCTCGCTTACACGTCCGGAGTCTACAATCACCTCCGACGTTCTCCCAATCTACTTACTTTCTTCCTAGGTGGCGCTCTCTGGCCGTTCACTATTACTCGCCTGTCCCTACAATGTACACACATACATACATACACACATGCACACTGACACATATATGACATGCCTAGGACAATTCAAAGAGCCGACGATGTCTTGATAATGTCTTTATTCATGACTATTGCACAGTTTAACAGTCAACCTTGAAACATGGAGCTGAGTGGCTAGCGTCCACATTCTAACAATGAAGCTACATTTGACCGAGTTTCACACAGCAACACTTTCTGAAGACACTCTCTTTCAATTGTTACGCGTCAAGCGTTTTTATATGCAGTTATTAGTGATTTATTCGCCTGAATTATAGAGTGCGCTGCGTTTTCTGCCTTTAAACCCCTAAATTATTTATTTTGTGTTTTCAAACCTGACACACACAAACACACACACACACACACACACACACACACACATATATATATATTATATATATATATATATATATATATTATATCCTAAATTCTAAAAAGAGTACATGAGAGTTAAAAGAAAATATGATTTAACGAAAGAAAAAAGTTTCCGTAGTAATTAATCATTTTCAGTGCCATCAACTAATATTCCAGGGTTAAACAACTATTTTTAATACTTGCAATCGAGATATAATTTTTCAGAGGGTGATCCGTAACAACAGAATTTCAATAAGAATTAGGTTTTCTAAAATTATATTTTGAAGATATACAGTTGGGCAAATAAAAGTATGAAAATGAAATGAGAGTTCAAAAATTTATCGAAACTTCCCACAACTTAAAAGAAAATCTCATTAATTACCACTTTAATGGAAGTTTATGTGATTGTATTGTAATTACTCTTATGAGGATGAAATTAATTACTGACGTTAATTATTGAGAATCTAATAATTTAAACATCCCACACGAATATTAAGGGATTCATATTGTGATATTGATGTTAATTATTCAAAAATATCATAATTTAAATATTCCACTAGAATATTAAGGGTTCTAAAATAGTATATTGATTAATAGTATATTAAATTTTGAAAATCTCATTTAAATATCTCACACGTATTTTAAGGGTTCCGTATTGTGATATCGATGTTAATTACTTAAAATCTCATAATTTAAATATTGCACACTAATATTAAGGGTTCGAAATTGTGATATTGATGCCAATTACTGAATATCTCATAATTTAAATGTCATACACGAATATTAACGGTTCCAAATTGTGATATGGATGTTAATTTTCGAAGATCTTATAATTTAAATATCCTACATGTATATTAAGGGTTCCATATTGTGATATTGATGTTAACTATTGAAAATCTCATTTAAATATAATTCACTAATATTAAGGGTTCCCAACTGTGATATTGATGAAAATTACTAAAATTCTCATAACTAAAATGTCACACAAGAATATTAAAGGTTCCAAATTGTGATATGGATGTTAATTTTTGAAGATTTTATAATTTAAATATCTTACAAGTATATTAAGGTTTCCATATTGTGATATTGGTGTTAATTATTGAAAATCTCATAATTTAAATATTACACACTAATATTAAGGGTTCCAAATTGTGATATGAATGTTAATTTTTAAAAATCTCCTAATTTAAATACCCTACATGTATATTAAGAGTTCCATATTGTGACATTGATGTTAATTATTGAAAATTTCATTTAAATATAATACACTAATATTTAGGGTTCCTAACTGTGATATTGATGCCAATTATTGAAAATCTCATAATTTAAATACCCTGTATGTATATTAAGGATTCCATATTGGGATATTGATGTTATTGAAAATCTCATTTAAATATAACACACTAATATTAAAAGTTCCCAACTGTGATATTGATGCCAATTACTGAAAATCTCATAATTTAGATGTCACACGCATATATTAACGGTTCCAAATTGTGATATGAATGTTAATTTTTGAAAATCTCATAATTTAAATATCCTATACGTTTATTAAGGGTTCCATATTGTGATATTGATGTTAATTATTGAAAATATCATAATTTAAATATTATACGCTAATATTAAGGGTTCCAAATTGTGATATTGATGTCAATTACTGAAATTCTCATAATTTAGATGTCACACACGAATATTAACGGTTCCAAATTGTGATATGGATGTTGATTTTTGAAGATCTTATAATTTAAATATCTTACATGTATATTAAGGGTTTCATATTGGGATATTGATGTTAGTTCTTGAAAATCTCATTTAAATATAACACACTAATATTAAGGGTTCCCAACTGTGATATTGATGCCAATTACTGAAATTCTCATAATTTAGATGTCACACGCAAATATTAACGGTTCCAAATTGTGATATGAATGTTAATTTTTGAAAATCTCATAATTTAAGTATCCTATACTTTTATTAAAGGTTACATATTGTGATATTGATGTTAAATATTGAAAATCTCATTTAAATATCCCACACTTATTTTAAGGGTTTCATATTGCGATATCGATATTAATTACCTTAAAATCTCATAATTTAAATATTACACACGAATATTAAGGGTTCTAAATTGTGATATTGATACCAATTACTAAAAATCTCATAATTTAAATGTCACACACGAATATTAACGGTTCCAAATTGTGATATGGATGTTAATTTTTAAAAATCTCATAATTTAAATATCCCACATGTATATTAAGGGTTCCATATTGTGATAATCATGTTAATTATTGAAAATCTCATTTAAATACTACCCATTAATAATAAGGGTTCTAATTTGTGATATTGATGCCAATTACTGAAAATCTCTTAATTTAGATGTCACATGCAAATATTAACGGTTCCAAATTGTGATATGAATGTTAATTTTTGAAAATCTCATAATTTAAATATCCTATACGTTTATTAAGGATTTCATATTGTGATATTGATGTTAATTATTGAAAATATCATAATTTAAATGTCACACACGTGTATTAAAGATCCCAAACTGAACTCAGTTTAAAACTGCCATGTTTCTGAGTTATTTAAAAGTAAGAAAATATTGATGATTAAAGCATATTTATATTTAGCATGATTGAATAGGTGACTAAAAATAGATTTATATAATAAAAAAAAAATTCAGTTTCCACTTAGTCTTGTTTTTTGTCATTCCCGCAGGTGAGCCGGAAACGTGTTTTCTAAAATTAGCCAACTTTTCTAATTTTTATCTCTTTTTCACGCTTAGTACAAGAATACAAATAGAAAACAGAAAAAATTCTCAAAGATGCTATTCTGGCGTAAAGTGCTCGGCTGGCGGCAAGGCTTCAAAGAAGATAGAGGAGAAAAGTCTTCACGGTTGTTACTGCTAAGGGTGTTTGGAGTAAATTAGATGGCGAGAAAATACTACCGAGGAGATACAAAATTAAACGCCAAATTCTCTTATTCCACAGATGCTTTTACGTTATTCAACCACAAAATGGCGTAAGTGATACAAACAACTGTTTGTAAAGAAAGAGAGTTTGAAGTCTGGAAAATTAAGTTCCAGTGATTTATTGGACTGAAAAACTTGTAGAATAAGTTGTAGAATTATTTAGACTTCTATGACACTAGTAATTATGAATCTGCAAAGTATTAAGACAGATGTACTCCAAGGCGGCAATCCATTAGAAGTGTTCTTTTAATTTTAGAGTGAATAAACACTAGTGACTTATTACTGTCATTTGGTGAAACCAAATGTATCTTTTTGTCATGGACTTAAAGCCAGAGGAGGAGAGGAGTGGAATTAGGGTCGATTTCTTTGTTTTTTCTTTTTCTTTGTCTATATACCTTTCTGTGATGTCCTTGTGTTTTATAAGATAACGATATCCTGTAAAAACCCCTCTCAATTTCGATAATGAAGAAAAGAGAGCTGATATTTGAGAGATTTATGATGAAAGATTAGACATTCAGATTGAAAGATAAAAATAAGGATGTTAACATCCTATCGGTGAGCTTATCGGTGAATCAATATATAAATCAATATCATGGTCATATATTGTGTATAAAAATTCCTCCTTGAATTAAGTATATCAGAGTACGATTATAGGATCTCGAAATGATCAAACCTAAAACATAACTGTGATTATCGTTTAAAATAAATGCAAAGAACGTAAAAGACAGAGAAACTTTTCTGATGAAAGTCACTTCTAAATACTATAAAGGGAAAAATAGAAAGTCAAAATGGAACAAAAACCTTCTTCGAAAAACATTTCAAAATACAAAAATACAGAGATCATCACAAAGGAGGAGAATACAGGTGGAAAAAGCAATTTTCGGAATTTCTTGTGGAGAATACAGAATCGAATAACGGAATGATGAAAGGAAAACTTTTAATACAAAGATATAAAATAAGATTATAAAAAGATTATAGAGGCAAATTAATCTCTGAAAATCTCATAAAGAATATTATTAGATCGGATAAATTTATCCAGAAAATCAGGTAACGACATTTTGTGAATAATAAGATTAGGTTACTGGGAATGTCACTGTGTGTACAGGACAACTTTATATTCAATAAGTTGAATTTAGTTGTATGAAGTTTACTGACACTGCGTCAAAAAAAAAAAAAATGTTAAAACTTAAACAAACGCAAAAAAGCAAAAAGGAGAGTGTAGAGAAACTTACAGATAAAAACAAACCTAAATTCAAACAAACAAAACAGGTAAATACAAATAAAAGGTAAGTATAAAAGGTAAATATTCAGGAAAATCGGTTTCAATGAATAGGAGATTTTGAATGGCGTATATCTTTGCTGTATATAGTATTATGGATATAAAACCATTCAAATTACTGGTAAAACATCATATATGTACACAAAAGTTTCATTTATTCAATAGATGGTAGTAGATGCAAAATACTCTATTAGATTTAAAAAGAAGATTTAGAGGAACTTAAAGATAAAAACAAACGAAAGTTCAAATAAATAAAAGAGGTAAATACAAATAAAAGGTAAGTATAAAAGGTAAATATTCAGGAAAATTGGTTTCAATGAATAGGAGAATTTGAATGTCGTATACAATTTGCTGTATATAGTATTATGGATATAAAACCATTCAAATTACTGGTAAAACATCATATATGTACACAAAAGTTTCATTTATGCAATAGATGGCAGTAAATGCAATATCCTCTATTAGATTTAAAAAGAAGATTTAGAGAAACTTAAAGATAAAAACAAACCAAAGTTCAAATAAACAAAAGAGGTAAATACAAATAAAAGGTAAATATTCAGGAAAATTGGTTTCAATGAATAGGCGAATTAGAATGTCGTATATCTTTGCTGTATATAGTATTATGGATATAAAACCATTCAAATTACCGGTAAAACATCATATATGTACACAAAAGTTTCATTTATGCAATAGATGGCAGTAGATGTAATATACTCTATTAGATTTAAATAGACGATTTAGAGAAACTTAAAGATAAAAACGAACCAAAGTTCAAATAAACAAAAGAGGTAAATACAAATAAAAGGTAAATATTCAGGAAAATTGGTTTCAATGAATAGGCGAATTAGAATGTCGTATATCTTTGCTGTATATAGTATTATGGATATAAAACCATTCAAATTACCGGTAAAACATCATATGTGTACACAAAAGTTTCATTTATGCAATAGATGGCAGTAGATGTAATATACTCTATTAGATTTAAATAGACAATTTAGAGAAACTTAAAGATAAAAACAAACCAAAGTTCAAATAAACAAAAGAGGTAAATACAAATAAAAGATAAATATTCAGGAAAATTGGTTTCAATGAATAGGCGAATTTGAATGTCGTATACTTTTTCTTTATATAGTATTATGAATATAAAACCATTCAAATTACTGGTAAAACGTCATATATGTACACAGACATTTCATTTATGCAATAGATGGCAGTAGATGCAATTACTCTATTAGATTTAAAAAGTGAAGTGAATGAAACACAGCTAGCATCAAAGTATATCAACTGTGATGTCTCATAACTGGAAATGAACACTCCGTGTTGAGTTTCCATGATGTCTCAATCCCGTGGTGTCTCCATGATGTGTCAATAGTCCAGGTGTTGAAAAAATGGACAAATGACAGTTCATCGTAGGAAATGACAAATTATCAGTTGCTGAAACAGCAGTCCAGTTTTTTGTTTCCCATTAAGATTTTTTTTTCTGGCATGAAAGGTAATGATGATTGGTTTATTTTATTACTTTTTTTAATTAGGAAAAAACCGTACAAAATATTGATGACAAATTATTGTTTCAATCTGTTTTTAATGTTTTTAGTATTTCAGGCTTTGCACACTGTTTGATCATTATATACGGTCTTCGTTAGTCACCTATTATTGTCCACTGTTGCTGTGTTTGAAACAAATGAAACGTCTTCAATTAGGTCTTTCTAGCTTTTATTAGATTACTTTACAAAGTAATGAACTGTGATCTGGATCCCAGGAGTTTTACTAATATTTGTAGTCATTGTATTTGACTATGTCAACGCTTCTAAGAACAACAATGTTATTGTTACTTGTAAACCCTCGATCACTAGTGACATTACTTCAATCTTTTTTTAAATGTTTATTTGTCTACTTTGCATTAATCTTGGCTTCCCTTTAAAAACTATTATTGTGACCATATATATATATATATATATATATATATATATATATATATATATATATATATATATATGTATATATATATATATATATATATATATGCATATATATACATATAGATATACACACACACACACACACACACACACATATATATATATATATATATATATATATATATACATATATATACACACACACACACACACATATATATATATATACATATATATATATATATATATATACATATGTCTATCTATATATATATATGTCTATATATATATATATATATATATATATATATATATATATATATATATATATATATGTATGAAATATTGGCGAGAATCATTCAAAATCACAACACAGTTTATTTCTGGTAAAAAACATGAAATCCGTACAACAGGCAGACAGCTTTACAACTTCGTGCAAACAGACAATGTGATTCCGCACATACACTTTTCAAGTAGGGATTTCTGAGGTAAAAGACTACGAATAATCCCTAAGCACCATTGATCACGTGATACAAAATACCCATGTTTAAAGAGATACTCGCTAACTATAGGCTAAAGTAGTCCAGACAGAGGCTGAACTAAGTCTGTAGCGTGTCTGGAGGGAAAATCAGAATTAACGCGCAAACCCCGAACTCACTTTATGAACAAAAGTTATTAAATTAATATTAAAATACGTATATATGGGATTTTAATATTACATATATTCATATAAATATACATATATATATATACACATATATATATATGTATATGTTATATGTATATGTACATGTGTATATATATATATATATATATATATATATATATATATATATATATATATATATATATATATATATATATATATATATATATATATGCATATAATCCAACGAAATTTAATTCCATCTGAAACCCAAAAATTATTAGAAAGTTTAGCTCTTATTGTTTTTGCTTGCCCGGGCTTGCTGGGTAAGGATAACCCTAAGCAATGATTTTGCAGTCTGGCCATTCCTCAAAAAGAAGCAAGCGGCAGTCGAACGGGGAACTTAAACTATTATTTGAGATCTAAGCAAAATGACATGTTTTTCTTTCAAAGGCAGAGAAGGGAATTATACATTGAAACACGTGTGAATTACAGTGTTGTCCCCACAGCAAGACGCGGTTCGTTGGTTGGGAGCACTACGGTCTACGTTTTGCTACACGAGGGCTAATGAGACCGGGACCTACTGTTTAAAGCCGATTTCGAACGGCTACGAACATCCATGCCTCAGACTCGAACCCATGAACTCCGGTTACGAAGGTCAGTGCCCTAACCACTCGGCCATCATTCGGCCAGCAAGACGCGGAGATGAATTCTTTCCTAGAGAAAATAGCTTAGCGATATTGACAATCAGACAAGAACTTAGATCATTGAAAAAAAGTAAACGATTTCCGGGAAAAGCTGGAAAATGTATTGAATAGACAGGTAATTTGCATTTATTTCAGAGTTGTCTTTGGGAAATGGGTCGGAAGAATTCTAGTCACGGATACTCCTTTTAATAAGATATTTTGTGGTTGGGAAAATAGATTTGAAAGAATTAGTGAAAATGAGAATTTTTAAGAGATATTTTAAGTATAATAATTTTGATGTATTGCACACACACATACACACACATATATAAATCTATATATGAAATATATAAAAATTACTATCCCTAAAATATATATTCCAAAATTCTCCCTTTTCTCCTTCTAAACTTTTAATACTTAATTTCCCAGAGATAAAATGTCAGATAAAATTGAGTGTTCTGACTTTAATTCTTTTTACACATCTCTCAAAACAAACCCTGGATAAGAAGCTAATATTTTGTACTCTGACCTCTTATGTCCCAGGAATATGGTTTCGCTTCTGCAGTAAACTGCTGCCTCTGTGGAATTCCGGTTAGCTTAATTGATCAAGGTTTGCTTTTGCATCCCAAAAATTTCTGAAAGTTCTTTAGTCTTATGGGAACAAAGTCACGTGAATCCCTCGTTGTGGTGCCGACATCGTGAACGATGTGTATATTCTTGGAGGACTCTATATAGAGTTGTTGCTCTCTAAAGACGATCGGGAGACCAATGTTTCTAGATCCACAATAAGTATGAAGTTGCAAAATGCTGGACAAAAATTAACTAGTAGTTTTGTAAAATTAACTAGGAGTTCTTTTTTCCCAGTAAGCCTGGGCAAATTAAATAATAGGGGATAATCTCCCGTGTAGTCGGTGAAAGATAATTTTACAGGTTACACACAATCTCTCTTTCTCTCTCTCTTTTACACACACATATATATCAATATCATTTCTATCTCATACAAAAAACACCTAACACCTTAACAACAGCTTATATTACAAGATTATTTCACTGCGAAAACAAATTCAGCACACATCAACGAAAAAAAGACCCTGAGAGCTGATGAAATTTAAGATTGAGTGATGTGTTTGGATGGCGTGAAAAACTTAAGCATGAAATTATATATATCCACAGCGTCTCCACCCTCCGAATAATCACAGACCTAACATGTCTTTTTCCATTGCAAAATACCATATCAGACGTAATTCTAGAGGACAACAAAGAGGTAGGGTGCAATTGAGTTAAGGGCCAACACTTTTAACAGATCTAAAGGGTTCGAGAAAACAATGGGGAAAGATAAAAGAAGAATGGAAAATTACAGGGTTGACCGTGTTATGCTTTTGTTTATGTCCCTTTTATTCAATTCACTGCTATAATTTGACTCTCTGCGTCCAATAAGTGGTTTTGATTTCCCTCCCAATTAAAACTACAGATGAAATGTTCCTGAGATTGTGAATCGGATATTCCTTGAGGCGAAATGCCAAAATGTTTAGCTTGAGCTGAAGACTTAACAACTTTCCATTACGACTGACTGTCAGTACATTTGTCAGTGAAGCATGTCGTGTTTTGCTTCAGTCACATAATATGAGGACTTGTAGACAAACAGTGATTGATGAAAATCCGTTGCTGAAGTATCAAGTAACATGCTGCCAAAACTTTTCTTTCAGAAAGATTAATGCAATCAATTACAAGTTGTTAAATATTCACAAGGTAAAATTAGTTTATCTTATTCCCCGAATTCTTACTATATGGTGGTGAAAAACGATAACTGCAGTTTTATTAAGTAAGCAAGCAAATTGTCACCAATAGCACAGAATAGTCTTTAGATAAATGAATTTCAACGATTTTTGTTATATTTATGTCTATAATAATGTAATGTTGCATTTACTTGAAACTAACGTTTGATCTTGGATAAATTAGCCTCAAATATAATCTATAATAAAATACTACTGCTCACTGATGCAATGTAATTACCACGATACATATAACTAGATAGCTTTAAATTTCTACTTCTTAAAATTGTACGAACATATAAAAACAGGTATGAGGAAAAAAATATACAAAACTTAATTGCAATCTGCCTAAAACATTTTATTAAAGTAAATTGTATATTATATTTTAGATGTGAGGGGATGCTATAGAAATTACTGACATGTCTCTTCTAATACTTTTTTTAACTAATAATATTTCTCTTGAAAAATATTCTTTTTCAGGGATCAGTTTTTCTTTCTTCATGTGTACCAAAATAGATTGCATTTAATTTATTAAAATATTTGGTATTCTGGTTGTTTTTTTAAGAAGTTTAGTGTTAGCTTTTCATATAATTTTAGGGAGTAATCAATATACTGTAGGAAGCATTTACCGTCTAGTTTTAAGGTTTTATGGTGCCTTATATAGGCCGTTTGGGAGTGGAAATTGTTCATATAATCTCAGTTTATGCATTTGATTGTTTAAAAGTAGGCAAACCGAAAGATTTTTTAAAAATGTTACCTTATATAGGGAAGTAGGTTATAATTTATTTAACATTTATAATCTATTAAAACCGTGTAATATAAAAGAGTTTATGTCTCATTTAAATATATAAAATGAAAAAGTTAGATTTCATTCAAGAGATAATTTTTTTAATGTTTAAAATTTGAGTAATAAAAAAAATAATGAAAAATAGGAAAACATTTTTTGTACTTTATATGTAATAAAAATATATAAATATATATTTATCAAAAATAATAACAGAATATATAAAATATATTTATCAAAATATGAATAATAACTAAGAGTAAGCAAAAATTATAAAAACTAAAAACTGCAATTCACGTAAATATTTATTAAACTTGACCGTATATTAAGAGGACGATGAACTTTTAAAATGGTAGAGAGTGACCAAAATTGTGATTTTTTTTTACTAAAATGAAGCAAGTCAATTTTTTCACATGGTTACTTAGTTGTATTTCACTAAAACTTGTTTTCGGTTGCCTTTTCCCGCATTGACACTTAAAAAAAATTTTATTAGTCTGATGCTTCGTAAATTATTGGTGATTTAAATCATTCAGGTAAATTATTTTTTCTTTGATTTCGAGTGTTTCTGGATATTGTTTCTTATAGTCTCATGAAACTATTCTTTTTTTAACACACTTTTATTATTACGGAGTGTATAAAAGGAAAACTTCAGGAGATGGTAGACTTTCAAATTGGCTAAAATCGACCGAAAATTCGAATTTTCGATTTTAGTGAATAGTGAAAGAACATATCATTAGGAATACGGATCAAAAAGAATGTTTTCATTCCCATCATTTTATCATTACTTATGGGTATAATAAGCTTATCATTACTTATGGGTATAACAATAAGAACTTCAAATGTTATTTACTCAGAAGTAAAATTTTCATTTATCACAAATGTTTAAAGTACTCCAGGCGCATTGAAAATAGATCATTGTTTTTGAAGTTCCAGTATTATTTACGTTAGAGTTTATAAAATAAAGTCTAGTTGAAACGGATATGTTTTGAAGCATATAATATGTTAGTTATGCATTTTAATTAACCGCTATAGCTGTTTATTCTGCAAAATATGGGTATCATCATTATAATTATTTTTTTTCTCTTTATATTTTCTATGAATGTTTATGGAAACTACTACATTTTTTTGTAAAGTCTATAAGGTATACTTAAAATTTTTATATAATATTTTATGCAAAATTGATGCGCCTGGAGCATTTTTAATTATGCTAATTATGAAACAATTAATAATTAATAACTCCAAAACTAATAAATATTTTGCCTTCAAACTTTTAAAATATTTATATATTAATAGTACTAATAACATAGTCAAACTTCATGGAAATTCATTTAAAAGAAAAAAAGTTTGCTCTAAAGGTCCACTGTCGCCTTAAGAAGTTAAGCCATAAGTATGCAATAAAATGTTAAGGTAATTGCATTTTTTACGAATTTTTGTAGAAAATAACAGAGTTTGAACTTACGGTAAAAAGTTACACATAAAATTTAATGATTTCAAGTACGGAAGTTTACGTTATACTAAATAAAGATACGTAAGTTTTGTTCCTTAAGAACAACGTTCCAGGCATTACTTTATCCAGGCCAATTCACCTATAAACTTTTAAGCATTTAAGAGCGCAGGTATACGGTAAGTTCAAACGTGTCTATTTACAGTTTTCCTAGGACTTGTGTTTTCTCGACAGTTGAATTTTGTCACCATTCCAAATCGGCCCACTTAACTGCGCAATAACAAGTAAAGAAAGGATATTGCACTCAATGGAGCCTCTCTTCAAAATTAAAAAAGGAAAAAGAAAAGATAGGTAGATTCCGGTCTGGCACGAGATAGGGAAGATTTCCCTCGCATGAAAACGCTCGATTAAACTTTTTTTAAAGCAGTCTCCCTCAGCTGTTACTAACAAAATTAATGGAAGATACTCTCTCAGGGGAAAGTTCTAAATTAAATCCTCGTTAAGAATAACTGTGAATAAGAGATTTGAAAAAAAATTTTCAATTTTACAACTCCTCTTCAACCTCCACTCAAAATACAATTTTCTTTTTTTTTTGTTTAAATTAATTTTACAATTTACACTAAATCACAAATTTGTGATGAAAATCACACTCAGTTTATTTAATTTGTGATTAAGTGAATGTTTCAGTCTATTTAGTATGAATGTTATGTGTTTCCTTTGTGTTTCCTTTGTTAATTCAATTAGATTTTAAATATTCAATTTTTGTAAAATTTTTCCTCAAAATGTTGTTTTTGTTTATGTATCAATTTGTTGAGTTACGATCCCCTCGCCAGATTTCAAACGCCACGCTGCAAGCATGCCACGCACGCAAGCTGCAAGCACGCCAATTTCGCCAAATGTGGTTGAAGCACCAACAAGATCCATGATTAGAAACAGGAGAGTGGGCTAAGAAGAGGAGTTGAAAAATGGGCTCAAATTGTAAGTCAATTCCTAATAAAAAGTCATAACACTTATAAAATTATAAAACAGAAATTAGGATACTTTAAAATCTAAATTCTTTAAAAATGTATAAACACTAGAGGTTTGGATTGGAGCGCTACGGTCTACTTTTTTTTGCAACACGACGGCTAATGAGACCAGAACCTACTGCTTAACCCTTTAGCTCAGGGTTTCTTAACCTGTAGTTCATGAACCCCTTGGTGGTCCATGGGTTATATTTTAGGGGTCCGCAGACTGCTCCTAATTTTTAAAACGTTTGTATCAATATTTAAAAAACAAAACTTTTTTTTTGTCACGGCAACCTCTGTAAGCCGCTTGTCTGCCATTTCCCAATAGAGACCTCTACAATACGAGGAAAAAAACATTCGCAAACCATATAAAATTTGAAATTTTTAGAAACACAAAGTAACCTTTGAATTTTACTTTACTTGGAAATAAAGTGACGTTAAAATCAGTTCCGCAAAGTTCTTGCAAATTTTTGAAGCAAAATATTTGTTTTACTTTTTTATTTGAATTCTTAATGTTTAATTTGATTATTTGATATTTTTTGTAGCCCAAAATGTCCAAAAAAAGGTAGTATGATGAAAATTATGTAAAATATGTATTCTACTGCATGAAGGAATCGGATGGTGGTGAAAAACCACAATGCTTTCTGTGTGGAAAAGTGTTGGCAAAATCTGCAAAATTGATAGAGCATCTCAAATCTCTTCATCCTGAAAATGCATCTAAAGATCTAGAACTTTTTACAAAGAAGAAAGCCCAGTTTTCGAAATCTGGAACATTAACCAAACTTGGATTTGGACATTAAAAATTTTAATTTCTTCAAATTTTTTATACTTTTGAAATAAAAATATTAAAATAATTAAATAATAAAACAGAATTTTTTTTGTAATAAATGATGTTTAAGCAATTTTTTTTCACAGAGTGGTCCGTGACATATTTAAAAATTTTAAAGTGGTCCATTGTGCCAAAAAGGTTAAGAAACACTGATTTAGCTGATAGTGGTTTTGCAGCAAAACCTCCTGCTATTTTCTTTCTCTATTTTTTTTTTTTGAGAAATATGAATGTTTTTTCGGTTTTTTATGTTTTTGACACTTAAAAGTACAATAAATGATAGTATTACATTCAATTTATTTTTTCTTTTGAAATACATGTATTTAAACTTGCTGTACCTGGAAAGTTACTAATTCGGTTTTTTTTCACTTATGAGCCTTAACAAAAATATCTATTCAAACAACACTTATAATTTGTTAAACTATTTAATTATTTTACTTATTAAGAACACTCATTTATTGTCCTTCCAATATAATTAAAATTTTAAAAAGTATTAAGTTCACGCTGTAGAACGGGATGGATTTGTCAGTTAGCCCCCTCCCCTCTCAATCCCTCTTACGGTATCCTCTAATGAAAACCCTCTAAGGAGCATTCATAAGGTTCATAAGTAATATAAACTAATTTCATTAAATTCCAAAGAGTTTATGTAGGTGACCTTTAAAGGGTTAAAGCTGATTCTGAACTGCCACGAACATCTATGCCAATGTGGAATTCGAATCCACGAACTCTGTTACCGAACATTCAGTACCTTAACCGCTCGGGTATCCTTCGGCTAAACACATGAGAAAAATATAAAACATATATACATGATGCATAAATTTATATATTTAATATATAAAATTCTTTAATATATAAAATTCTTATCGTGGATGTATATATAAACATTATGTATAAACGGTATACAACCTACAAACAAATTCTTATCGTCTCAAATTGTAAGGAGGATTTTTCTCTTTCAAATTTCAAATTAGCTTATTTTATTTAATTTAATTTTAAATGGATTGCAATTTTTTCAGGTAACAATTTGTTTATTTCAGTCAACAGGGCTTTATAGGTTTTTACACTAACACTAATTATACAACGTTCACTCGTTAGTGTTGCCGAAATGTAAATTTAAGGTAATTTTAAGGTATGTAAAATTATTAAAACAAAGTACAGCATAAAACTAATTTACATAACTTTTAACTCCTGAAAGTTTTTGGTTTGAATACTGTGACATGATTTTATATTGAAAAATGGAAATAGAATTTGTTCAAAATATGCTACAGCTGTCTAGAATTAATCTTCCCAAAAAAGAACCGATTGTAAAAAATAAGGCAGCAATTTAAAACAAGGCAGACATGTAAAAAATGGCAGCCATTTTAAATTTAACTACTACTATATCCCTAAAATATTTTTTTTAAATATAAAAACACTAATATAGCCGATCCTTTCAAAATACACTACAGCTGTCGGGAGTTAATTTCCACATAATAAAAACAAGTATTAAAAATAAAGCAGCAATGAAAATAAGATGGGCATATAAAAAACACAAATTTTAAATTTAATTAGTGTTACATCCCTAAAATTATGGTTTTTTTTAATATAAACATTACACTAATCTAGCGCATGTTTCGTCGAACGAGAAGTGTCTCTGAGGATAGAGTGTCTGATTGATTTGTTTTGACGAGGCACGAAGAGTGGAAGGCACGAAATGACATTTGCAGGCGCGTCATTACTGCGTGTAAGGAAGGTGTCCTTGCTAACCAGCCATTTGAATCAATCAGAGAACGGCGTCGCGGATCACACCAACAGACAACAGGTTTCGGCTCCAGACATTCACACGTAACATATGAGCCGAGCAATAAAAAAAATGAAGAAATGAAGACTACCTATATTTTTATGAGAGTTTTTTTTATTTCACACGACGTCGTAAAAGTAATATGATTACGTATTTTCTTTTTCATTCGGGAATCCTTTAAGTGTTTGGGTGAGAACAGCAAATGGCAGCAGTATTAGACACGATAGAATAATTTCGTCTTTTGTTGGATAATCGTTGCCTAACGAAGATTTATAGGATTATAGTAATGTGTAAACGATCGAGCATTTAGAAGTGGATTAAGAGAGATATCATTGAAATACTATTGATGTTAAGCGAAAGAAGCTGACAAACTGGTTGAACTGGGTACCTTCTCATGAAAAAACAACAAAATATCAATAATAAAGAAGCAGCCCTATGCTTACTGCTGTCATACAAAGTAATCCTCATGAAACAAATTTGCAGAATCTAGCCTTATTGTTAGGTTCTACAGATGACTATGAGTAATAAATTTAAGTGTTATTTCCCTTATTGCACATTTTCTGAGAAATATTGTGCTGACATTGCTGTAATATTTTTGTTAGTCTTTGTTATTGTAACAAAAGCAAAAATATAAATGTAAATCTATCAAATATCTTACAATATTTTCCCCTTGCCCTATCTAAGTTGTGCATAGAGGTTTGGTAATTGAATCTACTCTGTTCAGGGGGAAAAGAACCTAGTATTAATTTTGCCTTAATAGCATCGCTAGTGGTTAGGAGTATCACATATCTTGGGATATCATGAAGAAGTCAATTTGAATTTCGTATTTAATGGAATCTTCCTTTTCAAGAACCCCAGGATCTATTCTTAATATTAGATACTACATATATCTATTAATAATAAATTTTACGTGTTATTTCGCTTATTACACATTTATAGAGAAATATTGTGTTTGACATTGCTGTAATATTTTAGTTAGTCCTTGTTATTGTAATAAAAGCAGAAATATAATTGTAAATGTATCAAATATCTTACAAGATTTTCCCCTTGCCCTATCTAGGTTGTGCATAGAGGTTTAGTAATTGAGTCTACTCTGTTCAGGGGGAAAAGAACCTAGTATTAATTTTTACGTAATAGCATTGCTAGTAGTTAGGAGTATCACATATCTTGAGGTATCACGAAGAAGTCCTTTTAAATTTCGTATTTAATCGAATCTTCCCTTTTCAAGAACCCCAGAATCTATTCTTAATATTAGATACTACACATGGCTATTAGTAATAAATTATACATATTATTTTGCTTATTACACATTTCCAGAGAAATATTGAACTGACATTGCTGCAATATTTTAGTTAGTTCTTGTTATTGTTATAAAAGCAGAAATATAATTGTAAATCTATGAAATATCTTACTACAAGATTTTTCCCTTGCCCGATCTATGTTGTGAATAGAGTGAAATCTGGGTTGGTAATTGAGTCTGCTCTGTTCAGGGGGAAAAGTAACGAATAACATTAGTTTTGCCGTAATAGAATCGCTAATAGCTAGGAGTATCACGTATCTTGGTTGGAATATCATGGAGAAGTCCTTTTTGAATTTTGAATTTAATCGAATCTTCCCTTTTCATGAACCCCAGAATCTATTCTTAATATTAGATACTACACATGGCTATTAGTAATAAATTATACATATTATTTTGCTTATTACACATTTCCAGAGAAATATTGAACTGACATTGCTGCAATATTTTAGTTAGTTCTTGGTATTGTTATAAAAGCAGAAATATAATTGTAAATCTATGAAATATCTTACTACAAGATTTTTCCCTTGCCCGATCTATGTTGTGAATAGAGTGAAATCTGGGTTGGTAATTGAGTCTACTCTGTTCAAAGGGAAAAGTACCCAATATCATTAATTTTGCCGTAATAGAATCGCTAATAGTTAGGTGTATCGCATATCTTGGTTGGGATATCATGGAGAAGTCCTTTTTGAATTTTGAATTTAATCGAATCTTCCCTTTTCAAGAACCCCATAATCTATTCTTAATATTAGATACTACACATGGCTATTAGTAATAAATGTTGAGTGTTATTTCCTTTATTGCACATTTCCAGAGAAACATTGAGCTGACATTCGTGCAATATTTTAGTTAGTCCTTGTTGCTGTAAAACAAACATATATCTTACCACATGTTTTTCACATGCCTGATCTATGTTGTGACCAGAGTGAAATCTGAGTTGATATTGAGTCTACTCTGTTCCAGAGAAAAAGAACATAATATTATAAAATTTTCAGTAACAACCTCATTAGTAATTAAAACCATCCCATATCTCGGTTAGAATCTCATGAAGAAATCCCATAGATTTGGAACTTAATCGAATCTCCCATTTTAAAGAACACCGGAATCTATTCTGAATATTAGGTACCACATATAACTCTTAATAACAAATTTTACGTATTTCTACTTATTACGCATTTAGTAAAAAATATTGATTGAAAATTGCTATAATATTTTAGATAGCCCGTGGTACTGCAAAATGAATTTCCCTGTATAATCAGCAAGAAGAGTTTTATATGGTTACGAATACTTTCTGAGTTCGAGTGCTTTATTTGCCATATAAGTCATATAAGTTTAGGAGGACGAATCTGAAACCACTCAAATGCGAGAATCAAAAAGGTAATAGAAATAGATACTAAGCCTGTCTCAAAACTATAACAGCATTACATCAATCCAAGTAACAATACTGCTTTAAAACATTAATCCCATTCAAAACGATAATCCGGTCTCATTAGCCCTCGTGTTGCAAAAAGTAGACCGTAGCACTCCAAACCAAACCAAACCAAACCAAAACGATAATCAATACAGCTCCGGTGAATCGCTATTGGTATAATATTTGTAATTATAAATACTTTATTTCTTTATTGTGTTTTTATTAATATTTTAACAGTTTTGAATATACCCAAGATTCATTAGATTTTAAATTAATAGTCAATTGTCTAATCAAGAGTTTTGTTTATATATATCTTCTTTCACATGTTATGTATCAAGCCACCTATCAGGTATTGATATAATATTTGTAAGTTATATTCATTATTTACAAATTTATAGTGTTATTATGCTTATAAAAGTTTTGCAGATTGCCAAATTTCATAAGTTCTAAGTAATTATCAAGTGTCTATTCAACAGTATTGTTTATGTATATTTGTTTTAACATGTCATGTATTAAGCCACCTTTAAGGTATCCCCTATATAATAATAGCCTAAGTTATCTGTCCATATGTCCTGGAATTTATGAAAGAGTTGGACCTGGAATGGATAGAGGCATCCATATAGGACTCTTGATGAGTTAGGATTAGTAAAATTCAAAGCAAGTAAAGTTTATCTTTTCCTAAACGATCGATTTGATTCTAAAGTAAATTGGTATAAATATGCTTCATATCACAGCAAAAAATACTGTTATCTTTGAAACTTTCGAAATCCACTCCTTCCCCCCTTTTCAAGCTTTTAATGCCATTATTTTAAGTCCCATTTTAAGAGCAGGCGATTAAATTTATCACATTATAAGTAGATGAAAAGAACATTTTTTCTAGCATTATCACGTCATTCATTTAACCATCTCATTTAATCATTTCTTATTTTAAATTATTTAAATAATGATTGCATTATTATCATACGTTTTATCACTGAATTTACATATTACGTAAATAATTTTCTTTTATATTTGGTTTAAATAATAATAATAATAATAATAATAATTAGGCACATATCTGATAATTTTAAATTTAATCATCGATTATTTTTTGTTTCAAGATAATTCTCAGCTAAAAAAACAAACCATTTTTTACCTGCCTTACATGGTACTTTACAATTCTGGAAAATTACAAATTTTACTTATCTCGTCATATGACGGGCTATATGCTAGTTGATATAATATTGGTGATAAGTGTAAGTTAAACAACCACGCAGTTACTAGAATTATTCTCAGGCATTAATATTATTTGGAAAAAACATATGGTATCCTACCTGCTACTTACTATAGCTGTTATTAACTGTTAATTGTTTATTTATTATTATTATTATAATTGCTCTGTATTCTCCTTACTCCTTTATTACTATAGCATTGTACTCTCATTGTTATACTCGGCACATAAATAGAACGTATCTCAGACGATTGCCTACCTAATCAGCGTTTCCCCTGCTATAAATATCTAAAGTAAAATCAACTTATTTTCTATCATTCTTATTTATTTTGTTTATTTATTTTTAAAATTTTTTTCATTATTATTTATTTTATTTATTTATTTTTAATTTTAAATTCTTATTCGCCTTTGAGTCCGGGTAGACTTTTTCCCAGGACAGCACTAGCAAGACGTACACCCAATAAGGTAGGGTACTCCCTAAGGCCGCTCGTCAATTCAAGTAATGACCACGAAGGTTAATGTGATACTAGCCTATAGCCCGTCATATGACGGGATCAGTACAATTTTTTATTTTTCCACAATTGTAAAGTACCCTATGAGGCAGGTAAAAAAATTGGTTTGTTTTTTGACTGAGAATTATCTGGTACAAGCTCAATAATTTGTTTATCTTTACTGACCTTATGTTAGTTACCAACTTTATATTCTGATATTACTTGACAGGTGAATAGCAGAGGTTTTAATATTGACAGTGATTATTTGGCGGTATATATGATGTTCAAAATTTAGCTAATCGATTGCAAACCGTGTGGTTATGTATAAAAAACAAACACACAAACAAACAAACTTCTAAATTTTCAAAGATATATAACTTAAACGCTAGATATTTATTAGTCCGTGAAATAGACTCCTAGACTTTTATGAAAAGAATTTTTCGTTAATATCGGTGATAAAATGTTTATTGCAATAAAAAATAATTGATTAAATTCAAAACTATCACATATATACCTAATCTATTATTTAAGTCAGTTACAAAAGAAAATTATTTACAAAATATCTAAGTTCAACCGCTTCATAAATACGAGGACGGACGGATAGATAGTTAGGCTATTATTATATAGCGGATTCAGGACGCATTTTGAGGTTTATGATGTCTTGTTGTAAGAAAGCTGTTGTTTTCGGTTTTGCTCGTGATATGATTCCAAAATTTTCTTGAGTTCAGAAATGCCTTTGGTCTTCAGGAAAGCGTAATTTTGTTTGTTTTCTAGAAATTGGTGGGACCAAAATCTTATTGAGCTTATTACAGATCTTCGCCTTTAAGACTTATAGGAAGTTTTTGATTAAGATAAAAATTTTATAAAGAAGAGAATTTCATTTCACAGACTACTTGCTATCAGCCAACAAATAATTTTACTTTCTCTTGGAATCAGAAAAGAAATGGGTACACTATATATATAGTATAATTAAGTTTCCTTTTAAGCTTTCATAAAAAGGAATGTCACTTCGAACTCATTTTTTGGTACTATCAATTTTAGTCGTTAATCATTACAAGAATTACGTTCGTACACTTTTTATTTGATGCAGTATCATGAATTAATTTTGAAATTGGTATTTTAAATAGAGAAAATTAGAATTATAGAAAATAATTAAGAAAATACACAACATTATACAGACGCCATATCAAAATTTTCTTGTGCCATAAATGCTTTTGGTTTCAGGAAAAAGTAAATTTGTTTGTTTGCTAGAAATTGGTCGAAACAAAATCTAATTGAGTTTATCACAGATGTTTGCCTTTCCCTGACTTATAAGAAATTTTTGATTAAGATAAGAAAATTTTACAAAAAAGAGACTTTCATTTCACATGCTACTTGTTGTTACCTACAAATAATTTTACTTTCTCCTGGAATCCAAACAACACGGGTACACTGTGTATATAGTGTAATACAATTTCATTTTAAACATTCATAAAAAGGAAGGTCACCTTGAACTCACAATTTGGTACTAACTATCAATTTTCGTCGTTAATCATTACGAAAATCATGAGCGTATACTTTTCATTAGATGCAACATCATGAATTGATTAAGAAATTGGTACTTTAAATAGAGAAAATTAGAATTACAGACGATGATTTAGAAAATACACAACATTATACAGAGCGTTGTCGAGACTACGTACACACTACGTGACAAATGTTTATGATAATAAAAAAAGTAATTACTACATGGGTGGTCATTTGTCACAGCTACAGAGTTAGTTCCTAATTATGTACTGTCACGCCTTTCAGCACATAAATATCACACTGCTGTGTGAGCACACGGTTCTTTGTCAGTTGAAAATGGTTATTTCGATACTATTGGCTTCTTTGGAAATCATAATAACGAGTTTTTGAATGGAAAACATATCGAGAAATATTTCATCAATCCTCATAATTCGTTCACTCGATTAATTACGTAGAGTGTTTTGAGATGGTCGAATCATTTGGATTCATTTTCTGGAGAATTAATTACAAGCCGGAGAAAAATAAGAAGCTGTATAAATTAAAGCAGACTAAACGATTCAAAGCCTGAAGCAGCTGGCGTTGGGTATTTGATTACTACGTTTCCAGGAATTATTGCGAGTACTTTGGAAAGAATGTTAAAGAGCTATAATTTGTAAAATATTCTGGATTCTTAGAGCATAAAGTTCTTGAAAAATATTATGAAGGTAATATAAAACTAAATATTTAGCTTGGCTTGGTTGGCTTGGTTTAGAATGGTACGGTCTACTTTTTGCAGCACGAGGGCTAATGAGACCGAGACCTACTGCTTAAAGCCGATTCCGAACGGCTGCGAACATCCATTCTACAGTGAGATTCAAACCCACGAACTCCGGTACCGAAGGCCAGCACACTAACCAATCGGCCATCGTTCGGCTATTAAATATTTAGAATGCTCTAAGTATTTGTATACTATCATATAGCCCTTCATATGACGGAATCAGTAAAACTTTTAATTTTCCAGAATTGTAAAATACCCTATGAAGCAGATAAAAAAATGGTTTGTTTTTTGCTTGAGAATTATCTGGTACATGCTCAATAATTTGTTCATCTTCATACTCCTCTAAAGTATCCGGATACTGTGAAAGCAGTTTAGAATCACGTTGAATTCATATAGTCAAACCGTGTGGTTGTGTATTAAAAACAAATGCACAAACGAACAAAATTTTCAAAGATATATAACTTAAACGCTATATATTTATTAATCCGTGAAATAGACACCTAGATTTTTATAAAAAGAATTTGTTGTTAATACCGGTGATAAAATTTTCATTGCAACAAAAAATAATCGATGATTGAATTCTAAATTATCATATGTACCTAATCTATTATTTAAGCCAAATGTAAAAGAAAATTATTTAAGTAATATCTAAATTCAGTGACAAAACGTATGCAAATAATACAGACGATATTTAAATAATTTAAAATAGGAAATTATTAAATGAGATAATTAGTAGAATGACGCCAAAATGCTAGAAAAAAATGTTATTTTTACCTATTTATTATGTGATAAATTGTTAAATTTAATCGCCTTCTCTACACCGGGGAAAATAAGGCTTGAAATAATAGCATTAAACTCTCAAAAAGGGAAAAAAAGGGTGGATTTCGAATGTTTTAAAGACAACAGAATTTTTCGCCGTGATATGAAGTATATTTATAGCAATTTATTTTTGAATTGGATCAATAGTTTACGAAAAGATAAGCTTTACTCGCTTAGAATTTTGCTAAGCCTAACTCAACAAGAATCCAATATGGATGCCTTATTCATTCCAGGTCTAAAGGCTTCATAAATTCGAGGACAGACGAACAGATAGCTTCGGTTATTATTATATAGGAGATTATAAGTATTAGAAGGCATATAAGTTTACGAGCGAATCTAAAACCACGCAAATGCGAGATGTTAATCAAGATTTCAATTACCTTTTAAAATGTACCTTTTTGAAAGGTAATCGAAATAGATAATTTTAATTTACTCTAGATTTATAATAATTTTTAAAATATTTCATAAGTCAACTACATTTTTTTATAAAAGCTATTGAATATATATTGTTAAAATTAAGTATGGCAACAAAACTTAAGAAAGGAGACAACATGAAATATATTGCTCCTTTATCAGAAAACATTAATCCTATTTTAAGTGGAAAATATCAAAAAAATGATAACGAGTTTTAGAATTTATTTTCTGTATTACTAATGTATAACTACAACTTTCATACTAAGTATTACGAAAGAAGGTGTTATTTTCATAATTATGGAAAATTTGAACGTTATCTTTGACATTTTTTAAAAACAAAACTACACTATGCCATACGAACGTCTAACTAACATACTGGATCCCAACTGAGTATCCATTGGAATACCTATTATGTTAAGGACAATATAAAGAAATACATTCTGAAAATTTTTTTAAAAATCTAAAATAATCTGTATCTTTGCTATTCAGATTTTAAAAACTTTTGTGTTGGCTTTTTTTGTGTGTGTGACGGAGTTTTAACCATTTTGTCAAGAAAGAGGTTGTGATTACTTAGAAGGGAAATTAAACAAACAGCAATATGGGTAACGACAGTATATATGGAAAGAGTCAGTTCAGAAAACGAGAAGGGGGAAGGAAGCACTTATTCAAATATCCACAATGTGATGTGTATGTGAACAAACTTATATGCTGTGTTATTTTATTCAAGACTTTTATTTATCTCTTAGGCAAATAGTAGTCCAAACAATGAGGAAAGATGAATTTCAGATGTTAAAAGACTTCCTACTTTTATGAAATTACATTTATTTAAACTTATTTGTTCGTTAAATATTTTAACTATAATTCAGACGCCAAATTATGAAACCTTTTTGGTCGTAAATACTTAAATGGAACTGTTACTTCTTGAAAGTTTATAAAACTATAAAATATTCTCCATTAGAGAACTATAATTTTTAAAAATTATAAAAACTTTTAGAAAAATATGCCGAATATCCCATTTTACAACTATATGTAAAATGATAGTTTTACTGCAACGATGCTTTAACTGATATTTTTATTGAGTATAATTTAAAGTAATTTAGACATAATAACAAACTACTAAAATATTATAAGATATATGGTAGATTATAAAATTAATTTGGAGTAACCAATATTATGTCCCTATAAAATTTGTAAATGCCTTTTTAAAGAAAACTACTCTGATAAGAATTTCTGTACGAAAATTAAAATATTCCACTTAACTTTTTGATAAAATGAATTCATTTTAGTAGTTTTTTTTTTTTTGAGGTACTTCCGAAATAAACAAAAACTTGACACAAGCCGATTTTCAACTGTAAAATCTTTTTTACCATTATTCACGTTTCCTGTCGAGCAACAGAATATAATTTTCATTAATAAAAATGGTTTAAAAAGTTTTTAAAATAAACGATAATATATGGTAATTGAATATGATACTAATTCAAGGCTTAGGTTCAGATACGCACTTCAGATGCGTTAGCTGATATATGATAGTAAAAACTTCATGGAATTTTCTTTCATGACAACTTAAGATTTAAATGATGAGATCTTTGAAAATATAAATAAGCAACAAAAAATAATAAATAAATTTAAATTTCAAAAAGCTTGTCTTAAATCTTTCCGGTTAAAAATATTTATCTAAAACCATTTAGAACCTAAGACAGTCCGTCGTAAATCAGTTATACTGAAATAGTTCCTTTATAGCCATTTTGAACTGCTGTAGGTCTTCGAAAGTGTTGAAATAGTTTGTTTGAAATCACTCCCGTGGAAATAGCTTGCCTTGAATCATTCCGGTTGAAGTAATTTATTGTGCGCATCTGAACTCAAGCTTTAATATAATATATGCTCTTTCTTTACAGTATGAAAATTCCTTTGCAGTCACGATTTCTTTGTAGCGGCTCGAAAGCGACTATATGTCTAGTTTAGACCTTGCTCAGTTTACGTTGTTACGCTCTAAACCAATTTATCTAACGTCCACCTTTACAAATGAAAAATAATATATCCTAAAAGATGGGTTGTACAGTAAATTTGAACTTTTAACTCTTATGGAAATACTTTCAGTTTTACGGACGACAGTTAAACACCTACAGAATATTTGTTATAATTTTCAGATGTCGTAAACAGCATAAAAAAGACGAAGGAGACAGTTGCAATAGGCAATTCTATTATTACTACTATACATGTTTTTTAAAAGGTTATAAATTATTGTGCGCATTTGAACTTAAGCCTTGATCCATGAAAGCCTAGCATTCTTACTTTAAGGCAGTTAAAAAATAGCGTGTAAAATTTTTATGGTTTTCTTAAAACCATTTTTTTCTTTGGTAAAGGTAGTTTGCAATACCATAAAAAATTTCT
>CM063498.1:72000018-72002518 GCA_032207245.1 Pardosa pseudoannulata | reverse complement strand
TAGAAAATATTCATCAGTTATATAGTTTTTTATACGAAACGTGCTATCTAGTGAGAGAGGGCATTGAATAATTTGAAAAGGCTATTTTACTAACTCGCTCACTAACTTTGTGTGGGACGCACTGGTATTATTTTCTGTACGCCAATAATTATACCTGTATCAATAGCGAGCTTGCGTTCATTCTTGATTGGTTTGGTTTTGAGCACTAAGGTTTACTTTTTTTTAAAAGACACGAGGGCTAATGAGACCAGGATCTACTGCTTAAAGCCGATTATGGCTACGGACATCCATGCCCCAGTGGGATTTGAACACACGAACTCCAGTTCAGAAGATGAGCACTCTAACCGTTCGCCCATCGTTCGGCCAGCGTTCATCCTTGAAATGAAGTGAAAATAAAAAAAGGTTTAAAGCGGGGGAGATATATGAACAGTTGAAGGGGAAAACGGAAGGAGGAAGGAAAAAAAAAAAAAAAAACAAGTGTATAAAGTGTGTACGAAATGAACTTTCTAAATGCATTTTAGATTTTAGGGGTGAAGTTTTTATTCAAATCTTTCACTAAGTGTTGAAATGAGCCTTAATAACATACATGAAAATAAAAGATAATATAATTTTGAGAATCATTATACTTAAAAGGATATTCTTCAATATGTTAGAAAAACAAATTGTTCCTGTTGGCACTCTTCAATATTGTAAATGATATCGTCACGCTGATGTTAGGGAAACAGACGAGCTACACACATAACGGGAACGTAAAGCTATTTATTTTGCACACAACAGCAGGTTCACAAACTGAGAATTAATTCAAACTGAGCAACTCGCTCTTTAATACAAACTTAGGATATTCTGGAAAACCAAAGAATATTCTATTCCTATTAAAGAATATTGTAGTCCTTTCTAGATATAACGAAAATTAAATTAAATGAGTTCCAACATCCCTGCCGAGTTTCGATCCGGGGACCTACTGAACCGCAGTCTGAGGTCCTGACCACTCGTCCACAAAGACTTCGAAAACGTAAGTTATAAGCGGCAATATAAAAAAAATACTATTAAAGAGAAAACAAATCACTCTCAATGTTTTGTTTATGTATTACTTATTCAAAACTTCGTGTTGCAAAAAAAGTATACCGTAGCATTCCAAACCAAACCAAACTTATTAAAAAACAAACCGAGATATCATCTATTCGATCTAGTGGGACCGACAGTCTATCGAGAATTCATTCGAATTTAGAACCATATATGAGGCCTAAATATGTAAGTGGTGTCACTGAAAATAAAAGTTTATTGAAAAGAATATTTTACAGTTTTTTTTCCGAAATTAAATCTTTTATTACGTTATTAGGTGAATATTAGTGTTAATCATCTTCTGAACGCACGGATACCAGAAGTATAAACAAATAACTTTCATGACAAGTAAAAGAGAGAAATTTTTTATTATAGTGATATTTTTATCGAAGTAAAACTAGTTATTCGATAATGAGGAATTTTCCCGTTTTCTAATTTTGATTTTAAACGATAGATGACAAAAAAGTAAGCAGGACAGTAGCTATTTTTCTTTCATTTGGGGGCCTAATGAGTGATTTCTCATGGGTTTTATAGCGGACTCTTTAACGTCTCTCAAAAACGATACTTTTTCTCCGCCGAGTTTGTGACGTCATCGTTCATGTAGACACCGACCGCCTATGCTGTTTACATGTTAAAAGGCGACTTTTAAATTTGTTTTTGTGTAAAGTATCGCATATAATAGAAATTTTTTTGTTATGTCTGGCATTAAAAAATCATACTCTAAATATTGTATTGTGCCACTCTGTAAAAATACAACAACCAATTGCAATGAGAAGATATTTTTCAGCGTCCCGAAAGACCCACATAACATAAAATCTGGACAACTGCGATGAAAAGGGATGAGAAATTAAACCCCAAATTATCATATAAATCATCTTTATGGGTTTGTGAAGACCATTTATCGGTTAGTAAATGCTTGCTTTTGTTTAAATATTACTAATTTAGAATTATTAAAGTATATAAAAATACATCTATACCTTTAAAAGGATTGTTGATTAACCACTGCTATTTAACTTTTAAAACTGCTAATTTTCGAGTATTATCACAGAGTTCAAGTACAATAAATATTTTATAAAGCATATAAATATCGAAAAACATATAAATATCTAAAGCATATAATTATCTAATAAATAAGTCGGGGGAGGGGAAGGTTATGTATTTTCAAGGTATTATAAATATTTTCTTCAGAGATGCATACTTTCTTGTGTATCAAATCACAGTGATATTTTTCGATTAAATTGGTGACTAATTTGAAAAAAAGTATAATATTTTTAAAATACTTAATAATGATATTACTTTAAAAATTAAATTTAATTTGAGAAATTTTATACATTTTTTAATTTGACATTAATATTAAAGCAATAAAATTGTATTGCTATTTAAAAATGTATAAATAATTAAGAAAAGCCGTTTAAAGATTTTAAATTTCTTTCCATCA
>CM063498.1:71897518-71995018 GCA_032207245.1 Pardosa pseudoannulata | reverse complement strand
AAGATGTATGTTTACGTTACTGTACGCTTCATGAATTGTAAAGTGGAGGAAAGTTCTGAAGAATTCGAAATCAATTTTTACTCACAGTGAGTCTCGATCAACAAGAAGATCACTCAGTGTGGATCGATTTTACGTGCGTTACTGAATACTAAAATAAATATAGGTTTAGATAATGTCTTCATACTATAAAGGAATGTATGCCAGTCACTTGATGGGTTGAAAAGGGATTCATTAATATACACAAGATGTAACAAAGTATGTGGCATTGGAAGCATGGTTACTTATGTTAGTGCATTCCATCTTTGATGTTTACATTTAAGGAAATCTTATGGTAATTTTGTCATTAAACATTTTTTAACTCAGATTATTTTTTATTTGCATACAAACTTTGAAACATTGCGTATATAAGTTCTGAATTCTTAATTATCATAATTTCGGGTAAATAAGCGATGGCTTATATGTTATTAAAAGTTGAAATTTTCGGTGTATATGCCGGGTTGGCGTAATGAAGGAGTTTGTTTTTTTTATTGCTAGTCTAAAAATATTTCTTTAACTAAACGTTTTCCTCTTGCCTCTATTACACAGTTTGTTCTTCATACCTATCCATTTAACTTTCACACAGCTCCAGTAAAAATTAGAGAAGATGACTAAGAATGAAAGATTTTGTATAGCTGGTGTCATAGTCTTGCCTGTTTCGGAAGTCTTACAGAAATAGACAATGAAGCTGATAGAAAAGAGGCTACCAGTGTCAACAGTTGAAATTCAGAATTGAATTAAGGCTTTCAATGTATTTGCACTCAAATGAATTGAAAAATAAACTTCATATCTAGTGAACGGATGTTTGCAAAATAAATTTTGCTTTGAAAATAACTAATAAGATATATAATTGTTTTGTAATTAAAAAAACGATATAAAATTATTTCTAATTTATTAATAAAAAGTACTGACATAAATTCCCCAAATTACCTCAAAATTCATATTTTGATTTTATGGCAAGAATAATTTTTTTTCTTAAGTCATCGTATTGAAGTGATATACGCGAGTGTTAAAAATGACTCTAAATAATTATCAAAAACATGTATAATTATTAAAAGTATTTTAAATAATCTTTTAATTTTAAGTAAATTGTACTTTGTAGAGAAAATACAAAGTGATGATTGTGGAATAGTTAAGCAAATTTTTTGAATATTTTAAACAGTATCGTATATCAGAGAAGTCAATTTTTTCTAAAGTACAGAAGGGTACATTTGTAGCATAAATTATTAATAAACTATTTACACTTTCATCACAAATTTAGCTGCAAATTGTCTCAGAAATACAGTTTAAAAATTAAAATAATGCAATATATGATAAATCATGCCTTATTTTTTAACATTACCTTTAGTATTCAGCTTAATAATTTTTTTAACATTTACTTTGATACATATTACAATATGCAATTTTTATTTTTATTCAATAGCTGCCTAAAAGAAAATTAATATTTGTTCTTATAAAAAGTCATTAATATGAATAAAAAAGTAAATCATTATTAATTAATATATGCTACGGTATATTTTAATCCCTTAATACATAACATCCCTTTTTAAAAAAAGCTAAAAATAATTTGCAAAGTTTTTATATTTTTCTCGGTATTTTTTAGCAAATCTAGATAGAAATCCAGCAAAATTTCGAGTATTTGCTATTATTTATAATTTTGTCATTTGGAAAGTCATTTTATGATTTTCCAAGACTCGCGCATAAGTTTATTTTTATGAAAGTACATCGACTGAAATCATGACGAAGAAATAGGTTTATCCATTTTACAGATTTATTTTACAGTAGTGTTAACATATGGTAGGAAATAATGTTATCACGTTTTTTTATGAATATTATCTTGTGGTACTTTGAATGACATCTGTTAACTCTTGAAATCAGGCTGCAATATTCAAAAGTGATTGAATTTCATATTTATTTTTCTCAGCGAAGTGCATGATTAATTAGATTTAAGATATTCATCAATATATATTTGGCAGAAATGATTCGGGCATTGGTGGTCATAAAATATTAAACTGAACTATTTTAGATTATTATTATAATTAGTTTACTGAATAGTTCCGATTACTTTTCATTTAACTCAGTGATTAAAGTTTTTTCCACATTTATATATTCGAAAGAAAGTATTTTACATAATGATAAATAGTCACGATAGTCAAAATAACAAAGCACAGATGAATTTTTTTTAAACTAAAGATGAAACTGTGACCTCATTACATAACAATGTAATTTCTAACATGATTGACTTACTTGGGTTTATAATCCGTACACCATTCATCTGAGTATGGACAGTTCGGTTTCCGAACCCTCTCTATCTGGGTATAAGCTCTGAGACAGGACTTTCGAACTTTCACCATAGACATGACATTGTAAGGACACACATTGGGCCTGAAAGAGAAATAAATAAATAAATTTTTTTATAATAAGAGTATCATCGTGTCATAAAAGCATGATTTAATACACATGATATTCTTATGTTGAACTAAAGTTCATCGGAGTGAAAAGAAATTATACTTTTTAAAACCTATAAAGAATTCTAAATAGAAAAAGTTAATAAAATCTTCAATGTACTATTCCTAGTTACTGTATAGAATTTAAGGATGCATACTGATGCTTTGATTTGTGTTTACTTTTTTACACATTTGATAAAAATGTATAAAGTAAATATAAAGTATCATATAAAGTAAAATACAAAGGAATTAGAGAATTTATTTTAGGATTAAAATAAAAAATTATGTATTTTACATCTAATTGTTACAGTTACCCTATCATATATCGCACCTAAACTATAAACAGTATTCTGAGTACCTCTGCAAACTTTTAATAGTTTTCTTCTTTTTACTAATAATTAACCTTTGTTGTGCTTTAAAATTATACAGTGAAGATAAATGCAGTGATCATCGTTTTTCAAGCTGATGAGTCAGATTATTCAAATAAAGTATTTTAAAATACTATTTAAATTCAAATACATATCAAACCTTAACATTAAAAGAAAATGCAACTTGAAATTCACCTTCAAAATGTTAAATACGAATGTTGTTTTCTTGAACTGAAACATGATACAGCAGGAAAAACTGTTTTACAGGCAAAAGTGTTGTATATCGTAGTATTATAGTTGACACTATTAAGGAATTGTTAATAGAAGTGAAAATAGTTCCAAGACAAAATAACTTTTAAATCTGTCTTAAGGTAACTTTTATAATCTGTATGAAATATCGAAACACAAATTTCTACTGTATTACTATAAAATTATTTTATTAGAATCAATTGAAATACTTGATAAAAGTTATACGTTGTAATAATTTGCTGTTATATTAACGAAAAGAGCATTAATTTATTAAACACTAGCGTAACATTTTAATAACAAAGTTTCCGGGAATTAATTGTTTTAATCAATCCAGTATTTTATTTTTTAAAAATGTGAGATTACATTTTTACATATCTAGAAAACTACAAACCATAAACTACATGTGTATCTTGAGAATAAAATTTACGAGAACAATAAACACATTTGGAAAATATAAAAACCGAGCCCCTTTATCCTTCTTTACTAAATCATTTAATTAAAGTTAAAAGAGTTAGTAAAATAATGAGAACATTTTCTAGAACAGAATTATCATTTTATAGTTTTACATTCATTAAAACATGAATCATATGTAAGACTTTGACGGAAGCATTTTTGTTGGTAGATCATGGCATATCAAATACTATTTAATTAAAACAAATCAGTAGGGTACTGTGTTTTGGTATAGGAGTCCACTGATTTCAATTTCCCTTCTGACGCAGTTATTTGTAGCAATTCAAAATTCCCGGTAGAATTAGCTCCTGTGTACAAAAAGAAAGAAGATCAATTATAAAACTTCAAATCAAGCCCAACCTAATTGCAGCTGAATCTAAAATCATGTGCAATGTATGCAATATAATTCAATAAATTGCATGATGTAACTGTTTAAATAGGATCTTAGAATGGTTGAACAGAAGAAAATTACTTCTTCTCTTTCTTTTGTAAAATATAATTTTCATACACAACGTTTCACATATCAAACAGATTACTTTACATAAACATCATATGGGTAACATTCTTACACGGTATTGATTTAAAGTGATCTATCTCTAAAATGAATATCTGCAATCTTATACATGAAAATATATTTCTTTATGTACATTTTTGAGCAGATAATGATAAATTTCAGTAATCCTAATATAATTTCTTATATATTTTAAACAGAAGGCTAAATATTAAATAAGGTATAAAATAATGAGGGTAGATTTCGAAAATTTAATATTTTTATTTTTACTCCATATAAAGAATAATCGAGTAAGTAACTGTGAAACACATCTTAAAAGACCATAATACAGATTCTTAAAATGTTTGTTTTCAATTTTTTTTTAAATCAATATAAATGTGCACAATTAACATGTATTTATAAATTATTCCTCGAGACACATGCCTTAACTTTTTGCACTTTGAAGAACATTTTAAATGGTAAACGTTATTTACACAAAGCCTTATGGTGTTCCATTATATTGAAAAAATGGAAGAACAAAAAAATATTTGTAATATAGTTATTTTATTAGTTTTGAAATCCTGAATTTCTCGTACAACGAGTAATTTTAAAATAAAAAATTAGCAGTAGCAACTGACATTTTAAACTGAATTAAAACTACTGTAAACTTCGTTTTTAACTGAACTTTTATTCTCTGAAAGTAAAATATTCTTTAATAATCACTTATAATTTTTAATTTAGAGGTATTATTTTCTTGTATTATAAAAAAATAGTTATCGACCATCTAAAATGTACAAATGGTGTGTTACATAAATATTGAAAATGAAATTATCAAATTAGAATGCTTTTATACATCAAAATTATCTTGAAAGAGTGAAATTTCTATTTCTATTTTATCTCATTGATAATTCTAAACACATGCGACCACTTTCAAGATCTCATTTTTTTATTTATCCAGATTCAAAACCAGCAAAAGAAAGATAAAGTTAACTGATCTGCATCCCAATCATTTCTGAATATATATTGATATCTTAAATCAAAGTTATTAACTCCAGATAGTAAACAGCTTGTTCTTAGTAGTGATGAACTGTAATTTCATACTTTATAGTAGAGTTCCTACAAAAAATTGACAACTCCATGATAGGGAATCTATTTCCTATCATATGTAAAAACATTATTGTAAAATTTTTAATAGATATAACTAATTCCATTATTTCAGATGATGTTGCTGCCGAGAAACAATTTTTGTGCAAATCTAGAAAAATCATAAAATGTCTATCTAAATCGAAATATTATACAAATAATAAAACATATTTAAAAATTTGAGGTATTATTTAAAGAATTGCCATCTACCTTCACTATAAAAGAAATATCTGTATTAACACAATGTATGCCGGACACATACTAGTACGTTTTCTGACGATTTATACTTAAGCGCGGGACACGTACTAGTACGTTTACTGACGATTACTTGAGCGTGGGTCACGTACTAGTACAGGTTAGTGTAACAACACGGTTTGTATGTGGGTACAAAAACAACGGTATACACAGAAAAACGAAGCCGAATGTTCTTGTCTACTACATAGATTCTGGAAAAAAAATAGACAAATAAATCTAGTTTTTATATTATTAGTTTTATGATTGCTCTTTTCATTTTTTATAATGTAAAAATGAATATATATATAACATAATTCGAAAAATTTAAAACTATATACTACTATTTCTATTTGATTTTTCATATTTACGATACTATTATAAATTTACCCGGTAAAAAATATATTTTTTGTTTACAAAAATCTTATGGTTGTTATTTATATATTTCTATTTATATATTTGTTTATATATTTCAATATAAAGTACGAAAAGTTGGTTAAAAAATTAAATAATTTTCGATCTATTGATATTTAACTGGATAACTAAATTTCCGTCAAAACACCCGCTCCCGGTACAATTTCATTGCGAAATGTACCCGCACACAATGTGTTAACACAGATTCTTCACTTAGAAAATTAACATTAAAATATTTGCCACTAAGAATTAGGGGTGAGTACCGATGGATGGGACAGTTTTAACAAAAACATTTCTTACAAATAGTTTTCTACTGGTACAACATTGCAAGTTTCAGGGTAGAAAACTGAAACATTTTAGCATGTTTAAAAATATAAGTTTCAGAGTTCTTCAAAAAATGTAAGTTAAAAAAATAATTACAATAGCAATAAAAATGTCCCATCCCTCCCTTACATGAGAGAGGGATGGGTCATGTTTTTGAAAATTAAAATACATATATAATTTTCAAAAATATTATGAAAAAGATGATGAGATTTAACTGAATAACTAAATTTAAGTGCAAAACGCTCGATTCCGATACAATTCCACTGCAAAATGTACCAGCACACAATGTCTTAACAAAGAATATAATTCATATACATTTTTTATATGTATTTAAATAAGGAGCCTAAGCGTTGGTGATAAAATATTCTTTCGAAACCTAGAAACGATCAGTTTAAAGCAGGAAGTTGTAACAAAGGCTAATTTGCTTTAACGTTACTCCAGTTTAAAGACCCTCTTGGCAGCTAAACCGCTGTAGGAAAATCAAGAGAGGAAGATTCCTTCTGAAGCTACCTGTACACTCCTGTGTAACAATCTACCTAAATTTAGATTTTATTCCCCAAAAAGCCTTCACGTTTATCGCCCAGTTGGTAAGTGACGTGTTCCAACAGCGAGGGAATCTCCGAAATCCATAGCTCAAATAACAAGACAGCTGGCTCGTTTTTGACGCCACTGAATCGCCGATGCAAAATAAATATGTCCGGCTGATGGTGGACGTCATTTGTGCGCGGACCAGCACAAATTCCGCCTCCGAAAGAGCAAACATTCTCCGCCGGGAGTTCGAAGGTCTCGCATACATCAGCAGAGTCAATGAGCTTCCTGTGCGCATACATTAAGCAGAACACCCAAAAGCCATCTGCCGAGGATTCATCAGCAGCCGCTGGATGCGGTGCAACCTGTCAGTCGCACTTCTCCGGTGACCCATATGCGGAACGTTTTTCCTTTTCGTTTAAGAAATCAATTACCGTGAATCATTACCTGGAGGTCCGATTCCGAATAAGAACTTCTAGTAAAATATCCCGCACGATAAATAACGTTATTGATTTATGGTACCAGAACATCAGGGGTAACAGCCTGAGGGACTATTTCGTAAAATAGAAAATAAGTTATGGAAGTATACATACATATGTGTGTTAGTGCTAACAAATATTTATTTCCAATTCGAAAAAAAATATTTTAAAATAAATCACATGATAAATAATAATCCTGATTTATGATACAAGGACAACAGGGGTAACAGCTTGAGGGATTATTTCATAAAATGGAAAATAAACAGTGGCTTGCTTTGGAGTGCTACGGTCTATTTTTTGCAACACTAGGGCTAATGAGACCGGGATTTACATCTTAAAGCCGATTCCGAACGGCTACGAACATCCATGCCACTATGGGATTCGAACCCACGAACTCCGGTACCGAAGGCCAGCACCCTAACAAATCGGCCATCGTTCGGCTCAAAAATAAACAGTGAAAGTATACACATGTGTGTTAGTGATATCAGATATTTATTTTACCATTTTGATGCCGATAGGAAGTTTCATTCCCATGCAAAGAATTCCTAACAAATTTGTCGAATATGCTACGGTTTGGAAAAAGCTCTTAAAAGACTAAAAATATTTTCTGTTCCATAGTATAAGTATATAAAAATCAAGGATGTTTGACAAAAATGTAAAACAACGGTGACAACATAGGCGGCATTTTTTGAACACTGACTACTGAAAATAGTCATAATCTTTAAAAAAGCCGAGGACGGATAAAAGAAAAATTTACACTCCCCATGTCGATGCAAAATTGTTTCACCAAAAGTAAGAATATATTTTATTTAAACCCCTAATTAAATCCTGCAGTTAATTTCAAGAAAATACCCGTGTTGAATTACTATCTTTCGCTCCAGTGTATATACTTTAACTAATATGCAAAACAACAAAAAAGTTAAATTCATAAATAATTTATTCAATTCTTTCGCAAAGAAATCAAACTATTTATAATTAAGATTATTTTGCGACAGTTCTCTCTCAAATTTATCGCAAGGCGCCATTGCATGCAGAATGTTATTTTGCCGTTGGTCCTTTTCACATTTGTTGAAAACGAAGATTTATCGTCATTCGATATTACAAGAGCTGGTTAAGAATAATAATGAAAAAAAAGGTATTTTTGATTCCTAATAACTTCTTTTAAGGGGACACTTTAAATAGAAGATTTTTTTCTTATTTTCGTTTTATCATATTAAGTTTTTCTTTAAACACATAGAATTTCCAGTATTTGTTCTCTGTTTTAATTTAATTAATTTAGCTGAATTTACTTTCTTTCCAAAAAATAAGAACTTTTTTTATAAAGTAAAATGAAAAGGCTTGTTTTCAAAATGTAAAAGTTTTTTTTTGATACACTGTGCACAAACTTATAACAACACAAAGATTTTCATCAATAATTTTTAATTTTTTCTAAACAATGTTTATCAGATAAAATTCTACTCCAATTTAAATTTTTTAAAAAGTATCAGAAGTATTACACCACAGTATTAAATTTCCAGAAAAGCTAAAATGATGTTTAAAAATTCCATCTCATTTATTATAAATACCGAATGAAAATATTATAGGAAAAATTTTCATCGTAGGTCTATAATGTATTTACTATGAAAATTTTAAAATCAATATGCACAATAGTTTTTATTTACATTGCGTAAAAGTGGAAAAAACAATAATTTTAGTAAAATGCATCTTAAGTTTTATAGTTTTCTTAAAAGCTATGATATGAAATGCAAAAAGGTTTGTATAGTCGGTGTTAACAATAAATTCTTTTCATATAAGTCGAGGACTACTAAATATCTAACTTTTAATTTATATATATTTGGAAATTAAGAAGTTTGTTTGTTTGTTATACATAACCACATGGTTTGACTAAATGAATTCCATGTGATTCTAAACTGCATTACAGGATCGGGAGACTCTAGAGGAGTATGACGATAAATAAACTATTGAGAGTGAACCAGATAATTCTCAGCCAAAAAAACAAACCATTTTATTACCTGCCTCATTGGGTACTTAACAGTTCTGGAATATTAAAAATTTTACTGATCCCGTCATATGATGGGCTATATGCTAGTTGGACTATAATACTAGAATATCAGACGGAAATAGCCTGAGATAAATAACCTTATTGGACTATAATACTAGAATATCAGATGGAAATAGCCTGAGAGAAATAACCTTATTGGACTATAATACTAGAACATCAGATAGAAATAAATCCTGGAAGTATACATGCTACTCAACATATATATATATATATATATATATATATATATATATATATATATATATATATATATATATATTATTCATAGTGATAGAGATATATATTTAATAATATTTCTGATTAAATATTTTTATTTAAAATTACCTTCGAAATAAATATTTTTTGTTTACGATACAAGAACATCAGGGATAATAACCTCGACTTATTTCGTAAAATGAAAACTAAACGATAAAAGTAAACATACGTATGTGCATTACTGCTATCGGATGTCTGTTTAATAATTTATTTTGCATTCATAAATACATACTTTTCTAAATTCCTTATAACTGAAGTTTCTATTTTCTTTCTCCTAGGGTTCCCAGATTATTATTTTGTGTTTTTTTGCATTTATTAACTGTTTAATCGATACAAAGAGTATGTCTGCATATGAAGAATATTATAGCACGGAATTTGAATTTTCCCTAACGATATTTAATTAAAACCACACACACACACAACATAACAGTAACTCTAAACTAGTTTCTCAAGGGCAGAATAGTTTGGTATAATTATATATATTTTTTTAAATTTTAAAAATTCCATTTAAAATGTTCGACCTGGAACTACTTAAATTTCCTTGACTATTTAGGTCAATTTTGATCACAAAGAGTTTTATAAATGATATGAAAACTTCTGAACCATGTTTAGTCTTTCCTTTATGAATTATAGGAAAATTCTATCATTTTGTAAAGATTTATAATGATAATTTTTTTTTGCTACTAAAAGGTGCTTACTCTTTTACAGCCACTGAGTATAATTGTAAAACTCTGATACTTGAAATCAGTTTTCGATCATAGAAATGCTATTTATATTACCATGAAAATGCACTAATCACAAAACAGAAAACAATCACTAATGAAGTAATGAAAAAAAGAGAAATAGATTTAAACAACAAAATAGTTTTAATTTTCAGTTGTATTTCAATAATAACACACTGTAGTTAACATCTAAGCAGGAAAACTTTTCAGAATGGGAAAAAGGAATTATTTGGACACCTGCTGTTCCACTGACGGCGTTAAAGTCACGAAGTTTAATTAAATATAAATATGAATAATAGCATTTCCTCGCACGTTTTCAATGATACATTCAATATTTTTTATAAAGACTGAATTTTGTAGTACATTCTAGATTAAAATTTCCAAAGCTGTCGTTATAATGCAAACAGTTCACATCTGTATTAGACCAAACAATGCTATTTGCGACAAAATATGCAGAAAATGTGGTAAAACTTATGGACTTGTGGTTCAAACATACTCTACGTGTTGGCAACGTCTTTCTGAAGCGACGATTATTCGCTCTTGTAATCAAGATTTAAGGGCAAATAAATATAAAAAGTCTAATTAGACCTTTTTGTTCCTGCTACGTCCCATTCGTAACAACATTGAAGATTTAGGAAAAGGTTTAATAGAAGAATTTTTAAGTATTACAACACATCTAAACTTAAAAATTTCAGTTGAAAAAGCCCAAGCAATTAATCTTGGAAAGGATATGAGCAAAAGGTATCCCATCCTAAAAATAAATAACAACGGTAGTAAATTTGTACAGCACTTAAAATATTTGGTATAATTATTGGTAGAGGACTAAATTTTCAGCAACATTTAAAGTACTTGGAAACAGGTATCACTAGATTAATAATAAATACTAATAGATTCGGTAATGCATACTGGGGCATAAAGTCAAGTATTATGAGAACCTGGTATGTTACAGTAGTAAAGAAAAAAATTCCGTGAAAAAAAAGAAGCTTGGTATGGTTTTCTTAATAGTCATGGAGTTAATAAACTATACTCAATACAAAGAAAATTTCTGATAAAAATCCTGCATACCTATAAAACAGTAGCCAACTCAGTATTAAATTTGTTATCAGGAATCCCACCAATATTCATAACAGCGAAATACTTAACGAAAATTTATGAATTGAAATACAGAGGATCAAAAGGAACTTACCAGGGCAATATATTACAAGCAGAAAATATAGAATTGAAAAATTTGAAACAAAACAATAATCCAATAGATATTCCCATAAATCTAAAACTACCTTACTATAAGATCCAAGAAAATATAATAAATGAAGGCTTGAAAATCTTAATATTTGGAAGTAAAATGGAAACAGGAACAGGCTGTGGTTATGTTAATAATTAAAAGAAATAAGATAGTATATACCTGTAAAACAAAATTGCATTGTAATAATATTGTATTTCAGACTGAGGGATATGCAATAATTGATTCCCTCAGAAAGATAAAACAATGAAATTGAGTGAAGATAATATATATTTATATACTGACAGTCTGACAGAGTGAAGAGCCTAGAACAATTAGTACGAAATCAAAATTAATTACCGAGATACAAAAAGAATGCAAAAACATGAATAACCGAAAAAAATAATAGAATCTCATACGGGGTTACTGGTAACAAATGTGCAGATATTTTAGCAAAGAACGCCACTAAATCAATAAATTATAAACCTATATAGTTCCTGGGATCAATACTTAAAATTTTAAAATGAATATTGTCGAAAGGTTTTCCCCACCCGCTTAGGCTTTCGCATCCATTAACCCTTGAGTTGGATGTGGGTGTGGGTCATCTAAGTCCCATTCTTCATTACTATTCTTCTGATATTCATCAACTAAACATTATCCCCGTATTCTACTGTAATTTTTAATCATTTTGTTGTCACGGTACACTTCCCTCTGAATTTGTTAGTCTAATTCGGCTACAAATATAGCAAAAATATAGTTTTCACGCTTTTTTTTTCAGAAATATCTATATAAAATGAATGATGCCAGTGATTATGATGACACAAAGCGATACCCTTTCCCCATACGTGGTTAAAAGGTTGTCTATCTTTGCATTATAGACATTATTGGGAAGGAAACATATACAGATTCCACCTACGTTCTCAGAAAATAAAAGCCACCAATTGAAACGTGTTTCACTTTAGTGGGAAATTCTGATCATGCTTACCTATCATATTAAATCACCCTCACCTTGTTAACAGTCGGCTTAATCCTTTGCCGGTATCTTTCTAACGAATGCCTGATTTATGGAGTCTCGGAAAAAAAAAGTGGCATTGCGAATTTGTTTCACCAGCGGGGTTGTTTTCCTTATAGCACACTCTCATTATTTTAACCCGCTGCCCATATGTCAGCCTCGCTTAATTCTGACCAACAGCAGTTTTTTTCTGCGTCGCAGGGAGTCCACTTAAGACATTCTCCGTTTAATGGAAATTCCGTTTAGTAAGTATTTTATAGCGCATAAATACGAGTTTTAACACCTTATTTCTTCTTAGACGAGCTGATGGAGTCAATAAAGTAACGAGATAACATCGTTGCCACTTGTCACAGGCTTAACTGATCATGTCCCAAATCTAATTTTTGTCTGTTTTACTCTTTAGATTTAAGATTTTGATGTAGCTAAATCGTTTTATATTATTCTTCTGCGACAAGATACAATGAATCATTTCAGATAAAAAAATTTTAGGTTTCTAAACCATTTATACTTTTTGGTTTTCTTTTGCTCTCTAAGTTTTCAAGTTAGTAATTTTCAGTTCTAATACTGTAATCAAGACAGTTAAAAATATGAGAACTAAGCGACATTTTTAATCAAGGTTTATTTTTAATGTTCAAACATAGCAGAAAATTATTCACAAAAATGTGATCAATAACTTTTAATAAAGGAAAAAAGTACTATTATGCAAGACCAGAGATTTGAACTCAAATAACTTCCTGGTACGAAAACAGATATAAAAAGACGAGTTATTAAGACTCAAACACCGTGTAATGAAATACGACAGTAATACAATATTACTGGATATTTTTTCAAAAGGACATATCCCCTATAGAATAATAGCCTAAGTTATCTGTCCGTCTGTCCTCGAATTTATGAAGCGGTTGGACCTGGAATGAAAAAACATCCATATTGGATCCTTGATGAGTTAGGGTTAGCAAAATTCAAAGCGAGTTCCAAAACGTTCGAAAAACACCTCTTCCTCTTTTTTCGATCGTTTAATGTCATTATTTCAAGTCCTATTTCCCCGGTTAAGAGCAAGCGCTGATTAAATTAATCAATTAATCACATTATAAGTAGATGAAAATAACATTTCTTTCTAGTATTATGACGTCACTCCTTTAACCCTCTCATTAAATCATTTTTTATTTTAAATTATTTAAATATCGTCTACATTATTTTCATACGTTTTATCACGGAACTTAGATATTACGTAAATAATTTTCTTTTATATTTGGCTTAAATGATAGATTAGGTACATATGTGATAATTTTATATTTAATAATCGATGATATTTTGCTGCAATGAATATTTTATCACCTGTATTAACAACACATTCTTTTCATAAAAGTCTAGGAGTCTATTTCAAAGATTAATAAGTATGAAGCGTTTAAGTTATATATCTTTGAAAATTAAGAAGTTTGTTTGTGTGTTCAGTCTTTCATAGAGGTAATATTCTTAACAAAGTCGGAAAAAAATCTCTTGATATAGATTTATATGCATGTCTATTTTATACTGTAATCTTAAATTGAAAGTAAGCAATATACACTGCTGTTTTTATAAAGCAAATAAATTCTAAACACAGTCACTTAAAAAGGGATAAATTTGACTAAAACATATATGAAAAGCAATTAAGAAAGCAAAGAATGTAATGCTTATAATGAAAAAATTCTCTGAAAATTTCTCTGTGCATGTATCGTACTTGACCTTGACTTTTGTCGTATACCTTTCTCTGATGGAGAAAAGTACAGCTGGAGCTGGGAGATTAATTTTATTATTTAGTAATTGTTTATGCAGCTTTATCAAATGTATATTCCAAAGATTGATACAGGCGCAGAATTTTATACTGTAATCTCAAATTATCTTGTTTATTGAAAGTAAACAATATACACTGCTGTTTTTATAAAGGAAATAAATTATAAACATAATTACATAAAAAGGGATAAATTTAACTAAAACATATATGAAAAGCCATTAGAAAAGCAAAGAATTCACTGCTTACAATGAGAACATTCTATGGAAATTTCTCTGTGCATGGATCGTGCTAGCTAACCTTGACTTTTGTCGTGTACTTTTCTCTGATGGAGAAAATTACAGCTGGAGCTGGGAGATTGGTTTTATTATTTAATAATTGTTTGTGCAGCCTGATCAAATGTATATTCCAAAGATTGATACAGACGCAGAATTTTCCACGCAGCTATTTATACAGCAGTGATGCATTATTATTGCTTCTTGGAGTAAAATACAATATTATTTTATGAATATTACTTTCCTAATAATTATTATATCTTCCAAAATTTATGATTTCCTTTTATTTTGAATTGTGTTTAGGATATTTATATCACATGTAAACGTTACGCAAAGGCTAAGACCTATCTTTGTTAGAGAAAACTTAAAACAAAATGCAAACTTTTTCAGCTTGTTTTTGGAATATCAGCCCAAACTAAATCCACCAATTTAACAGAATTTTTTTATAAATATACAACTTCGAATTCTTGAGTTAATTATTTATTGGTCATGTAAGTATTCAGCTAATGTGAATTTCCTATTTCAGTAGTACTTATAGGGATAGGTCACAATTTAAATAACCCAGTATAAAAGATAAATGTGATTTCCCTTGTTAATGTTTGCAATTTTTTTCATGACGTAGAATAGCTTATATTAAACCTCCCACTTTATTAAACTTCAGATTTGTGTTCATAATTTAAGTAATAAATAATAGTTTAAAATAACTTGTAAATTTTTTTTTTATCTTCACTAGTACTTTTCTACATCTAGGCCATATATTTGGGGGTTTTTTCATAACAGTTTGTAGCACAAATTTAAGTAGTTGATTTCTCAGAATTGCTGGCTGAGTAAATACAGAAATAAAACATTTTGTTTGTGTTTTGATCTTTGTTCCTTTATTATTAAAACTTTCGTAAAACACATTATCTGATTTAATTCATATAAATTTACATGCATTTGTAGATCCCGGCTATTTAAGCCCTGTTACGAAGTTCGTTAAATTTTATCTAATAGAATCCTGTTTAATTTTTTTTTGCATAATCTACAATACCAAGTTTAGTATAACACTTCACAAATTATTTACATTGATTTTCATATAATACGTATACACCTATTCTCTACGTATATATATATATATATATATATATATATATATATATATATATATATATATATATATATATGTTAACACTAGAACTACGGGAGTTTGGGTATATTTAAAACCGCGAGCTTTGCCAAACTTAACCCAAACTTTATTAGCCCACGTTATTGTTCAAAAATTACACTGTATTTATATGCAACATTTATTCATTTTTAAATATAAAATTATTATAATGGACCTAAAACCACGAGCTTGGGCCAAACTTAACTCAAACTTTATTAGCCCACGTTATTGTTCAAAAATTACACTGTATTTATATGCAACATTTATTCATTTTTAAATATGAAATTATTATAATGGATAAAAATAATAACATATTATAAAATTGAAAAGTATATATAGTTATAAAAAACATATAGACAACTTTAATGCAATTATTTAGCTTAGTTTTATCGGTTTTATTCTTACACAGTTCAGGCGCAGTCTGGGCAACTTTTTATATATATTTTTTTTTACATTTTCTATGTATCGGTATTTTACTGTTAGAATAAATATCTACAGATTTGTTTCCACAGAAGAAAAAATGAATAAAAAATAATGTTGTAGAAGAAATATACCATAAAAATATATTAAAATTTAAATATACGAGCTTAGAAAGTTTAAATAATAAAGTACTGTTAATGCAGAAAAATATTAACATAAGCATTTCTGTTTAACATAGAAAAGAAGAAAAATGAATGAAAAATAATTTTGTAGAGAAAATACACCATAAAAATATATTAAAATCTAAATATTCCGAGCCTAGAAAGTTTGCATAATAAAGTACTGTTAATGCAGTAATATAAATACATAAGCTTTTCCGTTTAACATAAAAAAGAAGAAGAAAATGAATCAAAAATATTTTTGCAGTAAAAATATATCATAAAAATATATTAAAATCTAAATATTCCGAGCCTAGAAAGTTTGCATAGTAATGAAGTGTTAATGCAGAAAAATAATAACATAAGCATTTCCGTTTAACATAAAAATGAATTGAAAATAATTTTGTAGAAGAAATACACCATAAAAATTACATTAAAATCTAAATATTTTAAGCCTAGAAAGTTTGCATAGTAAATTAATGTTAATGCATAAAAATAATAACATAACAATTTCCTTTTAACATAAAAAAGAAGAAAAAAATGAATCAAAAATATTTTTGTAATAGAAATATATCATAAAAAAATATTAAAATCTGAATATTCCTAGCCTAGAAAGTTTGCATAATAAAGCAATGTTAATGCAGAAAAATAATAACAAAAGCATTTCTGTTTAACATAAAAAAGAAGAAAAAATGAATAAAAAATAATTTTGTAATAGAAATATACCATAAAAATATATTAAAATTTAAATATCCGAGTTTAGAAAGTTTGCATAGTAAATTAATGTTAATGCATAAAAATAATAACATAACAATTTCCGTTTGACATAAAAAAGAAGAAAGAATTAATTAAAAATATTTTTGTAGTTGAAAGATATCATAAATATATTAAAATCTGAATATTCCTAGCCTAGAAAGTTTGCATAATAAAGTTATACTGAAAAATAATAACAAAAGGATTTCTGTTTAACATAAAAAAGAAGAAAAAATTTAATAAAAAAATTTTTTGTAGAAGAAATATAGCTTAAAAATATATTAAAATCTGAATATTCCAAGCCTAGAAAGTTTGCATTGTAAAGCATTGTTAATGTAGAAAAATAATAACATAACAATTTTTTTAACATAAAAAAGAAGAAAAATATTAATCAAAAATATTTTTGTAGGAAAGTATATCACAAAAAATATATTAGAATCTGAATATTCCGAGTCTAGTTAGAGTTGTAAGAGGAAAGTTTGCATAATAAAGCATTGTTAATGCATAAAAAAATAAGTTTCAACCAATTTTGAATAAATATCTCAGCTGAACAACTGTTTTAAATTTGTATGATCGTAAGCGCAGGTGTATGTGGCACGAACCTCTATTTCTAAAAGGAAATTAATAAAGGAAAAAATGTAGCTTATCAGTTCACACGCGATTTGTTTCAAAGATACGCGAAATTCTTCCTTGGAGATGAGAATAAATTACTTTAAAAAGACGAGTCAGGCCATTGTTATTCCACAGAACGGATACAATAATGATATTTGGGTAAAAGAATATTGAATTCGTGACATATGTTAGAATGATTTTGCCGATGTTCTTGACTGACGAGTGAAGGATTTTATACCAATTCCTTTCTCTACTACCATAACCTCAAACAGCTAAATCATTAAATTCATTAAAAAAAGATTTTTTTAAGGTTGCCGACGATAATTAGAATCTTATATTAATTACATACTTTCTTTTAATTTACAGACATCTAATTAGGATTTTTTTTAAAGTCTGTTTTCAGTTATTCCAAGGAAATAAAGAACTACGATGAAAAGATAATTTATAACTCATTGCAATCAATTATAATCAATTTTATGTAGTTATAAAAACGAAACATAGAATCTACTAATGAAGAAAGGGGTTAATTACAAGATTATGGAAGACTCGTGTATCTAAGTATTTCTCACCTGCCTGTATCATAAATAAAATAATACTTCATTTATAGATAATTTTCTTTTATCCATTTTCAAGATCAAAGTGTACCTCGATTTATATCCAACAATTAATGGGCACCAATTTTTCGGGAATATACCATGAAATTTATCTAATTCTAAAAATATATAACGATATATTTGAATAACTATATTAGTGTAATAATCCTTTAAAAGTAATTTAATAAAGGCATAAAACTAAAAATAAAGACTTCAAATACAGATTAGGATTAATTACACGATTACGAAGACTTGTTTCTAAATATTTATTACCAACAAATTGTTACATACATAATACTTTATGCTTAGTTACCTTTTTTTTACCCCTTCCATTCTCTATATAATAAAAGCCTAAGTTATCTGTCTGTCTCACCTCCGATGAAGCGGTTGGACCTGGAATGGATAGAGGCATCCATATTGTATTTTGGATGCGTTAGGGTTAGCAACGTTCGAAATCTACCCTTCCCCCCCTTTTCTAGCATTTTAGGCCATTATTTCAAGCCCTATTTTCCCCAGATAAGAACAGGCGATTAAATTTATCAATTTATCATTTAATAAATAGGTAAAAATAACATTTTTTCTATCATTATGACGTCATTCCTTCAACCATCTCCTTTAATCATTTCTTAATTTAAATTATTTAAATATCGTCAGCAATATTTTCATTCGTTTTTATCACTGAACATAGATATTACATAAATAATTTTGTTTTATATTTGGCTTAAATGATAGATTAGGTACATATGTGATCATTTTAAATTTAATCGTGGATTATTTTTTGTGGCAATGAATATTTTATTACCAGTATTAACAACTCCAGGGTGTAGTGGAAATGATAGTTTCATTCCTTTACTTCCATTAATTACTCTGTCAAAAAAAATAAGAAGAACTTAACGATAATTTTGACGTAGTTATGAAAACTTTGAATCATTTTCCTAAATGAATTCAACATGATTCTAAAGTGCATTCACAGTATCGGGAGACTTTAGAGAAGTAGGAAGATAAACAAATTATTGAGAGTGTACCAGATAATTCTCAGGAAAAAAAAGAAACTATTTTTTTATCTGCCTTATAGGGTACTTTACAATTCTGGAAAATTAAAAATTTTACTGATCCCGTCTTATGACGGGCTATATGCTAGTTTATAATAATCAAAGTCTACCTCAATTTGTATCAAATCATTAATGAAGTAACTAGAACAAAGTTTTCCGAGAATATACTACGAAATTTCTATTCAGTTCTGTAAATATATGTAAAGATATGTTTCTATATATATAGTGTAATCCTTTTAAAAAAATTCTTTTGGGACGAAATTAAAATTTAAAAATCTTTAATTACAGATAAGGATTAGCTAAAGATTACGGAAGATCTAGTTCTAAATATCTTTTCCTAGGCTGTACCATGCATAGTATTACATGTTTAGATGTTTTTTAATCTATTTCCTCATTAAAGATCAATATCTACCTCAATTCATATATGATTATTGATAGAGGACCTTAGAATAAAGGTTTTTCAGAAATATATCTCAACATTTGAACCAATTATACATGCATAAATATTTTGACATACACTTAATATTGTAATCCTTTTAAAACAATTTTTTTGCTCGTACAAAACTGAAATATAAAATATTCGAAAGCAGCCGAGTGTTAATCACACGTTTACGAAGGTGAACGTTCTTAAATATTTCACACTTGGCGGCAATATATATATATAAGACCAATTTCTAAATATCTTTCCTTATTCTGCAACATGCATAATATTACATGTTTAGATGTTTTTTTTTTATATCTAATTCCTTTTTAAAGATCAATATCTATCTCAATTTGTATATGATTACTGATAGAGCACTTAGAATAAAGATTTTTCAGAAATATATATTTAAAATTTGAACCAATTATACATGCATGCATAAATATTTTACACACACTTAATATTGTAATCCTTTTAAAAGAAATTTTTGCAGGAAAAAACTGAAATATAAAAAATGCGAAAGCAGACGAGTGTTAATTGCACGTTTACGAAGGTGAATGTTCTTAAATAGTTCACACTTGGCGGCAATATAAGACCTATTTCTAAATATCTTTCCACAGGCTATAACATGCATAGTATAACATGCTTAGATGTTTATTTTTAATCTATTTCCTTATTAAAGATCAATATCTACCTCTATTTATATATGATTACTGATAGAGAACAGTAGAATAAATATTTTTCAGAAATATATCTCGAAATTTATTTCAATTATACATTCATGCATAAATATTTTACATACACTTAATATTGTAATTCCTTTCAAGCAATTTTTTGCAGGTACAAAACTGAAATATAAAAAAGATTCGAAAGCAGACGAGTGTTAATTACACGATTAAGACGGCGAATGTTCCTAAATATTTCACACTTGGCGGCAATATATATATATATATATATTTCTGATTTGGAAGCTTTTGTTTTACCCATTTCCTTTCTAGCGAACAACGACTACGTCGATTTATATCAGATTATTGACAGAGGGCATTAGAACGAGATTTTCCGGGAATATACCACAAAATTTCCATTTAATTATATATCAGATGTATATATAAAAAATATTTTTTTGCTACTGAAATAAAAACGAAAGTACATTATGAGAACAGGTTTAGACAGTTTTTCTCTCCCATCCAGAAACCACAACCGAAAATTATCCTTTCTAGCGTAACGGACCTTGGACTTAGGAATAAGTAAATAAACCTCGAAACTTAATACCTCCATTGATCGAAGTAAGTAATGCACGGAAATATTACAATTCACAAAGAAAGTCGCAATAATAACGTTATAAATTTCTGGTAGTTAATGGTAATTTACTTTTAAGCGAATTATTATTAATTTTAAAATCAGCTTTATTTTCTGCCCACATGATGACAGCCTGATAATAATAATAATATTAATAATAAAATTATTTATTTAGAGTAATATAAAACATAAAATTAAGTTCTAAAGTTTAAAACACTGTTAATGTTAGAAATAAAATATTCTTTCTATCCTCAAACACAAGAATATATATATATATATATATATATATATACATACATGCATATATATACACATAAATACATACAATATATATATATATACATAAATACATACATATATATACATAAATACATATATATATATATATATATATATACATATATACATATATATATACATACATGCATATATATATATATATATATATATATACATATATACATATATATATACATATATACATACACATATATACATACACATATATACATACATATATATACATACATACATATACATACATACATATACATACATACATATACATACATACATATACATACATACATATACATACATACATATACATACATACATATATATACATACATATATATACATACATACATATATATACATACATACATATACATACATACATATACATACATACATACACACATACATACATACAATACATACATACATATATATATATATATATTATATATATATATATATATATATATATATACATATATATATATACATACATATATACATACATATATACATACATATATATATATATATATATATATATATATATATATATATACATATATATATATATATATATACATAAATACATATATATACATATATATACATATATATATACATACATACATATAAATACATATATATACATACATATATATATATATACATATATATATATATATATACATAAATACATACATATATATATACATAAATACATACATATATATATATACATAAATACATACATATATATATACATAAATACATACATATATATACATAAATACATACATGCATATATATATATATATATATACATATATACATATATATATACATATATGCATATATATACACATAAATATATACATATATATACATAAATATCTACATATATATACATAAATACATGCATATATATACACATAAATACATACATATATGTACACATAAATACATACATATCTATACATATATATACACACATATATATACACATAAATATACATATCTGTATAAATTTATTATATACACATAAATATACATATATATACACATAAATATACATATATATACATATATTTATACATATTATATATATATATATACTATATATATACACATATAAATACATATATATACACATAAATACATATACATATATATACATATATACACACATATATATATACATATATATACATATATATACACACATATATATACATATATATATACATATATACATACATATATATACTTATAAATACATACATATATATACATATAAATACATACATATATATACATAAATACATACATATATATATAATATATATATATATATATATATATATATATATATATATATATATATATATATATATATATATATATATATATATATATCAATATTACCATCCCTTGAATAAATTCTAAAATTCTTCTTTTCCCCGTTCTAATTTTTTAATATCTAATTTACCTGCCATAAAATTTCAGATAAAGGACTGTTTTCCTACTTAAGTACTTTTTAATCATCTTTCAAAACTAACAATGGAATAAATGTCTTAATGGAATAAATAATCTTTTGGCCATTGACCTCATTTTCCAGCTGTGCCAGGAAAATGGTAGTTCTTCTGCAAGAACTAAATTTCATCCTGTATGTCTTAAAGTTGTCTTACATGTTCAAGGCTCACTCTTGACTTCCAAAATTTGCTAATCCATCTTTAGTATCATGGGGAAAAAAATCCCGGGTCTCGCTCGCTATGGGGCCAACATTGATGACAAATATTATATTCTTCGAGCATTCTATGCACAGATGTTGCACTGTACAGAATGTCCCCATACCAGTGTGTTTTTATCCATTAAAAGAATCTTAACAATTCTGAGCTTTGTATTATCTATTACACGATCGAATTTCGACTAGGAGTTCTTTTTGTATACGAAGCCCTGGAACACCAAATAATAGGGGCTAATCTCCAATCTAATAGGTGAAGAATATTTTCACTGGTTATACACGCACACACACATACACAATACATATATTTATATATACATGTAATATATCAAAACTATTTCAATTTAATATCTCATAAAAAATTCTCTCTCCCATTCTATTTCTTTCAAAAATATTTTTCCAGACACAAAATATCCTAATTAAAGGAGCGTCTAAGACTTGAAATTCTTCTAACCCATTTCTCAAAGCTTTCTTCTCAATAGATGTAAATTTTCTGTCCACTCACTGCACTTTTCAGCTGTCGCTGGCAAATGGCTCAATTTTTTCCATCCGATCTAAGTAACTTTTATTGTTAAATTCATCGACCACACTACTTTTTCTGGGAAAGATTTCATTTCTGTTTAGCTATGGGGTCTAACTCTGTTCCGGCATGTGTTTTCATGATCATTCTTGCGTCTGCCGTTGAATGGTATACATTTTTTGGAGCTAATGAATAAAATTTCGCCACGAACACGGCCTGTTCTTAACAGAATGGCACGACTGCAACAACTTCAATTAGTATAGCTAATTAGTCTTCTCCTTGCCCAGAAAGACCTAGTAAGTAAAAATAATAGGAGTTACAATAATTTATTTTGACCGGTGTTCAAAAATCCGCTGGTTTACATACATATATGTGTCACCGATTTCACGAATTTCTCATCGATTAAAGTAGCATTAGCATCTATCAAAGTGAATATGTTGACGTTATAATACATAGGCCTTATTCAAAAGATTGGATAAACCTTTTACTAAGTTATATGTATTCATAGATCTTGAAGAGCAGAACAATTTGCTACATTTGTGTAATGATATGTAAAAATGAAAAACTACTTGAAAAACATATCCGTCCGATTATTGAGTGGAACTTATGTATTCCTAAAAGTTCCTTAAAAAGTAATATTATATTACAATACAGTATTCCGACAGTGTCCCAAACGAGGAAGATCTACATAAAAGTGGCATTTTTAACAGGGAATTGATTCTCCTAAGTTAAAACCAATTTAGTATTTAGGTTTCTCCCTAAAACAACTCATCGATTTCTATGTCTTTTATATCGATCAGGTTGAATATATTGTCCTGATAATATGGTTCATATAAATGATTTCATAATAAATCTTTGTGAAAAAATACTTAGATGATTGAGCATAGAATATTTTAATATGCTTATAGAAGCTATAATAATAAATGAGGGAGAGAGCTGTATCTCAATTTCAATTCCTAAGTGGAACCTATGGATACGTTCTCATTACGTAATATAAAACTACTATTGAGTATTCTGACTTCATCACAGACGGGGAATACTTGCATAAAACTGCTATTTATAAAGGTAAAAGTATGCCTCTAAATTAAGATCGATGTAATATTTAAGTTTCTCTGCCTCACTTCTCATCGATTTCCTGTGTTTTGTTTCTATTAGGATGAATATATTGACTTCATGTTCATATAAATGATTTCATAATTGATCTTAGTCAAAAGATCCATAGATGGATGACCACAGAACACTTAAACATGCTTACAGAACGTTATGATAATAAAAAACTAAGAACAAATCGAAAGAGAACAATGTCTCAATTTCGATTCCTGGGTGGAACCTCCGCGTCCGTCAAAATACGTCCCTAGAACGTAACGTTAAATTACGATCGAGTGTTCCGACAGCGCCACAGACGGGGAACATCTACATAAAACTGCCATTCATAAAGGGGAAAGGATGCCCCTAAATTAAGATCTATGGAGATATTTCATCTGCGGAGTACGCCCGCGGGGGAAGAACTTGTTGAGGTGTCACGCGGCGTGAGTTAACGCCCAGAAAAATGCACCGTGTTGTGTTCGGAGAAGGCAGGGGAACCATAAAAACTCCGTATGTCTCCAGAGGCATGTCTTCGCAGAATGTTAAGTTCGGGTCGCGGACACGGGATAGTAGCAGGCGACAGGTGTGGAGGCACGTGTTTCAAGAACTATTCATTTCGGGATCACCAGGGGTCTCTCTCCGACGGTCGATATCGGACGACGATTGCCGAGTCTGGTCATAAAGAATATCGGACCGACTATCATTGGTTCAAAAGCTTTCAGCTCCCCAATATAGCGATAAAAATTATGTTATCATTGAGTTATTTTTAAAGAGCATAAAATAGATTCAAATTTATATTATTACATATAGATTTATTAGACATATAAATACTTACAAATATACACCTATTTCTTCCTCACACAAATAAACGCACTATATAAGTAGCAAGAATTTCTTGTTTAAAAAACTATGAAGCCGTATATTTTATGATTTATAAAAGTATATTTTCCCTCAACTTTTTTTACAAAGAAGTTTATTAACAACTTTGAGTAAATGTTTAATTGCCTCTCCATTCAGTATAAAAATTTATGAAGTAGTTTAAAAAACTTTCGTATAATTTCGAAGGTCATTTAAAAATATCACTAGCTGTAAAACTACACATATTTCTCTGCATTAAACTAGAATTTTTTTTTTGTGGTTCTTGTAAACAGTTTCGACTTTTTAATTCCTACACTAGTTATGTCTCTTTAGTATTTAAAAAATAATCTGTGAAAATTGATTCTTCAACAAATGCAATCCTAAATATTTAATTTCTTTTAACCCCTTGCCTGTTTTTCACGTACACCGTACGGGTGCGGTTACCGTGCCTTTAATGATTTGCTCGTACGGCGTGCGGGCAATAGGATTTCTTTGTCGTTCTCATTGTCTTGGCCTTATCTATTGTATTTTTAATGTCAGATTAGTCGTATAGATACCCACAAGATGTTAGCTTTCTAAGTGTATTCTGTTAGGTTTAAAAGCGTGGGCTTTCTGATAGGTTTTCTATTACTCCGGGAGTTTTTATTTTTGAATTTTTGGGAGACTGACAGAGAGAGTCTTTTATAGGTAACTCCATGCACAGTTCAAAAACTAAGACCTGCAAACTAGTGCTATCTGTAATCACTGAAGAAAAATGACACCGGCAAAAGAATTTTTGAGAGATTTATCGCACTATATCTGAATAAACAGGTTGTAAATATACTTGTAGCATTTGGATTCGAAAATAATTGAGTAGTAATTGTAATCGAAAATATTTGTATTTTTTTATACGCACAGCAGTAAAAGTAACTTTTCTGTCTGTCGTACATGAGAGAGAAAATACAACTTTCCAGGAAAACATTATTTTATTTCCTGTAAAAAAGTTGTTATACATGCTCAATAAAATTTAAAATATTATTTTTAATAAAATTTTCCATACTACAAATGTAAAATAAACAAAATTATCAAATAAAAAATGTGACATTTTTTGGATCAAATTCGTGAAATAAATGAAACTGTTAAGGGGTTAAAGAGGGTTTTTTTTTTAAATTTACGAAAATAAGAACTTTTAAATTCTCTCTCAAGCAAAATTAACCAATGTTCAGATACAAAAATCTCGAAAAACAATAATTTATTTTATAAAAAAATATTTTTCAGACCTAATGAGAGAGAAAAATGCTTGATCCATCTTTCATTGGATAGCAAAGCTATTGCTTCTCTGTATAGCATAAAATGCTAAACTGTATAAAAGCAGACTGAGCTGAGTCTGCATTTACAAATCAGCGATCGAGAATGTTGCTTATTCAAAGCAATGAAGCACCTGTCTGTGCATTACCTCTATTTGTGCCTTACTTAAGTTGGCTTTGCATATTTTGCGATATTCCTGCACAAATGTTTTACTTTTTCGTACACAGTTTCCACAGTTTCGTATGTTTCATATATTATGTTTCTTATAGTTTCGTATACTTTTTCTACTCTTCTACAATTCAGTACTGCTTGGTAGGGAAACATTGATTAACAACATTGACGGACACAAGTGTAGTTCGAAAATTATCACTATATGTTTTTGTAATTTTTAGAATATTGGAAGTATAGTTTTACTCTTTCTGCTTAAATAAAATTAATTTTGATTAATTCAGCACCTTTAATTAGGTTGCGGCTATAACAGTCATGGTGTCATCGGACTCTAGACACTAAGTAATGGGACGATGGCGGCTATAACAGTAAAAATTTAAAAACGTAAATGACAGGTTTAATGACTCAAATAAGCTATTTTTTGTGTACAACGAAGTATTTTTGGGAGTTAAACACGAAATATTAGTTTATAATCAAACAAAAATAAATAAATGGGAAAAAATTATTAATATTTTTTAATTATTACACATTTTTTAGGTATGCCATGTTTCAAAGCATGGTGCATGACAGATACAGTGCAGGTTTTGACACGTAATTCTTGCAGCAATATGACCGTTTCGTTTAGGACGGCTATTCATGCCACATAGTGAACTTCGCTTTGACGGCTATGGACGCAAGTGTCCGTCAACGTGTTAAATTGCCCTCTGAATTATTCCGTCAATGCTGAAAACGAAGATACCTCCGCTAACACAACTAGGAATCTCCAAATTGGGAGACAAATTATTCCTCCCACTGTCGTACCCATTCTAGGAAATGACGCCCATAAAAAATCATTCCTATGTTAATACGGTCTCCCCAAACCACGGCTGTTAATGAGATAAAATACGCAGTAAATGAGAAAACGGAGCCCCCGGTCCACACCCATAAAGGGGCCTCTCTGCCACTAATAGCGAAACAAATGAGACAACGGCATCACCCGCAGACACCATTCCCCGTTCCATGGAGGGTACTCTTGATTAGAAACGAATTGCTGACGGGAGGGCGATAAATATCCCTCCAATATCGAAACGAACTGCTTTTCATCGAAAGATAAAAGAATTTGGAAGTGCCTCATTCTCAAGAGGTTAGAGGAAAGGAGGAATAAGGGGGGAATAAAAATTTTTTCCTCGCTTTCAACATAGTGGTAAGTTATTTACGTAAATAAAAGTCAAGGTGCGAGTGGAATTATGACGTACACACACTGCACCTAACTGCAAGCTGTTGAAAGAATGACATTCTAAACTATGCGTTTGGATCGCCAGGTCAGGCGTCTGAAACTGCTATTTTGAAGGATAATGATAGGCTAAGTTCTTAAATCTTTTTTTATGAATGTGATATTGAGACAAAAATCAAGGGAAAGTTTCAAAATGTTGACATAACTACCGTAAAATACGAGAGAGCACGCATAAAATTAATAATAAGGAAAAACTATACAAGATATAAAAAAATTAAGATCTATTTGAAAAAAAAATCCCATAAGAGAAAGAAAAATAGCTATAAAATAAAGAAAATAAGATCGATCGTTTCTTTATTTTTTAGTTCTTCATTTTCATCTTTGTAGATTTAAAAATTTCGATGTAATCTAAACATACAATTTTTTTAGTATATTCAACCTTTTTTGTCATTAAAAATCTCCAGAGCTCACTTTATACTATATGGTAATAATAAAAAAACATTCAATTACACTTTATTTACAAAAGAAGAAAAGAATTTACAAAGAGGGAAAAGATAGACTGGTAATTCGAAGGGAAACTGTAAGTTCATAAGCTAATTAAGAATAATATAAATATTAAAATGAAAATGGTCTATTCTGTATCATTATACGTAGTCTGATCAATAAGTAGTGAGACTAATTTTATGCTCTAGAAACCACTCATTGCAATAATTTCACTAGAAGAAAAGAAACATTTGCTCCTGTATCAAAAAATACAGTAGATGGATAGTACATATGAGCTAATATGGCAGAGTGCCACATGTTTGCAAGCATGCAATTTTTCTTTTACCATCTGCGCTCAGGTGTCTTAGAACAGAGTTATATGCCATTGAACATTTTAAACATCATTTCAGCGTTCTTCACAGAGTCAACCATAAACAAACCAACAGCTATTACGAAGTAGCCTCGCAGAATTACAGAGCCTAAAAAAGCATCAATTGAAGAATGGATTCTTTTTGCACTATTAGCAAGGCACATGTTGCTCGTTACGTAGTGGAAGTTTTAAGAAAGAGCAACACAAAGATCATACCATACCCTCCAAATAGTCTTCATCTCGTCAATGGGATTTCTGGTTGTTACCTTAGTCCAAGAAATCTCTAAAAAGCTTTCATTTCTAATGTAACAAAGCATGAGTAAAAACTGGGGAGACGGTTTTAGGACAACTAAAAAAAGGAACATTCACATGCGATTAAGATGTTTACAGAAATTTGGGACAAATGGGTAGAGTCTAATGGTAGTTGCTATGAAAAATACTACCTTGTAAATAATAGCTATTTAAGGTAATCTGATCTTTGTATAAATATATAGCCTTATTGCTCTCGCACATTAATGTGTTCTTTGCAAAGGATTTTATAAGAAAGTTTTTATAAAGTTTATTTTTTGTTCTAAATGTTTTATGGCATTAGTTAAAAGTTGTTAAATGGATAACTATGCAATTCATAAAATAAAAATGTATTTTCGTGTCGTAAAGTATTGAAAGCTTTTTATGTTTAAAATAAAACCACTGAGTATAAAAATTGCTGATATCGGTTCTAATAAACAGCGTAGCATCCATTCATGCTAATGAAGACGATTTCAATTAAAAGTCAATTTGAATCGAAATGCTTACTATTGAATTAACGAACGTTTGATGAAAACTTTTTAAGTCTGAATAAAAACACTTTGTCCCTCTTTGACCTTTTAAGAATACATCAGCAAGTTAAAAAACTAACATATTTTAGCACTGTACTCTCAATTTATCAATTTAGATAAAAGTTCCAGAACAGGAACCCTAAATGGAAACCCAATTTTCTGTGAGAAGGTGTCGTAAAAAAGGTTCATAAAAACATCCCCGACTGATTAACTTGGAAGAAAATATAGTTCTCTTCCTCCTGTGTTGTCTACAATCATCTAGAAGGTGTGATAGTAAATGAATCAGCAGCTAAATTGAAAATCAGACACTGTAGCAGAACCCAGTCAGGCCTCCGCTACTAACAGCTTCCTGGGCCTAGGGAAGAGTAAAGGCCAATCCCACTTCAATTTCAGAAGACATCATCTTAATTGAAAAGTAATTGCTCCAGTAACTGGATAACACAGGCATTTAGTTTTGACAGCAATGGCATTCATGTGTGTCATGAAAAATTAAGTAAAGCTGTCACAGGAAAATACATAATAATATTGAAATTTAGCATTAAAATTAACCTTGAAAATAACTGATTTTAAAATATGGGACAAAAATTGTACACGATAAACGAAATGGGGAATTATTTTAAGAAATTTCAATTGGGGCTTACGAAAAAGATTATTAATATGTCATTGATTGTAGGAAAGAAAGGCAAGTAATATATATTGAAAGATACGGATTGCAGATTTAAGGGAATGAATTTTCTTTCTTAGAATCATACTCATTTCCACACGATCTTCAGTAGTTTACCTTTAGTTAGTATAAATATTCCAAGATATTAATCAGACAACAAATTAGTTTTGGGTTTAAAGTTCTATTGTATACTGACAGCTAGATGGGTATTAAATATACATTTATAGCATGTTTATTTCATACATGCCGAGTCAAAATGAATAAGGAAGGGTGTTTAAAATTGAAAATTAGAATAATTTTTACTTAACGCTTAATTAATTTAATTCCATTAATATACAAACTGCTACAACGTTGGTGCATTGCTTTATCTACTGTAGCAGTTTCAAGTGCTTCATAAATATTAATAAGAAAAGAATGGAAAACTATAGACAAGGTACTTGTCAAAAAGTGTTTAGATGAACTCCTAAAATTACTCTGACCTTCAAATATTGAAGAAACAAACAACACACACATATGGTAAGGTAAATCAGTTTTATGGTATGTATAGAACAGTAAATCAAAAGTTATAAGAAGATAGATTTGATGAAGGTAATAACGGTAATGTAAGCTATCTTAATTTAAAGAATATTATATAAGTTTTAAAATGATATTGGGAAGTTAATTATTTTATTTCCTAAGTAAAAATGCATTAGCACATTATGAGTACGGTGAGTGAAAATGCTCAAAAAGTAAAAGCTTATATGTAGAAAGAATATTACTAAAAAGTTAACATGTTTGTACTTTCAAAGTACAACATAATCAGTATTTAGGGTGAATGAAATATATTTCACCTTTTAGAGCTTTACTACGAAGCTATTAAAAGTAAATTATTCGATGTAAAATACCAAACAATTTTGTTTCCTCCTAAATATGATGCAGTTCCCTATGAGTGGGCTTACAGGGTTCACTGAATATTCATTAATAACAAAGAGAATAACCCTTGAAAAGACTCTTTTACCTAAATAACACAGCGTGTTAAACACGATGGGGATACCGCCTTCTAATTTTGAAGCTCATGTTAAATGCACAAACAAGGCGTAATATCACGAAGAATGATTCTATTGCATATGACTGCTGCCTTATTGGGAACGGAAAAAAAATAATTGCCAAAATGTTCTTGAAGACTGCATATAAGAACAAGAATAAAGATGGAACATTAAGCTTCATCAGTATGTAATGACAGTAGTAAATATGATATGCATTTGCATCGGAAATTAAGAAAAAAAAAGGGATAACTTCAGAACCCTTGTAGATAACTATCATTGGCTATTACGTTACCCGCCTATACTTTACAGCTTTTTTATATTTATGATTATATTTTATGTAGAAAATTATCGTTTCATTGCCACCAATGTCCGTTTTTTGTCCTAATGGTAATTTGTTAAAAGTTTTATAACATTAATAATAAATATAATAGACTGTATATCACTTTAAATTTCAGAATATGTAACGCCATAACAACTGGTCAGTGTGCCATTAATTAATATTGGGGATATATTTTTATTTTCAGCTTTTTCTTGGATATCTAAAATTAATTATTAGTTTAAAACTTCTTTGGAGATAGATAGCTATCAAATAATCCTGCCAGAGTTTCTTTTGCAACCGAACTTTCAGAGTTATTGTTTTTAAACTGAATAAAATACAAGGTAAACTTCAATACTTTGAATTTAATATCCTTTGAATTGTTTACTGATATTTCTCTGCCCGAAAGCAGAAAATCTTTCATGCTTTAAACAAAGAGTTTTATTATTGATTTCATACATGTTCACTTCCAGACAATAAATAATGAACTCACGTATACAAAGAGATTCCAGATCACTTACAAGATAAAAAAAAACTTATTTCAATAAAGGGCAGCGCAGTTTAGAAAAACAAATGCGACGCTAATAAAACCGCTTATTACTCAAGTAGAATACATTTCTCACAGCACATTATTATCAATACTCATTTCTATTAGTACAAGAATGTTTCATAGATAAATAACAACAATTACTCAAGGAAACAGATACGACCTCGATAAGAATTACATGACGTGAAAAGTCAATATTTTTATCGCTTACTGAGCTGTGACCCTGATAAAGATTTCAAGCGGGCATCGGTAAATTTCCGTTAAGAGCGTATACAAATATTTACCTAAATATGGCTTCCTGTTTCAAATTATATTTAATGCATTTTATTATAAATTAAAAGTAAAGTTAAATACGAAATTTCAACAAGTTAATATATTTAGTAAGATTCAAAAACGAAAATATTCTAATTGAATATTTATTTCTATTGTCATAGGAAAAGATGAAAAATTGGCTTCAACATTATTCCCTCATCATAAAGGGCGTAAATACAGTTTTGAACAAATCATATAATCTATTAAAAAGAAAGAGTGTCGTTTAGTAAGTACACAGATAGCATGCATACTTGCAGCAAGTTTAATTCTTTATGGATAATATCTTGTCATAACAAATATGACGAGACGAACATGCAGCAAAACTCCTGCACGTTAGACGGAACATAAAGCGACCATTCCTGTGCAACACTATTTTGCTGCAAAACTGTAGCAACATTGTCAGGACCACCTTGAAGCAAACGAAAATTCTTAGAGTTGCTGCAGTCTTGTTTCAAACTTACAGACTTGTCATGCTGAACTTGCTGCAAATTTGCAGGCTTGCAAAGAGAGACTACTGCAAGTTGGCTGCAAAAGTAAATTTGCTATCTGGGTAGATGTTCAACTGCCGCTTGAGAGTTCAAATCCCGCATAAGGCTTAGTTTCGATTTCTCTCCTGAAATGAAATCCCATGTCGAAAAGAAAGCAACGCAATCGAAGTCCACCGAAGTCGTCAGCGTTTGGAAATAAATAAAATACATTCTGTATTTGTTTTATCACTTTATATATGCTTCTCCACCATACTCCAGACTAGGGTACGGACGAAATATCTATCCTAGGCAATATTAGCAACAACAACGAAAGAAATAGTATATCTTTTTAGTGCATTGCAGAATATTACAGATTTCAGATTTGATCAATAATGCTCTGCTACTGCTAGTGCAAAAGTATGTAATTTTCTTCATTATTTTGTGATAAGAAAGGACATTTTGTACTTTGTAACTGTTAGAAGATTATCGCATGTCGACAGCTAATCTATTATATTATAAAAGATACTACAGAGTACAGACTAGAGATTGTCTCATTTGGCACAAATAAAATAAAAATTGGAAAATGTTTTTATACTATTTTTTTGCACTAAAAGTAATAATATGTTATGCTTTAATAATTATGCATAGCATGCATGTTGCTGCATAATAATTATGCGTAGTAATAGATAATTAAACAACAAAATTTCTATTAAGACTTATTATCTTAAACAGAACTAATTACTTTTTTATGAAAATCATTATAACTCCATATATTTTTTACGAAATGTTTTCTGCCTTAATTAACTTTTACAATTCGCAGAGTTATAATTTCAGAATCATTTGGAATCAAATATTGAAGATGTATCTACAATGTTCAATATTTTCCTGAGCACAAAATAATCAGTTGAGAAACTACTCTTTCAAAAAGAAAATTTCCAACAGCTATCTCAGTAATATGGGTTGAACTCACGTTTTCCTCACGTTTTATGAAACATTCAATATTGTTTAAGTAGTTAACGTCATAAATGGACGAAAAAGTTCTAATTGGGTGGAGAAAGGTAATGAATAATCTGAAAATACAAAATAAATTAAAGAAAATGTTGATTTGTAACTATACAAAGTAAATTTTTATTTAAGTAAGTATTAAACATTAAGACAGAAGAGCAAACCAATAAGCATGTGCAAATCAAGATATCTTAATGCTAATCTAAAATGCTAATGCTAAAGCTAATGCCTATCTAAATGAATAAATGAACGAAAAAGTTCTAAATGGGTGGAGAAAATTAATGAATAATCAGAAAATACAAAATAAAATTTAAAAAGAGATGTTGATTTGTCATTATACAAAGTAAATTTTTATCTAAGTAAGCATTAACCATTAAGACAAAAGAACAAATCAATAAGCATGCGCAAATCAAGATATCTTAATGCTAATTTCCAAGAATTTTCACAGTAGCTTATAAAGTTATCTTCAACGTTACTGTTTTATAAAAAGATTTAGGGGAAATAAACTGTTCACATATCAGTAAACACACTTTCAACGACGCTGTCAAAGATGTGTCGAAACGCTTTGAGTAGTTGCGCTGTGATTTATTTTCCTAAGTTGCACTGCTGAGATATATTTTTCTTTTTGCTCCCGTGACCAAAAACGTAAAACTAATGTTGTCTTGATTTCTTGATATTTTTATTCCCCTCGACCACGTTTCACAGTCCAGAAGTATTTGAAATTCCTCCCGAATCACGAAGGTATTCGTTGTGGACGTAGCATGTGTCGTTACACAAGCAATAATTTAAGTTTTAAAATCACGTTACAGTAGCACGACAAGATTTCATAAAAATCCTACTTTACGATATTTGGGAAAATATACGTCTTTCCAGAATACGAGAAAAAAAATAAGCAAACCGTTTGTTCTTTTTTTCTTCTCAAAAATTTACTCGGTTCCTCAAAGTCTGCATTGCAGAAGAATGAAAAAAAATATAGAAAGCAGATAAGAAATGAGTTTGGAATGATTGATACGGGTTTTCCTCTTCACGTGTTGCTTGCAGCGGGACGTCTGGTTCAAGTAGCAACATTGAAAGGGGAAAGACAGATTGAATGGAAATTAATTTTTAATTCTGTGCTTTGCATCCTGCTGCTTTCGCCATTTTTAAAGTGGTCCATTAAAATCATGATGGATTCGATTTTAATGGGTTGGGCAATGTATCTATTTGAAACTATTTTACAAAGGGTTAAACGATAAAAAATAAATATCTCCCTATCAATTACGTAAGGAATGATTAGATTCATGATATAATAATGAAGGATAACTATATACTATAATGTTAAAAATTTAACTCTGCTAGCATATACGGAACTGAAGTGGTAATTTTCAAATATCGAAATAGTTTAGCAGCTAGGCTTATAAAATTTTTTTGACAAAATTTTCTATTCAATCTTAAGATAACGTATTCACACTTAAGCGAGGATAAATTTTAAAGTTGTTATATTTTTAAATACAATCTTATCAGAATTGAATGTCAAGTTAAGGGATTGTCAGTTTGTAGAATATTACTTTGAAATTGGTACAAATAAAATGTGTATCGACTCTCTTTTTATGTTCCTTGTATAAATTTCCGTAATTATTTTTGCTTTTAAATTCTTAGGAGTACATTTACTTATACTACTAAGGAATCTACATGAAATGCAGATTAATAGAAATTTGTGGTGAAAGGTATTAAGTTTTTCAATATTTCTTGAATATATATTAAAACTTGAAATTATTTTTCTGAACTGAATAAGAAATCAGAAATGTAGAATCATACAAATTCGATGGATACATGGTAATCAACTATACATCCCAGTTATGTGCAGAAGCGATCCCATATTTCCCATTCAGCAGTTAAAACTTAAAAGGTATATTTAAAAATTGTAAAACATCAATAGCTATTTTCCTGGTTATGAGAATTTAAAGAAAATGTTACGAAACTGACTGTTTTGAGAGGAAGGTAAACATCCGATAAATGTATAATTCTAACAAAATTCTGTGTTATAGGGGCTTACTCTGGACGTTGTGAGTAGGTTCGCACGTTATTTGTGACGTCACTTTGACGTCAGCTTGATCTTTGCTCGCATAATGTCCGCAAGCTGACGTCAAAGTGACGTCACAACGAACTTGCGTACCGACTCGCAACGTCAACAGTAAGTCCCTTATAGATTAACCCTTTAATGAACGGTGGTTTTGCTGCAAATCCACCTGTTAAAAGTTTCTTTTTTCTACTTTTTAAAGATATATGAATGATTTCTTTTATTTTAAATTTCTATGTTTATGACATTTCAAACTTACAGCAGATAGAAACACTACACTTAATTCATTTGCCCATTTGAAATATGCATTTTTATACTTGCTTTGCCCTGAAAATTCAGAAATTTGATTTAACTTCTTTGTGACCCCAAATACCTATATTTATTCAAATAACGCTCAAAAATTATTTAGCTAATTTTTTATTATACACTTTTAATGATTGTTATTCATTGTACTCCCAACTTAATAAAAATTTAAAAGAAAATATTTTCACTCAGTACAAAGGGATGGTTTTGCATTTAAACCAGCCTTCTAACATTTCTTCTTCCCAATGAATACACATTTTTTTTCATGTATTTTAAATTTGTAAGGTTCATAGGTAACATTTATAAACTAATTTCATTAAATCCTAAGAAATTTATATTACCGTCCTTTAAAAGGTGGCGCTCTGGGTAAATCGCAGTTAGTTGTTAAACGACTTTGGAGACATAGGCTCTTACAATACAGTAATCTCAACTCTAGATTTACTGTACTGTAAATCCGTATTATATATTTACCATAATCTGGCAGTATTCCGGATTTAATAAATTATGATTTGATGCCATCAATAGATTTCAGATCAAATGTTAAATATCTCCTCCATCATGTTTCAACAAACTGTTGTCATTTGGAATCAAATGATCGTAACAGCCATATATCTTAATCGACATCAAAATGACTGTACATAGCCCGCCAAACATGTATGTGTTGTGATGCAATAAAAAGAGAGAAATTTATGTCACACACTAAATACCTTTGACATTTTTTGTTATTCTTGTCACAATTAATAAAGACCGGCCGATATCTAAAGCTTCAAAGGTTCGTTTGCAATAATGCTAGGAAATATTTAATAATAACCTGTTGTATGAGATTTCGATCATATTAATATTTCAATAGAAACATATAATAAGAGCCTTATTAAAAGAATTAAGTCATAATTTTGTCTAGCATAGCATGCATGCAGCAGATGTCTCGAACCACACGATTAAAGGTTGATTTTCATCTTTAGTTTTAATAAAATGGTAAGCAGGCAAAACCGCAAACTTCGCTCGTCTTCAATCAGTCAAAGCTTGCGTATTAAAACACCTAAACTATTGATTAGCATCATTTTTCTTTAAATAATGAATTTACCCTTTGACATCTCCTTGTAAGTAGACTTTTCTTAGAAATTTGTTCCTATAATGCGCCTGTAGTTTAGCGTAATTTTTATAATATATCGCTGCGAGTAACTAATATAAGCAGCTGCAAGAAGATAATTAGGCAAGGTAATTACAGATTTTCATATTTCAGTCCTATTTATGGCGTCAGTAGTAATGTAATTCACAAACCATCACTCCAAACATCATTAAGTAATCACCGCCTTTTTATAAAACATTTAGCCTGATTTAGGTTTCTATATATTAAGATTTTCAATGTATAGAGGAGCTGTACTGATTTTCTTTTGCAGTTTTGTCCTGAACCCGAAGTTAAAGACTGCAGTATTTTTCTGTTGCAAATACATAGCAATCTCAAAATCAGCATCCAGAAAGTCATAACAGAGATAATTCAATACCATTCAGGAGATCTTGTTACAAACTAAATATTACTCACAACTTATTCGAGAAAGGTAATTTAAAAACAACTATAACATTAAAAATATTTGGAATAAAATTGTCTGGAACACTGGCCTTTACCACCTGGAATAAAAGTTTCAAATATAAGCCGAGATAATGACCCTAAACAACGAATACTTCAATCTTTCTCAATCAGCTAAAGCTAACTGAAAAATTACCGTAGCATTAATTTTTCAATTCTGTTCAATTTAATGCTAAAAAATTATTAAAAAATTAAGAGTAGAATTCAATCTAAAAAGAATGATTTAGCGTTTATGAATACCTCTGATTGATTTACGAATAACCACACTTAAATAATCATCAAATTATTATAGTGGTACTTTACATCATTCATACACTCACATACACTAATCCTTATGGAATTTGTGTCTCTTATATAAGGACTCCAACAACTGTAAAAATATTTACATATCTTTTTATCTTTAAGAGAACGACACTTTACATGCTTTAGTAGATAATTTGGAATTGAAATAATTTATAAATATAGATAATAACCCAAACAAGCACTTGTGCAATACTTCATTTTTAAATGATTTAATTATTGTACATAATAGCGCTGCCTGTATGCCACCTTTCCATATGAAATAATAAGTGCAAAAAGAAAAAATGAACAGCCTAAAATGAACCTTCTTTTGAGAAAAAAAGGTCTCCACATACCTCAATTTGAAATAAAACTACCCTAATGTGCATAATGAAACTGGAGGGGAAAGTGATTAGCAATACGCTTGAATTGTAAATAGTCCTTTTCCTTATTCTAATTTATTGTATTATATAAATATCCAATATTACCTAGTATATATATATATATATATATATAATTTAATAAATGCCCAAAAATTTAGAAATTGTTGATGTGTGTACAAGAATGACATAAAATGCTATCCACAATAAGGCATAAGGTTTGCTTATGTGAGATTATGTGCAATGTATAGAAAGATATTCTTTGCATAATCTCTAAATCATTCATTTTAAGTTGAATTCGGCGGTGGGCTAAATACAATTTTCAGGCTGGCCGGAGCTGATTGTAGTCCAGGTGATATGGATAGGCCGTAGTTTGCCCATCTCTGTCATGGGCGCACTTAAATGATGTACCAGAAGTGGTGGGATTCACATTTGTACCAGTTCAGGGGTGTTTGAGTTACATATGGTAAAAAGTTAGAAACCTTCATTTTTATTACCGATTGTTTCAGTCAGAATTCAAATTCACGTCCACGTGAAACGATCTTCCGTTTATGTCACTTTCCTATGGTTGGACACATACAGTCTGTTCCATAAGAGCGTGTCGCTCATAACTTAGTCAATAGATAGCTCGCAGATGCCGGCTTAATTGCAAGTGTTCTTTACTTAGAGATTAGTTCTTTTATTAGAGAGTAGATTAGTTCTCTTATTAGTTCTTTTATTAGAGAAGAATGCTTTATGGTTATATTCTTTATTCGATTTGTTTCGCTGTGTTTAAATCAACAATTCCAAAAGGAGTGCCGCGGATGCGAGTTGTTTTGAGGCAATGTCTCTATGTGACCATCCAAAAGAACCAAAAATGTCTTGTGCAGCTGCAGCTCGGTACAAGTCGGAGAAAGTCGGAGTCGGTCGTCAAGAAGTAGGTAGCACGTTATAAAGCGGTACAAAATGTTGACGACCTATCGGAACGGGGCAAAGGCCACTCAAAATCGAATGATAAAGGGATTCTTGCATAATCGATGATAATGGGGACTGGACAACTTATTAGGTAAAATGCATTTCAGTTTAATATGTATACTACACGGTACAAATGTATTTTTAACTAATTCGTTTGTATTTTCAGAGAAATAGACGACAAGTTCTTATGGAACAGACTGTATATACATATCGTCGAGCTCGTAGGAAACGAAAGTACGGCTTCCCGAACATGGGGCCGTCCCACCCCCAGCTTCATCTCAAGACTATATATATATATATATATATATATATATATATATATATATATATATATATATATATATATATATATATATATATATATATATATATATATATATGACATGTCGTGAACCAGAGTTAATACGAATGGAAAACAGTATTATTGATAATAATAAGTTTATTAAACCATCGTTAAAGTAAAGCTTGCGCCATTTTCACTGTTCGTGCCAGACACGCGTAGAGTGTTGTTGACAGCTCCATGTCCACGCGCTCACTGAAAACTTATCTGTTTACAAGATCATAAAATTATTTCTAAATGCTTCCGCTGACCGGATGATCCCAAAAGCTTACGCGAGCGTGGGTCTTTTTCCTTTATTTTATTATTATAAAAGAGTTCCCTTTTTAAAATCGCTTTTCACTCACGTAATTTCTAACTATCCCTTTTTTAGACCTGACACACACACACACAAACACACACACATATATATATATATATATATATATATATATATATATATATATATATATATATACACATACATAGCGACCATAAACCGTACTCAAGAAATATATACTACAGTAATAAAAAACAGTGACTTTACAAATTTTAAACTTTTTGAAATTACGAAAGAAAAAATTATATGGTCTTTAAAAGAAAAGCAAAAAATTTCAATATAGGGAATTATTAATGCCGAATACTTTATATAATTTGGAATTGCTATCTTTATTAAGTTTGGATTTACTCCAAATCGGCAAAAAATAGAATTTAGTTTGTTTTCCAAAATAAATTTTCAAGTTAAGTGTGTTATAAACAGTTTTTTTTTACAGAAATTAAGAAACATTGAAACCAAGGTAAGCTCATATAAGAAGCATTTTAAGCTTTCCAGTATTTACGATATAAAACGTGCATCGAAGCTATCAGAAGTAAAACTGCCCTAGATAAATCCAAGACGCATATCTTTGTTACTTAACGAAAAACAAATTGTTTTTATGTTGTTCTCAGTATGTGTGACACCAAGATAATGTGTCTACACACGGAATCAGGAGTGCACGGTCGAAACCAAAAGCGTTCTTCAACCAGTGAGATAAACTTTTTACAAGTACTTTTTTTCACGCTGAATCCAAACATTGCCATTGGCTATATCATTATTTTGATTTTCCGGGGTCTAAAAAATGCTAGTCAGATATTCGTAATGACCGCAAGATTATTATGTAGGATGTGTCTGAATTTAGATAACACTAACACGTTTTAGATCCAGAACGGGCAATTATTTTGACATGATAGTCGAACGGAGACTCAAGGAAACCGCGTACTGATAAGATTCCAAGAATGGAGGATATTTTTGAGTAAATCAGCTAAGAGAATATTTTTTGCCTAATTACCCGCATTTACTCTGACTTAACAAGATTGTCAGGGAATAGACGTTTAATCTTCTTCTCCAACTCAAGATTTTCTTTAATACTTTCTTTATTTTTAATCTAAGCAAAAATTTGAATAGAAAATAATTTATTTTGAAGATTAGTGATTGATATTTTATTTTTATAACATAAACTAAGGTGCTTATTACACATTACTCAATTTTTCAAACAAATCCTAAATTTATGAAATTGTTAGTAACAATAAGAAAATAAAAAATAAAAACTTTTCTTAAAACATTCTAAAATATTAGTGTAAAATCAAGTCAATTTTTTAAGCAGAGGTAAACAACCGGATGTAAAAATATGCAGATGAATTCTTGGCGCCAAAAGGTAATCTAGTCAGTTGAAAATTACATAGTTCCGTGCAAAATGATAATTTTTCTTTATCTCTCTGATCTAATTTTATCTGAAAAAATGCCGACTTGAGATCAAGTGCGCAATAGTATTGTTTACCCGATATACTGTGGAGAATATCTGAAATCTTAGGTAAACAGATTTGATAAGACTCAGGTACGCAATTTAATAGTCTATAATCTACTGCCATTCTGAATTTTAATTTACTAGGATCAGCGTTAGGAGGTAATTTTTTTTGACAAAAATTACTGGGAAACTATAGCTTGATGTTAAGGGTTCGATAATGCCTGTTTCCAATAGTTTGGCTATTTCCGCCTGTGCATATTTCTTAGCAACGTGTGGTATCGTATATGGTTTTGTCTGAATGGGGAAGTTATGTAGTAAACTAAATTGTGGCACTACACCGGAAAACAATTTTAAAAAATCTCATCATTTCTGAGGGAGTCTAGTGCTTGCGGAAAATGCATCTGTTTTGATACACCAGGAATCTTTTACTAATAATAAAACTAACAAAAATGTAATGCATTTAAAAACGGTTACAACTCATAAAATCACGAAATAATACGTTTTAATAGATAATAATGAAACATATAAAACAATTAATATAGCACAATTTTGAGGAAAAAAATTATATGTTAGTTTATATGTCCGCAACATAATCTAATTTAGATAATATATATTATTCTACAACTTGAATTAAAATGATTTTAAAACTACATTCTGCAGAATTAATAATACAGAAAAGCCCTTTTATATAAAGTAATCATAAGCTCATGCAATGTTTGAAGGAAATTAAGAGAAGAAGGAAAGATTAATCATAATTCGATTAAAAAATAACTTAAAAGCTTAATTACCTGAATGATATTAATTCATACTATAGATCAGGAATGATCAAACTACGGCCTGCCCGAAGGTTTTATCTGGCCCTTGGACAGAATTTTAAGTTGCCGATCCCAGACAAATTAAAAGAAATATTTATACATTATATATCCATCCCCTTTTCCAATTTGTTTAAATATTATATCCCAAATTTATTATCTCACGGCCCGAAGATCAGCGGTATATTTGCTTCTAATATCTGAACAAGTGTTTTCAACTTTCAGCCTTAGAAAGAATAACTCCAGAAGTAGACTGACAAATGAGCATTTAGCCTCGTTCATTAAAATCAGTACATCTCACTTCGAACCTTAGTATAAGGAACTTTTAAAAATGAAATCGCAATTTCATTCGTCTCATTAACATATTTAAACCGTAATACTTGTATATTGTTTTTAAAATTTTAGAAAAATTTATCTTCTCCTCCAAATTTATTTTCTTTCGATTTTTGGCCCGCGACTGAAAAAGTTTCCCTATCCCTGCTATACATAATACAAACATTATATACAAAGAAGAATATGAGATCTATCTACTGAATAGATTTTTAAATGTTATGGATCATATAATTGGACCAGGTGAATGATGGTATGAGACTTATTAACATCTAGAACGCTATCCTGTTCTTGTTGAACGTTGTTTTTCTATTGCTACGTCTGCAAGATTTAACTTTATAAAAATGTATTTAAAAAAAAGAGAGAAAAAGGCAGGTATACTTTGATGTCAAAAAAGGATTTATTGCATATTAAAAGTTATTTTCGAATTTTAAGAATTTATTATTTTAATTAAAAAACGTCTGACAGACGTAAGAATAGCGTTCTAAGTTTAAGTAGTTTATCCTGTTCATAAAGAATCAACAGTCATTATTTTGTATTGCTATGTAGAAACGTTAATAAGTGGATACCTATATGCAAATCAATTCAATTCGTTGTTAAGAAGTGTTAGAAAGAGTTGATGTTTAATGATTATCAGTATTAGAGCATTCTTCAAGGCAGTTAATCTTTACGAAAGTCAGTCATCTTCTAATTACGTCTAATCATATTCACCAATTGAAATCTGGTTTTAGAAGGACAACTCTTCTTTTGCTCATTTGGCAAACTGCATCTGTGAGTGGTTTCAGTACCAATAAAGTTAAATACAGCTGTCCCGGGGGTCTTTACGTATGCAGTCACGGAATTTTATTATTGACATTTATTGCAACTTCGTGAGTGACGGAGATTGCGATTCTTTTTGCTGGCTTGTGTACATCTTGTGATCGTCGACCATCTGCTATTCTTCGTGATCAAGGCAAACCCAAAACATACAAGTAACGCAAGGCGTCTTTACTTTCTGCCTCATCCCAAGGTTTAAAAATTTATTTCTTATGCTCTAATCCTCAGGAGGTACACAGCAAAAAATAAAAACTTTCGCTTTGAAGGACAAATGCATCCAATTTTATTTTTCTGCTAGCGGAAAACAAATTTGCTTAAAGGGACACAGTACCTTTCGAGACCTTAAAACTCCATTAAAGTAGATATTATTTTTCAATTCATTATAAAATAAAACATTGGGCTTTGTTTATAAGGAATTTTTTACAAGTTCTTTATTAGGTGTCTAACTTTAAAAAATATTATTTAGCTTTGTCATTTCAAGTAGTATAAATTTTTTAAACATAAAACAATATTGTTTAGCTTTGTCCTTTGAAGTATTATAAATTTTTAAAAATAGTATACTAAATGCATACTAAATTCCCTTAAACGCAAGATTACTTCCGAAATATGTATTTTAGAAACTAAACTTTTATATCAAGTAGAAGTAAAGTATTTGTTTTATCCTGTAAACCAAAGCTTTAAAAGTACTTGGCATCTTAAAATAAAAATAGGTAGATAAAAATACTATTGAAAGTAAAAGAAATTGAAAATTAAAAAAATTAAAAAGTTTTATTGAAAATAATTGAAAATAAAAAAAATTAAAAACTGTTATTGAAAATTACTGAAATTGCATATTTAAAAACTAAAATCTTTTATTTAAATAAATAATCTTGATAATAGTGTTATTTATTTAAAATAAAATAAGTAATAATAACAAATACTTTTATATTTGTTTTATTCTGTTAACCAAAGTTTTAAAAGTACTTGACATTTTAAAATAAAAATAAAATAGAAAAATACTGTCGAAAGTGATTGAAACTGAAAATAAAAAAAATTGAAAAATTTTTATTGAAAATTACTGAAATTTAAAATAAAAAAAATTAACAACTGTTACTGAAAATTACTGAAATTAAATATTTAAAAAATCAAAAAATTTTATTTAAAATAAATAATTTTAATAATAATCGTATTTATTTAAAATAAATAAAATAAGTAATAAAAGTATTTGTTATATTCTGTTAACCAAAGCTTTAAAAGTACTTGACATTTTAAAATAAAAATAAAATAGAAAATACTATCAAAAGTAATTGAAAGTAAAAATAAAAAAATTAACAACTGTTACTGAAAATTACTGAAATTGAATATTTAAAAAATTAAAAACTTTTATTTAAAATAAATAATCTTAATAATAATCTTATTTATTTAAAATAAATAATCTTAATAATAATCTTATTTATTTAAAATGAATAGAATGAATAATAAAAATATTTGTTTTGTTCTGTAAATCAAAGCTTTAAAAGTACTTGACATTTTAAAATAAAAATAGAAAAATACTATCGAAAGTAATTGAAATTAAAAATAAAAAAATTAAAAAGTTTTACTGAAAATTACTGAAATGGAAAATAAAAAAGTTAACAACTGTTACTGCAAATTACTGAAATTGAATATTTAAAAAGTTAAAAACTTTTATTTAAAATGAATAAAATTAAAAACTGATTAAAATAACTAAAATTGAACATTAAAAAAATCTTTTATCATGCTATAATATACATTGCCCGCATTAATAGAATGGAGGATTACAGAATAAAAAAAGATAATTAGCCTCTGTTTCATATAAAAAATTATTTTCTAATTTACAAATTTTAATTTTGTTTTGCGGAAAGTGGATTTCTAATTTTTCATTTATTTCATAAATTTTGTGTTTTTTAAACTATATTACTTTATAGCACAAAATAAATAATTTTTGATAATGTTAGACCCTTATTAATGACACAGGAAAATTTTTATTCTAATCCGTAAAGAACTTTTTTTTTTACATTTTCAAAAGTAAATTGTTGTAATGCAAGCTTTTCATGTCAAAAAGTACTGTTTCCCTTTAAATGAATTCTAGTATTTTAAAATCCTGCTTCTGTGATTGAAATTAAGCAATAAGATTGTATTTCCTAATGAAATGTTCATGGAAAAGGATATCACTGCATCACAAAATGAAACTAAATGCTTACGACTTTCTTGAAAAATTAATGAATATTTTACACGATTTTGGAATGATTATATACAAATCTCAAGCAAAATTCACTAAATTATATCCTCAACATCCTCGGATCTTGTAGAAAGGTTGTTTGCAGATTGAAAAGCCTGGAGATATGAAAACTAAGTAGTATTATTCTTTCTCAAACTCTAACTATAAGTTATAAAATTTCGATAAAAATAGCTAAACTTGCGGGGTTTTAATTAATTTTATATTGTTATTTCTTCTACTTAAATACAAATAACGTGTATTTCAAAAATTATTATGCTTTAAGATATTTCACTGCCATTGCTAGTAGATTTATCTGCGTGAAAACAAATGAACAGGTCTGAAATATATGATTTAAGTAAACTATTATACAGAGAAAATTATAAAAGAAATTTCACATACAATTTTTTTAACATTTAGCAATGAGTTATTTTGGAAACGAGAAATAGAAGCAAAAATGTCATAATTGTTTAAAAATACAGGCAAATTAAGTAAAATGCTAGCTTAGAAATCATATTTTAAAGTCTTTTAATATAAGAGCTTTCCCTTCCGTCTAGTCTTAATTGACCTGTCAAGAAAAAGATTTAGCATTAGATTAACATTTACATGAAAAGAAAACTATCAAAAGAATTTTTTTCCTGTACCAGTAAGTCTACTTTAATAAAATAAAAACGATAATAAGAATCACGACTTCATTATACTTCTATACACTAACTGGAAAATAAATCCTTTTGAACGTAACGCATGATTTCACAAATTCATATTCAAAATTATGCATATTAAACCCAAGAAAAATCATATGCGCGATGAAATAAGATTTTTAAAAGTTGTTTTTGCACTACACAATTGATTTGAAGTTTTAGAATGATTTTTCTTTACATCAGAATCTTTTTTCCTCGTGTAACCTAGTGTTTTAATATTTTGTGAATAAATCATTGGAATGTTGCTAAAAAAAATTTTTGGTTTCTTATTTTGAATTTTATTGTTGGATTGTCGTATTTAATTATTGTAAATTACCTTTTTGACCTATTTTTTACATTGTTTAAATGTGGGTATTTTTGTTGACCTTTTGGTCTAATGTAGATTGTATAAAAATTTTTTTTATTGTTTAAATTTATTTATACTCTTTCATTTTATATGACATTGTAGTATAGATTATTGTTAACTTTGAAAGCAAGTTAAATGTTTGTAATTACTGTCGGTATAAAAAAAAATCAATTAAATGTTGGAAAATATTGTAATTAAAAATAAAAGTTTTGAAAAAAGAAAAAAAAATTGGTTAGGTTTTTTCGAATACAGGAAAGGATTATTCTATTTTGGTTTTTATAGCTTTAAACTTTTGCGGTTTGGCTTCTTAGGTTAGGTTAATTAAAATATGAATTGGTTTTGTTTGCTTTCTGCGGATTTGCTGGTATGAGTCTTGGCTTATTATTTAGACGACAAGACATCTTTTGCTGGGTCGGGAGTAATAAGTAACTTACCTCGTGTAACTTTTGAGGCGACTGTTATATGCACCAGTTTATATGGAAACACTGCACCCCAATTTTCCCACAGCTATTACTTCATAACAAAATTCCGACGTTTATCCATTTATAGAAATGAAGCACGAGACTAATTACCTTAATCACAACTTGCAAGGGGTTATTCCTGCGACCCGGCCTTTCTTTATTTTCCCTATCCGCTAATTCCCAACAAGGGGAAGATGTCTATTGAGTTGCCATAAAAACAGCGACGAAAACAATTATGAGCGGGCACATCCCTTTTTCTACGGTTCACTACTATTATCGCAAATCCTAAATGACTCCGAGCTGTGAGGTAATTATACCGTGGTACGAGAAGATAAGTAGGAAAGAAAGGCCCTATCGCTCAGGGCCGCAACACTCGATTCGCCACACCTTTTATCCGGACGAAATCGGCCGGGTTGCCAACATGGCCAAAAGACACCCGAGCAGAACTATATTCTCTCAATCGTCTCGCGCCCACACAAGACGCAAAATGGGTCCCCGTGCCTATTTATTAATCTTGTTTGCGAAATGCGAGAGACTCTTCTGGTACAGAAACGCGCAAATTATTTTGGCGAATAAAACTGGATAAGTTCTGGCACGAATCGTGATCCTAGAAAAAAGTATCTGAGAGAAATTAACATACTGCATCGTATTTGATTCGCAACGCTTTTCCGATTTTTATGTAAGAGGCGTGTGTTCCGTTATTAGTTCGGCAGATTTAAAAGAAGAACCCACTAAATCAGAGCTGAAGCTAATAATATTTCGCCAAATGCTTAATTCAAAAGCCTGAAAAGACGATTTCTTGAACTTATCTTCTTTAGTTATCAATGATAAATTCTTCACGCTGTATTTTGGACAATTTAAAATTTCCATTTTCGAGGTAATTCTCTTTCAGAATTTCTTTTATTACTGCCTTCAAGTTGTCTGAAACGCATTGATTGATTCTGTGGACTTTTTGTACAATAGCATTAAGATGGTGAGGACCTAACGTCTGAATTGATTTCAAATGGACACAAACACTCAAATCTACCGAGTAAATCGGACGGTGCTTTTTATGTTCATCCATTGTGCATTGACCTTTTGACCACGTTCCGCCCAAATAATCGGATGAGCTGTGTTATAAAACATATAAAGACATTTGATGGAACAAAGAAATAGCTTTACAGATAAGGAAGCAACCAATACTTATATCATGAAAAGACTACTTCATTCAGCCAGCAAATAAATACAATAAGATCAAATCCGCGAAACTTTCAGGGAAAAGATGTGAAACAATTTTTGTGCTACCACTATGAAGATGAGAGCGAAATTTTAATATTTTGTAGACAAATTAATTAAGCGCGTTGCATTTTGATGGTCTTTTATAAAATATTGTTGTATCAAATGCAGTAAAGTACCTACAAGGCTTGAAAGTAAACTATAAAATTTCTGTAATTTCTGAAAATATTGTAATTAGTGTTAACTAACATTTCTATTTATTTATCTATCTTTGAATTTAAGTTAGGGGTCTAGTAGAATTTTTACACATTTTAATAGTAGAAAAGTTACCTCAGATGTACTTTAAAATGCAAAAAAGCTCTATATATAAACAATAAACGGTTTTCAGCAAATAGCAAATGTAGTAAAATTATTGTTTGAGACCCTATGATGCATGTGTACTTAAAAGATTAATCTCGAGCACAATTAACATGCAGTTATTTTTTACAAAATACAATCTATAGGGTCACGCAGATATATTCCGGCGCTAATTATAACTTACGGCTAAATATGACTGGAACATATTCTCAAAAGTTCTCAAAAACAGCTGCAACCTTCGTAACACACATCTTCATTAAGTTCTGTGTAGCATAAATATGTTGAGTACAATGAAGTCAGTGTCATTTTAATGTAACGTACTTTCTTGTCGAGAGGACAAAGATTGATTCACAAATAATATTTTCCTTCAGGTGTCAACATATGAATAGATACGTCCTCAAACCAGTTGTTCCTTGTTCCATGTAAATTATGTACAACTAAATGGCGACGAATAAAACATATCTTGCCGCCTGTTTGGTGACAGATTGGCTCATGCTGATGAAGTGGTATGACTAAATCGCTTCCGACAGCCAACAACATTAAAACCTAAATAAGGTTGTGACACAGATGTCCGATAAATATCAATCTACTTGTGAATATTTTGCCTAATAGCTATCTATGAATTATTTCGAAGATAGGTTGCTATACGAATGGAATTTATAAAGAAACACAGTAGGCTTGCTAGGGAAGACTACTGATAATAATGTTTCAATTTCCGATTGAATGCAACTTGTGTAAGAGTAATTTGAAATTGTTATATCTTAATAATAAATGATTTTTAGGAAATAGCAAATGTATTAAAACTATATATTGTTTAAGATAGTGGGATATATGTAATATTAAAAACATCACGTCCCATTGCAATTAACTTGCTGTCAAATCTTACAAAATGTAACCCACAGGGTCAAGACGAGATATTCTGTAGCTAAATATAAGTTACGGATAAATGACTGGAAAATATCCTTAAAAGGTCTCGTAAACATCTGCAACCTTCGCAATGTACATCTTCATTAAGTGTTGTGTGGCATAAATATGTTGAGTACAATGAAGTCAATGTCATTTTAATGTAACTAACGTATTTTCTGGTTGAAAGGACACAGATTGATTCACAAATAATGTTTACTTTCATCCTTCAGGTGTCAACGTATAAGTAGATAGGTCCTCAAAAACCAGTTGTTCCTTGTTCCATATAAATTATGTACAGCCAAATAAAATCGAATAAAACATATCGTGCCGCCTGTTTGGTGACAGATTGGCTGATTGGATATGCTGATGAAGTGGTATCACTGAACCGCTTCCGACAGCCCAAACAGCAAAATCCAAATAAGGCTGTGACATAGATGTCGAATAAATATCAATTTACATGTGAATGTCCTTTCTAATAGCTGTCTATGAGTTATTTCGATGATAACCTGTTATACGGATTGAACTGATAAAGAAAGTAAGTTGGCGAAGAAAGATTTTCGCGAATAGCTTTTCAATTTTCGATTAAATCTAAGTTGTACGAGTCATTTGAAATTATTAATTACGTGACTAGAAAAAAATGAATATGTTTTTTCGTGCTTTTGAAATAATACACTGAACAACTATTTAACCGCTTACTATTATATTTGGTTAAAGGGCTTTTGAAAAAAAAACTAAATACCCATAATAACTAAATAGGTTTTAAGAATATAAATACTGTGAAACGAAAACAATATAATTACTTTATTTACTATAATTATTCCACACTCCATTAAGAATATTTGGAACGTTTATTGCTAAAAAGAAAAAATCCTGACGCTCTTCATGATTCGTCAAAAGATACTAAATAGAATGAAGAACTGATTTATTCATTCTTATCGTAGGTAAACATACATTCTTTTTCTCTCCTTCCTCAATGTACTATATCTTGTATGATAATCGATAATCCTATTATTTATGTAGTTACCTGAAATTATAGCCTAATGTAAGCTGTATAAATAAATATAAATAAGATGTTCCAATAATTAAGATGGTTCGAAAACATTGTTCTCTCGTGATACCATTGTATAGAACACGCCCTTAATAACAAATACAAACAAAGCTGAGTTTTTTCCCCGAAATCAGCAGTCAAGGACATTCGACTTCGCTTTGTTCATAAACTCTTCATTACAATAAAGCTCATAAATAAAGTATGGGTAATGAAGCTTCCCGAACAGATTAAAAAATACTTTTTACAAATTATTTATCAAATGTAGTGTGCCTAACGAAAGAACCTATATTACTCTAGGTTAAAGAACACTTCGTTAACATATATTTGTAGATATATTTTACTGTTTTCTGTGTTCACCCGTTGAACATGTGAAGCATGAACAAAAATTAGCTTTGATAGGTACTATGCAGTTAATACAAAGATGATTTCTCATTCCAATAATGCTTGCCATATCATTAATCTTTCTTGTTTTACTGAGACGTCCACTTTAAACACACTAGAAAAGAAAGTTGAATTCAATTAAACATCCGAAATATTTATTTCGTGTGCGCCGCTAACAATTGACTCGTTTGGATTCGTCAGAATCGGGTTAGAGAAATGAGTCTTTATAGTTAGTAAGCATATGCGGTTGTACGCTTTTTACTTGTCGGAACACCGGGTTCTTTTGACAGCTGAAAGGACTTGTTAGCTGTCTGTTCGAATATCCACATCTGGCACATGTAACGACGCTGTCAAAAAGTATTCTTTCAGCGTAAAGCTACATTAACTTTATATGTTTGTTAATATCAATGTAAACCTGTGGTTTAAGATAGAAAGGAAAAATACAGATAACCTTTTTTTCATGTGGGGCTGAAGCTAGCTATCATTAAAATATTCTTTTTAATTTTAATATTCTATTTGAATAAAGAATTTTTTCTATCTTTTGACAGTTATCTCATTGAAGATCTTGTTGTATGGTTAATGGGAATACATATTCTTTTTTCTTTTAACTCAAACACAAAACGTGTCAGGGATAAGTAATATTTTGTAAACTTTAGCTTATTATTTCAGTGGTAGACAAGTTACTCTAAGTTTCTTTAAATTACAGATGAAGAAATGAAATGTTAGAATGTATTTTTAGGTTTTAAGTTCAGACCGATCATAATAAGACTTAATAAAAAAATATTTTTAAATTTTTATTCGCAAAGCAATCAGGTTTACAAATATCCTTAACTTCCATTGCGTGTCTTTTTACAAGATTTTCCAATCTGTTTTAGCTCAAACTTGATTCTTCCGTTTGTAGGATTTTTAATAATTTTAAGAATCTTATACAGTCAAACTCATTTATAACGAGCTCGGATTTAATGAGAACTCGGATATACCGAGGGAAGCGAGAATATTTGGTTGGATCAATGTCAAGTCTATGGAACAGAAGTCACTTTTAATGAGCAAGACCTGGTTTTAGAGAGCAATAGTTTTCTGTCTTGCAGTCTTTTTTTTCTTCTTTATAGTCTTTCTGCCTTATCTTGTTTTTTCTTCTCCGGGGTTTAATACTTTTGTAGGAAAAATTCCTTCATTCCAATGTCAATAGGGAGGGGTCAAAAATCCGGTGAAATTGAATTTTTGTCACCAAATTCTATATCTGTTATCCAGCCTGTGGACCAAAGAGTCATAAGGAGATTCAAGTGCCACTTCCGTTGGCAACTAATTTTGATGATTCTGGACCGAAGAGATAGAAATGGAACAGCATTAAATACCAATGTCAACGTACTGGAAGCGATACGTTTGATGAACGATACATGCGAAAATGTCCCATGAACGTGCATCATCAAGTGTTTCCATAAGGCTGGATTGGAGAGTTGTCAAGATGTTCAATCCACTGAGGAAGAAGAGGTCGCCAATTTCATACAAACTGCAAATTAGGAAATTATCAAAGAAGAATTTTAAAACTATGTATCCATTGACGATGAACTGATGACTTCAGATGTACTGACCATCGACGATATTGTAGATGAAGTACTAGCGAATTCAGCGGAAAAACATGACGAAAGCGATGAATATAAAGAAAGTAAACTACCCTCCTCCCCCAACTTGTTGTAGGATGTTGGAGTTCGCTGAAAAAATGCAGACCTTTTTTAAAGCGAGGGATGTCAGTGATGATGTCTTCTCCGAAGAACAAAAGCACAGGAAAGAGGCAGGTAACGAGTTCAAAATAAGCTAAAAAACTACAATTTTATATATGTAGATTAATGAAAAAAATAAATGTTTTGGTAAGATTCTTTTCCTTTATTTTTCTTTCTGTTTATTGTTTCCTTCCTTCAAGACTGTAGAGCAACTAGAAATTTTTAGCTGGTTGGGGTAGTTAATTGCCATTAAATTAAGAAAAGTATTTAATTAAATTAATTAGTGTAATTAAAGTAAGTATCAATTAAATTTTAAGTAAACTCAATCATTTGATCTCCCAAGCCCCACCTTCTGGTCGCACGTCTGCCTTAAGGACCCGTTTATTACGAGCACTCGGATTTAACGAGTAAATGTTACGGTCCCTTTGTGCTCGTTATAAACGAGTTCGACTGTAATAAGGTACCTGAAATCGAAACAGCTCCTTCTTTATAAGAGGGTAAAAAGAATAATTACACAGTAGTGTTCTTGGAGGCTGTTTGTCAGCAGAAAGGGAAGTATAAAGCAGTTCCCCAACAACGGTTGGCAATGTAAAGGAAATTGATAAATTCATTTTTTATTCAGTGAGTGAGAGTTACTGCATTTATTTATCTTCTATTCCTGTTTCCCTTTTTCCATTTTCCAAAGCATTGAAGAATGGACAGCTGAGGATTAAATTGTTGTGGTCACAACCTATTAATAAATAGACAAAATTTCGTGAAAGCACGCAGCAGTAGAAAACAGGCCACGTTATCCGACATTGTGCTAAATTAAAAACAGCGGGTGAAGAAAATTGCTGTTAATTATTTAAGTGGCAGTTATTACGGTACTGCAGGGAAAGTCGACGTTTTAATGGCAACTTGAGCTCAGTGATAACTAGGTTCGTAGCCTATACATGCATTCGCGGATGTATGAATACGTTTTAGGGATTGTAAAATTTATCAAGGATTTAATAAGAATGTACATCTCACTTAGAAAAGTTGATATGAAATATCAGTAACGTTAAATTCAACCAAAAATTAATATTACATATTATTTCATTTATATTAATATTACATATTATTTCATTTATATTAATATTACATATTTAATTTATATTAATATTACATATTATTTCAAATATTACATATTTCATATATTATTTCATTTAAAGTAAATTGATGTAATTTTGTCTCGATTTTCTTCAAAAAAAATTAAATATGTCATGACAGTTTACTTAAAAATCTTAGACTACCATACAGTACAGTGAAAATTAATTTAGCTTTGTAAAGGAATAAAAATATATGTTTATAAAGTAAAAAATAGGAAAAAAAGACTTAGATACCGAACAAAAACTATTTTCTGTGGGCAAAAATCCTTTTTAGAAAGATTAAAATGAACATATAAAAATTACCTGAAGATACACAAAATTGACATATCTCAAGAGAATTAAATTGTAACTATTAGAGCGCGCAATATGTTAATATCCAAAATGCATGATTTTTCTCTCTTTTTCTTATGCAATGCGATGGTCACTTAATTCATGGCACCTATATATCTGCCTATGTTAAATTTTTAATCCTGTAGCCATAAGAAATGTTTGTAACCGTTCGGTACCACATTTAAGCATCAAGTATCGTTGTACTTATCTCTCAAGTTAAAAAAAAAACAAAAACCCAAAGCTTTTCAAACCAAATCAATTAGGATTCAATATGAAATGCGATGGTCACTTAATTAATGGCACTTATGTATCTGCCTATGTTAAATTTTTAATCCTGTAGACGTAAGGAATGTTTGTAACCGTTCGGAATCGCTTTTAAGCAGCAAATATCGATGTACTTATCTCTCAAGTTAAAAAAAAAAAAAACTCATAGCTTTTCAAATTAAATCAAATAGGATTCAATATAGCAAAATAGTTATATTTTCTTATAAGGTACTCTTATAAGAAATAAAAACTTTTCTTATAAGAGTAACTTATGACTACAGTAATACAATATATCGACTCTACAGAACGAAATAAGCACAAGACCTAATACGTTTCAGGCAGAATTCTAACTTAAATAAATTCTATGTAGCTTTGTAAAACTAGTCTCTACAGCAAAGGTCTTCATCCTGGGCTCCACGGAGACTTAGACTTGACAGGAATTCCGCAAATAATCACTATTTGCTTAGTAAAAGTGTGAAAGTGTTTGTAAAATTTAATTTTTTTTATAAAAGATCGAATATTTAAAAGGTATTTCGCTTTTAAAAATTACCAAAAGAGCTGTGAAACATCTAGCGCCATTTGTTTTAACCTATGTATGCGAAAAATATTTCTAAGCTGCAGCAAAAACAAAATGCAGAAACAAATTGGATGTTGAAGATGATATTAGGCTGCAGATTTCAACAATCATTCAAGACGTAAAAATACAAACTTTGAAACACAAAAAATTACAGCAAGGCATTGTGAAACATCTAGCGCCATTTGTTTTAACCTATGTATGCGAAAAATCTTTCTCTTTGTAAGCTGCAGCAAAAACAAAATGCAGAAATAAATTGGATGTTGAAGATGACATTAGGTTGCAGATTTCAACAGTTATTCCAGACGTAAAAATACAAACTTTGAAACAAAAAAAAATTACAGCAAGTCATTAAAAGAGTTTTTTTAAGAATTTATTATAAATATTGTTGCTTTTGCTTATTAACCATAGAATATAATTTAGAAAACAAATTGGATGTTGGAAATGACATTAGGTTGCAGATTTCAACAATTATTCCAGACGTAAAAATACAAACTTTGAAACGAAAAAACTACAGCAAGACATTAAAAGAGTTTATTTTATGAATTTGTTATAAATATTGTTGCTTTTGCTTATTAGCCATAGAATATAATTTAGAAAACAAATAGGATGTTGGAAATGACATTAGGTTGTGGATTTCAACAATTATTTCAGACGTAAAAATACTTTGAAACAAAAAACATTTACAATCAAGTCATTAAAATAATTTTCTTTTATGAATTTATTATAAATATTGTTGCTTTTGTTTATTAGCAATAGAATATAATTTAGAGAAATAAAAAACCCATTAATTATCTTACCATTCAATATCTTATTTCGATGTTTGTATTGTGATGAAATAAAGGTGCAATACAAATTTTGTAATTTTAAGTAGCATAAAGCTTTGATGTTATATTTTTCCTGCTATTTGATCAAGAGGTTCCTTCGTGAAAACTATAAGTTCGAAGGGTTTATAGAAGTGTAAAACGTTGAATGCTTCTGCTTTAAAAGATTTTAACAGCTTTCCAGTATAATAGTTAAAATGGCATGATCTACCCTAAGGACATTAAAATTAACAGAGAATTTAAAACAATGATATAAAAGATGAAGGTAATTGAGAGTACGTGATCCTTCCTCTTTGAGTTATTCAAGGATCACTCGAAGAACTCAGAAGAGAATCACCCTAAAATAACATAATGGTACTTAATTTTTTAATTTTTTTCGAATTTGTAGCAAAGTATTTCAACGTGGTGACAAAAAAATGGAGGAATTCATGATGATATTTTGACAATGTTATATTGAAAGGGAAGTACATACTTCGATATCCATTCCTCATCTCTAACCAAGTCTTCAATTAAGAGTTCAACCACTTTTATGAAAGACGTAGAATAAAAAGCAAAAGATGAAAGCTTCAATTCCGCGGTCAATTAACCCATCTTATCTGGCTAACTGAAGAGAGTTAATTTATTTGATTACACAGTCTACAGGATCTGCCGTAAATAGGATTCTCGGCAGTTCATTACAAGAGACATTAATGAGCTGTTGATTTTATGACACATAAAGAGAAAATCAACATGTGGGACATACTGCACCATATGGTACCGGAAATAAACCCTTCGTTTTCTAATTACGGAAAAGCTTTGAAGTCTGATCAAAGGGGAAAAGGAAGAGCGAGATACACTGAAAGCATCTATATTCTTTGACTGAAAGCGTCCATCTTTTCACACTTTGAGCGTTATTAGCGAAGGCGCCACAACTCCAGGCCCCGCCCCATATCTCCGTTACTGGGTCACACCAAATCACCGCTATCACTTCCGTTTCCATGAGATTCACCATCCATCACTCACCCGCTGCCATCCGCATCTCGGAGCGATCGGCGTGTCACGGGGGAGTGCCCGCGCTATTCCGACCATTGTTAGAACAACGCGCTTGTAATTACACGGCAGTTCGGTATCTCGCTTCTGTGATGAGCGCACCTGTAGCCAGGGGGTGGACTTAAAGAGGTGCAAAAACAAAAACGAATGGACTGGTTGTTAGCCGTTTCTTCTTTAGATTTAGAATATTAACTATTTTAATTGTGGACGAGGCGGCTTCTAGGAGTGGCAAGACCCTCTGATCCGAGCAACACGCCTCCAAATGCCCAGACACGCCAATTGTCTTAAGCGTTTTCCAAATGATAAATCGTCGTCGGCTACTTATCGCCGGTACTTTACACGAAAACGTCGACAAAGGAGAGCGCAAGTGAAATACATTCATTCAGGTGTGGTGTGTAACTTGTTGGACTCGGGATTAAAATCTATGAGAAATAGAGTCATTAGTGTACTCAAGGCCAAACTATTTGCAGTCATATTTTTTCACTTGTTATAATAATTGACCATAATCTTCTAATCACGAATAATGTCAGATAACTTCAAATACAATGAAATATTTAAAAAATAATCTTTTATCACAACTATTCCGCCAAAGTGAGAGAAACTAATAAAAGAATATAGATGTATGACTGCAATACGCAAGGAAACAGATTATGAAGATCTAAATTGATGCTTTGCATTAAGAAGTCAATAATAAGCTAAAATGATAATTATTGTATAGTTATACGGCAAATCAAGTAGTGCATTTGAATTCACCGGACATTGATGCCTCAGAATGGGAAGTGAAGCGAAAATTCACTGTCCAGTAAATTTCTGCAGATATAATACTAAAGCATAAAATAGGTAGTGAACTGAGATTAAATAGAGTCAATATTAATATTATTTCTTAAAGCGGTTGTCACGTACAATTTTCGACCTAACGTTGTGGATGTAATGTACATTTCTGCCAGTGTTTGAGTAGAGGGTCAGGTCGATTGTTTAGAAATGCATCCCTCTTTAACTGACAGTTATTGAGGGATGCACCCCTACTCTTACCAAGACGCTGATATTCATTTTGTAAAGCTCTATTTCGAAGTATTTCGTTTGCGGTAATAAATCTCTAATTGAACCACTTATATCTTGGATAACTTTCGTAAAAAATATAAATAATTTTCTTAAAGAATATTCTTATTTGTATTTTTAGAATCCATTATTTCATATGATCTTCGAAACTTAACGAGCTTTATGTGTATTAAAAATTAACAATATATAATATCTATTTATATATCTATTTATAAGAGTAAAACATCGAGTTTTCGTATTTCATTATGCAAATAGTAAAAAATCATAACGCTTTTTGACACAGTAAACCTTTAGCGTATTTTAACTTTTTTTAATCTTGTTACTCATTAAATATCAATATTAATATTATATCTTACATTAAATGATCTGTGTTCATTCTTTTTAATAGATTTGGTTTGGATTGGTTTGTAGAGCTAAAGTCTACTGTTTTGCTACACGAGGGGCTAATTCTTCTTAATAGAAATAACAAGATATACTACATAATAACACACCCAATTATTGCAAAGTGGAATTTCACGACGCATAGGTTAAAGAAAACAATCGCCATTGTGAAGAGTTTTCAAAGTAACTAGAAAAAGTTATCAATTATTACTATAAAATATTTATTATTCATTATTTGAGGCTATATTAATTATAACATTACTAACTATTACTGCCGGTGTTCTATGTCCAAAGAATTTATTATTGATATATTTGAGATTCTTTCAAACGTTTATCTTTTATATTGCTTCGAGAACCACATACACTTCATCATTGGTATAATGGGTCAGATAATCTATTCATTGTTATGGACAGTGAAATTACTGGTATTGCGTACTGCAGTTTCGATAAGTAAAGTACAATCAAACATTGATTTACCGCCAAAACCGTTATAACGCCACGTATGTTTGGGAACATATCTTCCCTATGGCACTTATAATATTAAAAATCAAAGCGCTAACTCGTTATAATACCAACTAGTGATTTCCAGCCAAAATGGTATATTCTGAGAACTTTCCTTATGTTTCGATTTTTTTTTGTATTTTTATTTTTTCCTTTTTTTAATCCCTTTTATTGTTTTTTTTGTGACAGTACTGTATATTATTTCCCATGTGCTCTTGACAATTTTTAAGCAAAGTTCATATCAATGCTTCTTAATAACACCTAAACTAAAAAAAATATAGTTTGCAGCAGGTTAATTGGATTTTAAAACGTCTTTTTTAAGCAGCGATGAAGATTGACAACTACTTAAATACATACTGTTTGTTTGTCCTACTGTGACGAGTCTCGTGTTTTAATCAGTCACTTTTTTTTAACCTTTTTGCTTGCGCACGTTGGTAAATATGTGTAAAAGATAAAAGAGTTATTAACAGATTAAAGGCAATACAATAAGATTGAAGCAGTTATTGTGTGAGGAGGGGGAGGATCAGAAAAAATATTTTAAAATATTTCTACTCCGAAAAAAAAAAGGGTAAGTGACAATTTCATTAGATTAATTTCTGGAATATTTATTTATTTAAGATGTGCGACTATCAAAATTTTCAGTGTCAGCAATATAAAGAGGTAACTATAACTTTGTCATACAATTTTAAAAATATATATAGGGGTGTAATTCGACTGCTCTGTTTTTTACAGCTCCAAATTGATATCGGAACGGATAGTGAAGCGACATAGGGGTTTGTATATTTTTCTTACAGAAAATACTTTTATAGTGATGCTTTTATAGATGGTAAGATAATGACCACTTGGTGAAGGGAGTTTCGAAATCCTAAAACAATCATTCACATGTAACTATATCCATTAGAAGCCTATAAGTACCATTTACTGGGTCAATCTAAGTATCGTTTATCTAAGATAAGTATAACATTCATGGGATGCTTACTTGTCATTGATAAATGCGATGTAGCTGAATATTAAAAGCGTAAACGGTTCAGAGACTGATACTTAACTTTCAGAATGATACTAACACTTCACTATACATCATAAAGTTCCAATGATGGAAGAATGTTACGAAAAGTCTAGAAATAATATTTTCTGAGCTAAATAAAATTAAGATTCGAAAAACAATCTGAAAAATAAGCAAAACCTTTCTTTTATTTAACACTTCAACACACTGGCACAGCTATGCGTCATCAGCACATGTCTGCACATTTTCGGTTCCTTAACTAATTAATTGCAATATGACCCTAAATTTCTAATTAATTGGTCGTTAAGATATGTTAACATAAGTGCAACAATATGATACAACATGTCATATTGTGACAAATAAATTCTATCAGAATTATATCATATTTGTAGAAAATTATATGTAAAACGAGTTGAATTAAAGTGTAAATCCCCCAAATAAGTTTAATAAAGTTTAAATACCCCCAAAAATTGTGAACTAAATTTTGATTTTTAAACCCTTTTTTTTTTTACCAAGTAAAGGAAGTATTGTAATCCCGAAAATTTTCAGTATGCTGATTTCAACGGAAATACTGAATTTGAGGAATTTTACGAATTTATCCCTATAGATCTAATGTTATTATTTTCATCATTTATCAGTCCCGGATTATTCGTTTTCCTGCATCTACCGTTGAAAAATTTCAGTTAACTTTGTATTCCCGGAAGTATCGTTTGTGTGGAATTTAGGAGGACTGTGGAAATCAGCTTCTGTGTTTATAAGAATGTTTTAATGTGGTGTGTCAGGCATTCCCACATTGATTTTTGAATTTTTTAGGTACCGGATTTATCCCTATAGATCCAATGTTATTTTTTTCCATTATTTATCAGTCCCGGATTATTCGTTTTCCTGCATCTACCGTTGAAAAATTTCAGTTAACTTTGTATTCCCGGAAGTATCGTTTGTGTGGAATTTAGGAGGACTGCGAAAATTAGTTTTTGTGTTTATAAGAATGTTTCAATGTGGTGTGAGGCATTCCCGCATTGATTGTTCAATTTTTTAGCTACTGTATTTATCCCTATTGATCCAATGTTATTTTTTCCATTATTTATCAGTCCCGCATTATTCGTTTTCCTGCATCTATCGTTGAAAAGTTTCACTTACGTAACTATGTATTCCCGGAAGTATCATTTGTGTGGAATTTAGGAGGACTGCGAAAATTAGTTTTTGTGTTTATAAGAATGTTTCAATGTGGTGTGTCAGGCGATCCCGCATTGATTGTTCAATTTTTTAGATACCGTATTTATCCCTATAGATCCAATGTTATTTTTTTCTATTATTTATCAGTCCCACATTATTTGTTTTCCTGCATTTATCCTTGAAAAGTTTCGGTTACGTAACTTTGTATTCCCGGAAGTATCATTTGTGGGGAATTTAGGAGGACTGCGGAAATCAGTTTCTGTGTTTATAAAAATGTTGGAATGTGGTGTGTCAGGCGTTCCCGCAATGATTGTTCAATTTTTTAGGTGCCGGATTTATCTCTATAGAACCAGTGTTACTATTTCTACCATTCATCATTCCCGGATTATTCGTTCGTCTGCATCTATTCTCGATACGTTTCGGTCCCGTCATTTTGTCTTCCCAGATTTGGTTTGGTTTGGTTTGGTTTGGAGCGCTACGGTCTACTGTTTTGCACACGAGGGCTAATGAGACCGGGAACTACTGCTTAAAGCCGATTCCGAACGGCTACGAACATCCATGCCATAGTGGGATTCGAACCCACGAACTCCGGTACCGACGATCAACGCCCTAACCAATCGGCCAGCGTTCGGCTTTGTCTTCCCAGAAGTATCGTCTGTATGAAATTTAGTTGGAATAAGAAAGTAATTTTTTTTTAATAAAAATGTTTTAAAATTGGCTTATCGATGGATTTCTTACACGTGAGGTTTACTAACCTAAAAATTAGGGGGGTCACAAAAGTTGTGGACTTATATACAGACCAGAGGCAAGATCATGAAAAAGTGGACGATTAAGACGGAAACAAACTTAAATCGAGTTTTTCTGAAGCACACGAATCTTTGTAAAGTTAAAATTAATTGCATAACCACAGAATGGCACTAATAGTGTATTTACAGAGGTGGGTGGGTGGAGTAGCATGCTCATTCTATGCATTAAAGATCATCTTATAATAAACAGGTGTCAATTATAAAGAAAAATTAAAACATAAAATATCCTTAAAAATGAGCTATTTTAGAGATGTAAAATATTTCTTGGTAGTGAAATAATTTGTTTCTAACCACTCATTTTAACAAATTTAGACATCCATTCCCCGCATACATCGTTTTCCCCCATTTACCGTTTTACACCTTCGACACTATAAAGAATGATGGATCCAGGATCATCTTTATTTCCATTCCCATTGGACATCCAAAAGGTACCAAAATATAACTTGCATGTGTCTGGAAATTCTTAAAATATAATTAGAATAGCCGAGTTGAAATGTAGCTAAGTACGCGTGTTGACAGGGAGATAAACAAAGGTTTGATTTCTTACATTTTATAACCCTTTTGGAAATTTCCATCACTCAAATAGACAAGAAACTCGGAACACAATGTGCATTTTATAAGCATTTATTCATTCATTCGAAAAACAAAATGGAATGTAACTGCACCCATAGAACGGTCATTATTTTAAACTAGACACAACAATCAATGCGCAGAGCATGTGGTCAAATTTCTAAACGGAACAATTTCAATTGCGTTGCTTGGTTTTGGAGGAAGAGTGGCCGATTTCTATCATATGTATGAGGGCTGAAAAGATTATGTTCAGAAAAGGAAATTCTTTTGATACTGTCTTTTTAATAATCTGTCTATTAATGTAAATGTTGACATTTTTATTTTTTTAACTTATAAAACTATTTATTTAGAAAAGGAAATTTTTTACCGAATGTTAAGTTACCTCTATCTGTTTTGATTATGTGACATCAAAAGATTTCTAAACTTAACAAGGAAATTAAAAATATTAAAAAAAAAATTTTTTTTGTACTGTCATCTGATTTATGCATTACTTTGCACATCTATTCTAATGAATGTACAGATATTTTTGAGTTAAAATTAAATGAATATATGTCTCTAAAAAACTATGAATTAATATGTGTTCTTAACAAAAAAGTTCTTAACACTATTTTCAGAAATTTTCCAAAATTAACTGATAAATAGATCTGTAATTAAAATTTGTATAACAAAAATATAACGATAGCTCATTTTTTAAAGATATTGTTTTAACTATTTAGTAATTCTAAAAAGTTTTAAAAATATAAAAATTTTGAAATTAGTTTTTTTTTCTTTTTTTACTGCCACACCGTGAGATGCATTTATGGGCAAATTATGTATAAAAATAATTTAATGGTCTAAACGTAATTATCGTGTTCTATTAGACTAGAATTTTGAAAATGACCCAGTGTTGGGTCAAATACCTCAGCATAAATGGCACATAGGCCGAAAAGTAAAATATTGGCGATACTTTTATATCATTTAAATTTTATTTACACTTTCTTTATTGTGCTCAAAATTATTATGCTATTAACTAATTCATCTCCGTAAATATTTTGGTTGAAGCAATCGTTCACTTTCTATACTTAATTGATCTGATTTTTTCAGTAATATTGTTTATTTCGTACAGAAGCATAAAGAGAGCTGGTTAGCTTTAGCCCCCCCCCCTCCGCCTCTCCCTTCTAAACTCATAAACGAAATGTTCAACGTTATTAAGGTTGAAAGCCTATTTGAGAAACTCAATAGAAAAACAAGTTTTTTTTTTAACTTTAGTAAATACTCAAGTAGATATTGAAATTGATAGATAAATGTAATCGATGAATGAAGATAAATAAATATAATCGATGAATTGTCAAAGAGAAAGAGATTTAATTTTCATTTATTATTATTATTACTATTTATTTTATCTTTATACCTTTAATCAAATTTCAATTACATTGCATTACTTCCTAGTTTTAGGGCTCTTTTATGTATTTCAACCAATAAAAAATATGTCAATGATCAGTTAGCATGACATTTATGACATGGTGAGTTTTGTGATACGATAACAACTTGGTTTGTATTTTAATTTTGTAATTCATATCTTTCATTAATGTTTTTATGAACTAAACGTTATATAATTTGATTAAACTTATTAAATATTTAGATATTTAAACGTTCACATTTTACAGTTATAAAAGGGAATCCGCAAAGTTTATAATAGTCAGTAAATTTTCAATCCTGACGCTTACGTAAATTTAAAAATAGCTTTTCTCATTTGGGACAGAGAAGGAGGCTTAAAATGTAGAATATTTTTCAAAATCTCAAGATATACTCTTATGAGATTTTCTCTATTATTTGTATCCGAAGGAGGGAAAAGATATATCTTATTAATATTCTATATTCTGTAAATTGTTTTTCGGATCAAATTTTATAAGTTATGAAAAAACAATGCAGGGTAATGCTTTTGATGGATGAGGCATGCGGAACTCTTGTCATAATTTTAGCGTAAAAAGTAAGTTTTGTTCAGTAGCTATTATATACGATATTCTATATTTTTGATTATTAGTTTTTATAATTATCTCTTCCATCTTTCCAAACTCGCTAAGCGTGTAGCCCGAATTGAAACTTTATAACTATGTACCAAGAAATAAGGCCTTCATACATATTCAGAAGGCAGAGCAAGAATTAAAAAAATTTTAAAATACACCTAATACAAACAAAAGTTAGCTATATATAATTATGACGGATAATTATGTCACCTGACAAATGGTAACTGCTTTTATAATTAATTCTAATTATGTGTGAAGGAGGAAAAATGTGTCGTAATTGAATTTCGAAGTATCAAATTATCCTTAAAATTATTTTTATAGGATTCCGGTAGCAATACCTGCGAAATTAAGTCTCTGTTTTTTTTTAATTCTGTTCCGATATGGTTATAGATGCATAGATATAGTTTAAATGACATACTTTTTTATGCGCGTTAAAAAGTAATTAGCGATTTTAGTAATTTCTTTGCATGAGGAAATAAAAGGGTGAATTCGAGGAAACTGTTACACATGCAAATACACACACAAGAAGATTTCACAAGGAACGGCAATAATTAACTTCATCGAAAGAAGTGGCTAAAGTCATTATCGAAAGGCGTTATCCTGTTCCTTGCAAAGCTTTTAACCAATTAAAAAATACTTTGAACTTTTTAATCAAAGATAAAAGAAGAAGTTATTTATAATACGCAAAACTGATTTAAGACCTCATAACAGCGTTATCTATACTAATAACAGAAAAGGACTGCGTATGCTTGTCATCAGATTTTGGCATACAGTAGCATAGAGGAGTGGAGCGATTTTTGCAAAGGAGTTACCAGTAGTCGACAAATTTTGTACACAGATAAGTCATTATTAGATCCAATAGCAGTATTCATCCTTCTCTTCAGTCCCCGACGATGCCAAATATTCTTAAAATCTATTTATATTATAAATTAAAGTTTTTCATCATTAATTATTATTTTTAAAGCCTTTTTCTGATTTTTAATGCAATTTAAATATTTTTAAAATACATATTTATTATTTTTTCAGTTTTTTCAAATTTTCCCGATTTTGATCATTTTAATTTTTTTATATTCACGTACTTTTTACGGATGTCCCTGGCCACATAAATATTTTTATATTCCTGTTCATAAACTCTCTACTCTCTAGTTATTGTGCGATGAACTCACGAATCCACCCTTCTATCTCTTTACTCTGTTATTTGTTTATTTTTTCGCTCGTTGTCATTTTTGTGCTTACTGATAAAAACCTCTGGCTTGAAGAGCTTGTCCCATATGGTCCAGTTGCTCCACCTTCAAAACCTTCAAAGCTTTCACCCTTCTCCAACGAAGTGACAAAAGACATTTTGAACTAGTTCTTTATATTCGGGAAACTGATTTAAAACTACATAAAAGCTTTATCTATACGAATGACATAAAAGGACCTTGTGTATGCTTGTCATCAGATTTTGGCGTACGGTAGCATAGAGGAGAGGAGAGATTTTTGCAAAGGAGTTACCAATAGTCACCAAATTTTGTACACAGATAAATCATTACTAGATCTAATAGCAGTATACACCCTTCTCCAACGAAGTGACAGTAACAAAAGACATTTTGAACTAGTTCTTTATATTCGGGAAACCAATTCAAAACCTCATAACAGCGTTATCTATACTAATAAAAGAAAAGAACTGCGTGTATGCTTGTCATCAAATTTTGAAATACAGTAGCATAGAGAAGTGGAGGGAGTGTTGCAAAGGAGTGACCGATAGTCACCAAATTTTGTACACAGATAAGTCATCACTAGATTTAATAGCAATAATCACCCTTCTCGAACGAAGAGACAAAAGACATCTTAAACTAGTTCTTTATATTCGTAAAACTGATTTAAAACCTCATAACAGCATTATCTATACTAATAAAAAACAAGGACTGTGTCTATGCTTGTCACCAGGTTTTGACATACAGTAGCATAGAGGTTTTTTTGGTTTTGGTTTGGAGCGCTACGGTCTACTTTTTGCAACACAAGGGCTAATGAGACCAGGACCTACTGCTTAAAGCCGATTCCGAACGGCTACGAACATCCATGCCATAGTGGGATTCGAAACCACGAACTCCGGTTCCGAAGGTCAGCACCCTAACCAATCGGCCATCGTTCGGTAGTAGCATAGAGGAGTAGAGAGAGTTTTGCAAAGGAGTTAACAATAGTCACTAAATTTTGTACACAGATAAGTCATTACTAGATCTAATAGCAGTATTCACCCTTCTCCAACGAAGTGACAAAAGACATTTTGAACTAGTTCTTTATATTCGGGAAACTGATTTAAAACTTCATAACAGAGCGTCATCTATACTAATGACAGAAAAAGACCGCATGTATGCTTATCACCAGGTTTTGGCGTACAGTAGCATAAAGGAGTGGAGAGATTTTTGCAAAGGAGTGACCAATAGTCACCAAATTTCACACACAGGTAAGTCATCACTAGATCTAATAGCAATATTTACCCTTCTCCAACGAAGTGACAAAAGACATTTTGAACTAGTTCTTTCTCGTTGCTCAATTTTTAACCATGTAAAAAAGGTATCTTTTAACAAAAAGATAAAACAAAGAAATACTATAATACGTAAAACTGACCTATAACACCGTAACAACGTTATCCATATTAATAAATGAAAAGGAAATATTGCATGCTTGTCATCATATTTTCGAATACAGGTCTTAATCGAGATTTTCACAAATGAGTGAATTTTGCACACAGTTAAGTTGTCACTAGATATAATCGTATACAAATCTACTTTTTAACCTCTTGCCTTATGAATCGAGCGACGATTGTGTGTGCCACTTTCGATGAAAGCCTTTCTCATGCGTGACCAGAAGCAGTTTCATCACTAACTAAATTTTGCACACGCTTTTTTTACAGGACAAGCTACAATGCTATAAATTCCGATGTATCCAAATCTGTATCTGTTTCAGTTTCTAAGATGTAATCAGAACACTTTCCGGCACCGTTATTAGTATCAATTTTCCTTTTTGAAAATTATGTTAAATTTTTAAATTTTTTAAAGAAGTTAATTATTTATTGCATATAATATAATACTTTGTTGCAATTACGTCTAAGAATAAACGACCAACTCTTATATTGCAACTGTAACAAACAATAACGCAAAAACAAAAAACTTTATCCCCTAAAAACAATAACATGTCTGATATGCGCTTTTCACTTTTGGTCAGTACGATCACGTCTCCCATACGTCGTTTTAAGGCAAAGGGTTAAGCTTAGTTTGTTAATTGTTAATAGCGTACGATAAATATTCAGATGTGTGTAGTCTGTAACGAATAGTGCCCTTTTAGATTTATAAATTGTGTTTCAAGAAAGTTGCACTACTCCATCTGAAATAAGATTCTTCTCTTTTATGTTACTTCCAATTTCTGCAAATAGATAACTTGCTTTTGATAGCTGGATAAGCTTTTTTTTATAAACTGGACAAGTGTCTTTCTCGGCAATGATGGGTTTTACATCTAGTTTCAAATAATAAGCAAAAAAAAAAATTGCAGAAAGAGGAAACACCGTAGCCTTGAACAAACTTCGAAGGGCGTACAACAAAATCTATTCCCTTATGCCCCAGAGGTAATCGCATATTATATGTGAATGTATAATAAAAAAGGGGAGGAAAATATAAAGAAAGCAAATTAATTAAATGGAAGCATCCGTCCTTACAACACAAATCAGTTTAAAGGAAAATGTTTTAACAACCAATAAGCATAAAGACTAAATGATCAGTAGGATGGGATAGAAGCTGTAGAGTACTATCAGCCCAATCAAGTGGGTGTCCTCCAACCACTCCTAAATCTCTTTGAAGAAAGGATAGCGCAAAGGGTTGGGTGGAACGCGCGTGGGAGTATAAGGTACTAAATCGCATCAATAACACTAAGAAAAAGGTAAGTTAATCCCGTATTAAAATAAATCAATCACTCTTGAACAGCAGGATCCACACAGTACAGTTTAATTCCAAAAAAACTTTTGTTACGTAACACGTTCTGCCATAAAAAAGGTATTAAGGTTGAAGAACGTACTTAAAATTCCATACTTTAAAATGATAGTTTACTTTTTAACATCATTAGTAAAAGGATTTTTTTTAAATGATAAATAAGTTTTTACATTTATATTGTAAACTCCGCTGTGGTATTCTTAATGTCGTTTTTTATACATGTATCAAGAGCGAGCTTTCAACCACACTTGAAGTGAAGTGGTTTAGTTTGGAACACTAGGGTCATCTATATTGCTACACGAGGCTAATGAGACCAGGGTCTTTTGCTTAAAATCGATTCTTTACGAACATTCATACCAGCAGTGAGATTCGAATCGATGAATTCGAATACCGAACAGCAGTTCTTGACTCATTCGACCATCATTCGGTCTAAATGAAGAAAGAAAGGATTTAATACCACATATAAAAGCCAATAAGTGGGTTTGGTTTGATTTGGAGCACTACTGTTTTTTAAACGAGAGCTAATGAGGCCGAGACCTACTCCTTAACGTCGATTCCGAACGGTTACGAACAGCTATCCCAGAATCATAACCACAAACTGATACCAAAAAACATTATCCTACCCAATTATCACACAGGCAGGAACTTTACAAAATACTAGAGGTACTTCATGAGCTCTCTTATTCAAAAGCATTCATATTCTATACATAAAGGTGGAGTATTTCCTTAAAAATAATACCCCATTAACAAAACACTACATTATAGCTGTAAAATAACCTTAAAATAATATTATCTAGAATTAAGAACAAGAATAATACTCTCAAAAGTAGCATAATTTTGAGTTATGTGTTTGCAATGAATTATTTAATGTCTAAATTATATAAATTATTCGTTAATAACTGGATGAAGGCAAATGATAACTTGATATATTATATAAGGAAGCAAACCCCATGGATTAGATGTTTAATATAGCCTACAATTTTTAATAAGTTTATCAAGTTAAAAAAACTTTATATTTTAAATTCGAAAAATCATCACTCTAGAAAGGAAAATCTTTCGAATTTTTTTTAAATGAAATATTTAATATTATCATACAATGAAGTACTATTTTTTTGTTTTCTCTTTGATATTATTGCACTAAAGAATGAAGTATTTATTGACAATTTAGTTCAAGACATACTTTAACAATTGGTTGTAAAACATATGCTTATTCCACTCTGCTGCTTATCTTATTTCTTACTTAAACCAAAAACATTCTCATGAGTACTTTTCGTAGAAAACAGTTATGTCACTATTTTAATTGGTGCCTTCCTCTACGTTTTTTATGTACATATTTTTTTTCTGCTTTGTAAAATTTACAGTTATCTCTTTTTGTGAAGACTTTCAAATGTTCATAAAATTAAAGTTATAAAAGTTTATATTTGTAGTGAGTACAGAATATTTTGATTGAGTTAAAATATAAAATTGTAATTCAATGCGAAATTTGGTTGATACATTGTATACATACACATTAAAACTCAGAAACGAAGGGAATAGTTCTCAGAATACTAACATCCTATTCGCATACAAATATACCGAATAAATTGTTTAACCAGAAATTTTGACGATTTCAGGATATGTATAAAATTTTATTAATATAATATTAATGAATCAAGTGTGTCGATGATTTTAACGATATCGTAGATGGGTTCTGTCAAATGCTGTAAAAAAATTTTGGTCCCTCGGTTTTCCTATGATTTTCCGTGATAATTTTTTTCTTTTATAACGAATCAATGAAATCTGAGAAATCAGATATAGAGAATATTTTCAGTCTCCCGTTAAATTATTTTTTCAAATATGAAACTGTTTAATTTTAAAAACAGTATTTTGCCTCTAATTTCTTGAAAAACACGCAAAATTAATACGGTTTTGTCCACGTGAATACTGCAAAAAGAGTAATGGAATCTTTTGTCTTTTTGGACAAAGAATTTCACAATTTTATTCATATTGAGACGACATCCCGATTACAATTGTTTCTGTATTAAAACAATAACAGTTAAAGGTAAAATATTTTTTATTTTAATTACTTTTTAGTCAATTTAATAGACTAGTCAAATTTTCATAGACAAATAGTCAAATAGGTTTTGTCCACGTGAATACTGCAAGAAAAGTGTTGGATTCTTTTGTCTTATTGGACAAAGAATTTCATAATTTTATAAATATTGAAACCACATCACGATTACAATTGTTTCTGTATTAAAACAGTGAGTAACAGTTAAAGGTAAAATATTTTTCATTTTAATTACCTTTTAGACAATTTAATAGACAAATAATCAAAATTGCGCGCTAAATTGACTAAAATATAATTGATAAGGAATTATTAAAATTTTATTGATTTTAAATTATTTTAGTCAATAATTCATTAAATAGCTTTAAAAGGTTTTTAAATCGCTTTTGAATAGGTAATTAAATTACATATTTTGTTACTTCTAACTTTTTTCTTAATAGTTCGTATATAGAGAACATAATCTTTGGTACATTTAGTTTGTTATGATCGGGGTTGACTGCATAAACTACCTCGTACTTATAGATAATACATATATATATATATATATTATATATATATTATATATATATATATATATATATATATATATATATATATATTATACATATATATATATATATATATATATATATATATATATATTAATATATATATAATATATATATTATATATATATTATTATATATATATATTAATATATATATGTATATATATATATTATACACACACATACATACATATATATATATATATATATATATATATATATATATATATATATATTATATATATATATATATATATATATATATATATATATATATATATATATATATATATATATAAGAAATATAACGTAGCATGCCATACTTCAGGGATGTAACATGGCCGAAGGGGTGTAGTCGTCGGTGTAAAGAATAACATTTATCATGAAAACTTTTTCAGCATCTTTATTTAGCAACGTCCAACAGCAAAATCCAACAAAAATGGTCGTGCGGCCTTTTATAATTTTGGGGACTCCAAAGGTGTGAGAAAAAGAATGTGCTTAATCAGCAAAGTAGGTTGGCTAATTAATTTCACCTACAGGAAGGAGATTTTACTAAGACAAAATAGTTTAACGCCAAGAGGCTACTAAGAAGATCACGAAATCGCGGATTTGGTGGTTTTTTAATATAGGAGTTTGTAATTTTAGTTTAAGACTAAAGCATTAAATTTTTACATTACATATGTATGTACAAAAATTCTTTAAACTAATAACTCGGTGGACTCGAAGCTCTTTAGAAACCAATCGACGATTAGGTATTTCGGCTTTCCCCCACACCATTTTATAAATGGAGTTTACAGAATTTTGCGGTCGGCATGTTAGTGAGTGTTATCGCAGTTATAAATCTGAAGATCATATCCACCAATACACAATTTATCATAACTTACGACGACAGAGCTGTGGGGGAGAGTCCGTTGTATCAGAGATACGCATCACAGATTTGGAGCATTTTATGATTAAGACAGGAGGACCTGTTTGATCAGGGAATCACGGCAGTTTGTCATGTTTCCGCGCCTCCTTGATCGAGCACTAACATAACATGATGGATGGCGCAAAGGACTGACGATTGCAACCGACTTCTGATGTATCGGCCATGATAAGAGATTTAAAGGGGAAGAAAAGGGGGAATGGAAGCGATACATAATCCGCCTCCACGATGCTGTTAAGTTGCTGGGACTACAGATGCAATACACTTTAAACACACCTACTTAGTTTCAAGAAGAATTAATGTCACTCCCCAGCACTTTACGGCGAAATCAAATGGACGAGTAGGGAAAGGAGTGCGTCCGTAAAGCATGATTTACTTTTTGGTTAAGCGAGACGAGGAAATGGGCAAAAGCCAGTGGAATGCTATAAACGAAAACAAAAAAGAAATTTAAGAACCCTGTGTCGAGTTACAATCTAAAATAAAAACATAATTTAGTGAATAACATTTGAAGAGTTTCTACCTTTTATGCGTGTATTAAAGTATGTATTGTTCATCCAACTTCTGAAGGGGCAATAGAAGGGTTATGGACACACATATTCAGGCATACAAATTTAAAACAGAATAAAAAGGTTATTTTATACTACTTTCTCTGAGATATTCCAAACCTTATAATTCTGTATCCTATGGAGCCATAACTATACTGACTATAACGATATCTTTATTAGTCTTGCGGAATCCCTTATTAATTCAATGAAAAGTCACTAATAGTTTAGCAATTGTATTAAAATATTTACATTTTAAGTTATTAAAATAAAGTTAAATTAAATCTGTAAATATAATCCAAGATATGATACAGTGAACAGCAAATGTACATTATATAACTGAAGTATTGGACGCCCAAATTATCAAACTATTTGTAGTAATAATTGTGTTATAAAAAGGTTTTTCTGCGTCCCCACAGTATCATGATAGGCAGGTTTTAATTCATTTAGAAAAAACGTTTAATTACAAATTTTGCTAGCAATTGCGACATTCAGTGACATATACTGTTAGAAAATTAGTTACTTTATTTTTATGATAAGTAATTTAAATATTTTATTTTATTACTCGTCTCATAATAACTGACGATATTAGTATACCCATTATTCATGCATTTCCTTTCGAGCCGTGATGTATTGCATACGTCTGAAGATCGTTTCTTTCCCTACCGATAAGTACTCGGGGGAAAAGGCTATGTGTCAGTCAGTGGTAGTAGTTGTACAGCTATGTGTGTACTGCAGTTAGCCGATGTTTATTTTCCTTTTCTTCTACGTTTAATAAATGTAGTTTTAAATTATGCTAACGTTAGTCTTAATACTGTTCAGGATTGATAGGGAAAAATGCTTCTACTTCAACTATTATTCTATTATAGCTTTAAATAAGCTAACATATACTCTCTGCAATAGAGTTCAGTACCAAGCAGTAGATTTCCTCAGTATGATGCAAATCTTACCACTACATAGCGTTTTAAATTCACTCCTTATGCCTACCCCTGCAGAGCCACCTCTCTTCAATATAGCAAGTCATGGCTCTAATAAAGTAAATTTTTCATGAAGTAAATATAATTTTAAAAGGTATGACTTCCATTATTTTCAGCTTACGGACTTCAGAACTTTCTGTATCAAATATTTTTGCTTATCTACTTTAAATTACTCTGTAATTAGAAAAAAGTAATTCGTTTTTAAATTAATAAACCTCCAACATCACAACTTATTAACGTGTAATATATCAACTAATAGAGTTTTAGTTAAAAATATAAAATTTTGGTTTTTAATTAAGAACTTAAAATGATTTATTTTCGTTTTTACTTAAATTCTGTATTGAATACTCCAAGAATAAGAAACTATAATTTATCACATAAAGATCTATATTAAAACTGAACTCCTCGGCTCAACAGCCCCTAGGGGGCCAGGACCTAAGGTGCAAATCTCCTTTCCTAGACAAAGGGACCTAGGGTGCGAAGCATATGTTCCGGTTAAATGGTCAGCCTTACGGTGAACTCCCAGTGTTTAGTCCCCAAGCATGCTTGGTCCTCAATTTCTCTACCCACTGAAGGGATGAAAGGTTGAGTCAACCTTGCCCAGCCCGGGGATCGAACCTCGGACCTACGGCGTGGAAACACGAAGCGTTACCCCAGCGCCATCTAAATTCTGAACCATTAAAGCATTTTGCTTTGAGTTTCACTAGAAATTTTTTTGCTATTATGCTCTTTGTCATTCTATAAAGTTCATTGTAATTTTGAGGATAAAAAAAAGTTAGCTTATTCTAAAAAAATAATCATATTTATTTTCTCAACCCGCATAAATAGATTATAAAATTATATGCCTATGTACTTTTCCTAATTTCAAGTTTAATAAAATACAACGCTTTGACATGCTGTATGTTTTACCGCAATCTATCAGAACCTGTCAGAACTGGCGACAAAAAAAAAATTGGAATTTCGATTCTACCTGAACGGTGCCATCCATTAAGTTTGGACCTCGAATGAGACGTTTCATACCTTTAGAAATCTAAAAAACTACTACTATCGGCATAAAATTGGCCGATTGATTATATATTTTTTATTTCTTTTCTTCCGTCCGTAATCAAGGCAGCTGCCGACAAGTTACATCAATAGAGACGTATACCGTGTAATTCTCTAAATCCGCGACTCTCTCTCTGTCTCTCTTTTTTTTTTCAAATTCATTATGCTTTTCAGGAAGCAGATTGAGAAATGTGTTCTGAAAGCGGCGATAAATAAATTACACGGTAGCTCTTCAAAATGTGACAACTTTCTCAAATAACTCGTTCATGTCAAAACTCAGGGGAGTCCATCTTGTTCGCAAAAAACATAAAAACTCTTTTCCTTTTTTTCTCTCTCTCCCCTTTGTATCATTTCAATGTGTGTGGGCAAACGTGGTTCAAGGCCGCTTTGAGTAAGAAAAGATTTTGTGACAATTGTCACACAAGCTACGTCAAACGCCTTAATATTTTTTTTCACGGGACGGCCGTGTTGGGAATTTTCAATTAGAATGTCCCTCTTTTTTTACGTATAAATCACTTTCGCAGTTAAAGGTCTGGTACACATAAGAAGCAAGCTAGGAAAACACAGTTGGAAACATTCTTGGAGAAGAGGGGAAAAGTAAGAGATAAAACTATCGTTATTCCAAAGATAGAAAAAAAAATAGATTTTTGTTTCGAAAGATAGAAAAAGAAACAGAAGCTTCTCAGACTTGCTCGTACGACTGAATTTATAAAGTAACAAACCTGAAATGGGAAACGGTTCATTTAAAAAGATAAAACCCAAGAAAGATAAGGCTGTGTAAAACTAAATGAATAACAGTATTATTGTGTGGAATCTAGCAGCTACTGAAAAAAATGTTCAAAAAGACACTCCTGTTACAGACGAAATTATTTTAATCACGTCATGCACAAGTCATCCTCATCTTTTTACACAATGCACTGTAAAACCTATGTATGTGTTTTCTTTGAACATAACTGAACAATAAAAGAACAAAATATATTGTGTTACAATCATAATAAAAGACACATTTTTTAGAATAAAAGATAGCTTAAATATATATATTCATACACAGTAAAATAGAAATGCACTTTTATAATTGGATTTTATCAATGAATTTAGGTGAATAATTTTTAAACAATAAAATAAATTTTACATAAATGAGTGTTAAAAAGACTGTGAAATTTGTTGCTTTTTCCCAAAGAGAGTTTCAAAAGAATGGCAATTTTCTTCTGAAATTTAGTACTGTATTTTTAGGTTCTGAATATTTACTTGCTAAAGCAATCGACAAACATGATTTTCAACATATCAGCAAAGTTGGAAGAATATTTAATTGCTAAAGCAATCAACACACATGGTTTTCAACATATCAGCAAAGTTCTGATACTTTGTCTTACGACTGAATTTATAAAGTAACAAACCTGAAATGGGGAACGGTTCATTTAAAAAGATAAAACCCAAGAAAGATAAGGCTGTGTAAAACTAAATGAATGACAATATTATTGTGTGGAATCTAGCAGCTACTGAAAAAAATGTTCAAAAATTACACTCTGTTACAAACGAAATTGTTTAATCACGTCATTCACAAGTCATTCTCATCTTTTTAAACAATGTACTGTAAAATCAATGTATGTGTGTTCTTTGAACATAATTGGTCACTGAAAAAACATTGCCATTTTTGAGTATAACTTTAGATAAATGCAAAATATACTGTGTTTCAGACATAATAAAAGACATATTTCTAGAATAAGAGATAGTTTAAATATACCTTCATACACAGTAAAATAGAAATACACTTTTATAATTGGAGTTTAACAGTGAACTTAGGTGAATTATTTTTTAAACAACAAAATAAACTTTACATAAATGACTGTTAAAGAGACTGTGAAATTTCTTGCGTTTTCCCATAAGAGTTTCAAAAGAATAGGAATTAACCTCTGAAATTTAGTACTGCATTTTTAAGTTCTGAATATTTAATAGCTAAAGCAATCGACAAACATGATTTTCAACATATCAGAAAAGTTGAAAGACACCTTGATTAACTTATTATATTTGGTTCCTTGCATTTTTGTTGGAGTTCAAAATTATGAAGATTCCCATCTCTTTACTCCATTTTCTTTCTTAGCTCCAAAAATCCTCAGTATCCTTCTTTCGAATGTCAGTAAATTTTCTTCCTCCAGCTTGCGTAACGACCGGCATTCACTACCACGAGTAACTATCGGTCTAATTAACGTTTTATATAATTGAATCTTTCTTTGTTTAGTAATATAACATTTGAGCAACTGGATTTCTATTAGCTACATTTTTTTAATCATTGTTACTATTAAATACAATTCTCAAATACCTGAATTGCTGTTCTTGTTTAAACATATCTATTTTTACTGATCCCATATTTGAGTTCTTGTCCGACAATACCATGAATTTTGTCTTTCCGCTGTTAACAGTCAAGCCCATATTTTAAGCTGCTGCTTCAAGCAGACAGAATGCGTCAACAACTGCTGATCTTGATCTATGTCTATGTAATCTGCATATACTATCAGTTGTAGCCGATGGTTTTATATGTTTGTATCCCTGACTCAAACTGCTTTTTCAAGTGCCAAGTTGAATAACTGGCACAAAAGCGCATCACCTTGTTTCAGTCATGAAAAAAAATGTGGATATGAAAATGTTGAATTTATTCAGGCAATCCATTTTTGTCACTCTCTCACCTAAACTTTTTACATTCATTTATATAATGCTGTGAGGGTGCAAGTGAACCAGCCAATTAGGTATTAATATTAATCATACGATGGGATTAAGAAAGCAATCTAAGTTACATAAAGAAGTTAAATAAGAATAGTTGAATTAAGCAAAAGTTATTTAAGGTTCTGAAAGTAGCCAAAAGTTGCCATAAATAAAGCAGAAACAAAGGTATTTCGCCAAAGGTGTTAGTTTTAGGAATATAATCACCAGAAATTTATTTAAGATTTGGTTTGGTTTTGGAGTGCTACAGTCTACTTTTTGCAACACGAGGGCTAATGAGACCGGGACCTACTTTTTAAAGCCGATTCCGAACGGCTACGAACATCCATGCCATAATGGGATTCGAACCCATTATCTCCGGTTTCGAAGGCCAGCACCCTAACCATTCGGCCATCGTTCAGCAAATTTATTTAAGAATGCAATTGTAACTAGGTTGGTTAATTTAGTTAAAATATTATCACTCTCAAATTTATTTTCTCATGTACACACTACACGAATGCAAATTGTAATATTTTTGTATTTTTGTCATAATGACACTTAAACCAGTTATTCGGAATGGTATAAATTCTCCTCAATCTAAAAGCGTTAGGATTAGCTCTGTTAGCTCGAATTACAAGAGAAAAGAAAGTAGTGCGTCTAAGGTAGATTAGCTTCTACATGATGGAAGCTAGTAGGCGATTTATATAATTAATCGCTATTTACTATATAAAATAATGGACTAGTGTTTACGAGTCTAACAAATACGTAAAGTAATTTAAACCCATTCAATACATTAAATAATTGTGTTTGAACTAATATTTACGAATGTAATAAACTTTGATGTTAAATAAGTGAAAAGTTTAGTAAAAAATATTTAAGTAAAAATTTCTAGTGAATTGGAATAATTTTTTAAAGCAAGTGATATCGTTGATCGAAAGATTTTTTTACGGATGAATTGGAACACTCTATAAGCTTAACAAAAGAATAAGGCATCCTATAATTTTATTTTTATAGAACACTTATTGTCATAAGTGCTCTACTATTCAATACGATTTTTCTAGAAATGGTACTTGTCGGCTATAACGGTGACCAAAAAGCACCAAGTAAAAAATTTCGTCAATTTGACGATTTCAATCATCAAGCTATATAACATGTGATTTGATGTTTCCGCGTACTATGACTTTGGAAAAAAAATTCTCTCTCACGTTAGGAAGTAAAAATGATGACGATTTTTGAATTACCGACGGGGGGAAAAAGGAGAGATTTTATTTTTTCAAAACAGAGGCATTTTACAATCCACTCAAATTTGCTGAAATGGTCATGAGATGAAACTGTATCCTGTATACTCAATTAGAAATTTATATATAACACATGCCTACTCGACTTAGCTTTTCTGATATAATTATATATATATACATATATATATATATATATATATATATATATATATATATATATATATGTAATATTAAAATCCCTTATTTACGTATTTTAATATTAATTTAATAACGTTTGTTCATAAAGTAAGTTCGAGGTTTGATTTTAATTCTGATTTTCCCCCCAGACAAGCTATAGACTTAAGTCAGCCCCTGTCTGTACGATTTTAGCCAATAGTTAGCGCGTTCTCTTTAAACATGGGTATTTTGTATCACGTGATCAATTGTGATTAGGGATTATTCGTAGTATTTTTACTCTAGGAATCTCTACTTGAAAAGTGTATGTGCAGGATGACATTGTCTATGTGCACGAGGTTGTAAAAGTGCCTGTTGTATAGATTTCATGTATCTCACCAGAAATAAACTGTGTTGGGATTTTGAATGAGTCTCGCCCATATTATATATCTGTTTATACACTTGAGTATATTTTTATAATTTTGGGGACATTTTTTCTTAGAACTTTTTGGTCGCCATTATAATTGACAAGTACCCAAGAAATTAACAATACGGAACAATTTATAAACAAGGTTTAACTCCTGCAAAGTTATTTACGAATAACAAATTGGAATAAAATTATTTCCACAGAACTTTTCTCATATCTTCCATTTCCTTAGTAAGAGTTCCAGAAGAATGCCAATTTTCCTCTGCAACTCAGTACTACATTTTTAAGTACTGAATATTTAATGGCCAAAGCAATAGACGGGCAAGATTTGCAACATATCAGTAATTTTGGAAGAACAGATTACGTCGAGATCGTGGATTTGTTGGTAAACATAATGATATGTTTAGAATCATATCCATTTTACCCTTACGACAAAATATTTTGTGTTACATAAAATTCGTCAGAAAGTGGATTTCTTTTTTTAATCAAAAGGCTAACCTTTGAAGTTTCGAAACTTCAGATCTAAATGATGGGTTTCAGCTTCGCCAACGCGTTCTATCATGGATAAAATAAATTTCAATACAGCCGTGATTCTCATTGCATGTAATATTTTAGAAGATACGATATAGAAACGAAGCTCATTAGTCTAATCCTTACGTAAACAGAGATTTGAATCATTTTTATCAATGCCCAAAATAAAAGACACAAAAATAAATACCACACCGTTTGGAGCCATTTACCACGACGCGAAGAAAGGATTGCGAGGTATTTGGTAGCATTCATCATCACCTGGAATGCCGTTTAGAAATCTAGAAGCTAACCTGCCGGAGGTAATAAATCAAAGTTTGGAATTTTCACCTCTAACACAAATTATTTCTATGATTTATTGTTTACTTCATAGGCATCAGACAAAAATTTTCTATTTATTTTTCCAAAAATAGGACATGATGCTTAAGATAGACTTATTTGAAATCCCGAAGAATGTGTCTAGTCATCATATTCCTTAAAAATAAACCTTTGTTTAGAGAGAAAACATAATATGTCTTTCATAGGTTTGTTCAACACCTTAAAGAAACCTTGTCTTGTGAAAAGTGTTACTTGTTTTCTTTGTTTGTTTAAAATATGTATAAGCGTGATTTTTTTCCGTGTGTGTTGGGGAATTAACACCTCTTAATTTTTAATAAGTTCTTATTTATACGAAAACAAGCCGTAATAAAAATAATCTGTCCAGACATGAACAGACATGTAATAAGATGTGAGATCTACATTTTTACTAAATTTGAACTTGGAACAGGGAAATAGGTACAGAAAATGAGTTTTGTTGTTTTTTACAGCGGATATGAGCATTTCTGTTAATCCTTGGTTTCGTAGCAAAACCTCCTGCTAAAATGTTTTTCTTTCTCCTTTTTTAGACATATGAATTATTTTTTTGACTTTCTATATTTTTAGCGCTTTAAATTGTTAATAAATTGTTAATATATTAAAGAACTACACTTAATTTATTTTTCTCTTTGAAATATACGTGTTTAAACATGCTTTGTATAAAGAAAGCATGAATTTGATTTTTCTACCTCATGTCGCCAAATAAAAATACCTACATAAAACAACACTTGTAAATTATTTAGCTTTTCATTTATTAGATCATTTTAATGATAATTATTCATTATTATTCAAATATAATTAAAATTTTAAGAAAGAATTGTTATCATGCGTGTACAAGGGGTTGTTTTCACAGCTCCCTCCCCCCCCAGAAAAAACGCATCCCGAAGAAATGTAACTTTTTTCATATATTTCATATTTATAAGGTTCATAGATAACATTTATTACCTAGTTTTATTAAAACTTCAATTTTTAACTATATCCTTTCAAAGGTTAAACTAAAATCGAACTCTCTCTCTCTCTCTCTCTCTCTCTCTCTATATATATACATATATATATATATAATATATATATACATATATATATACATATACACATACATACACATACATACACATACATATACACATATATATACATATAATACATATATATACATATATATATATATATATATATATATATATATATATAATATATATATATATATATGTATATACACATACATATGTATATACACATACATAAATATATACACATACATATGTATATATATGTATATATGTATATATATATATATATATATATATATAAATGAGATATATGTATGCATATATGTACACACATACATATGTATATATATGTATATATATGTATATATATATGTACACACATACATATGTATATATATGTATATATATGTATATATATATGTACGTATATATATGTATATATATGTATGTATATGTATGTATATATATATATATGTATATATATATATATATATATATATATAATTTATATTATATATCTTCATTAAGATAAGGACGTATTAGTCTCGATAGACCGAGCAACGCCAGGCTATATAGCTAGTTTCTTTTATATTTTATTTTTATGTTATTATATATATACAGTTTTTATTTAACAGAATTGTAAACTGTGCGTTGAAATGCAATATTTTCAATAAGCAAGATAAAATGATAAAGTGTTAAATTTCTTGTTATTTACCATTGCCTACATGCACCTATAGGAAATAGGATTTCCTTTCTTTTATTTATTCGGGCCATGCTCTCTATATTTATGACTTTCCCCATAAATTTTAGAGGTCTAGAAGCCCACAGTGCTCAAATCCATCTTATGACTACGTGGCAGCTGTTATGTTGGAATACAAATTTTATGTGCCGCACACCTGGTTCATGGAAGAACTTTTATTAGCATCTGTTGTGCAAATATTAAATTTATTTCGATTCGTGCAATGTACGAATGTAGAATCAGCAAAAAAAATGGTTCATTCAAATTCATTGGTTCATTCAATGGTTCATGGCAAATTCAACAATCTCTTATCCTTATCCATACTTCTGTGCATAAGTATGATAGTAACACATGATTACAGTTCTTGACCTAGTATGGAAAATATTTTCCTCTTTATGAATAAAATAATTGGAAGGTGTTCGAAAATATTTTTCTTGCCAAGTGGCGGAGAAATAGGTTGGGAACCTCTGCTATAGAATTCAGTTAATAATCACATAAGTTGTAGGCAATACCGATATTCTGAATTAAGCTATATTACAAACTGTAACATAACCTATATTTTTTTAAAGTTCCTCCATAGTAATTGTTCCAGATTTTGTATTGTAATCAGTTAAGACAGGTTATTAAGTGATTTTTTAAAAGTTTGGTATATAATTTATCAACTACTTAAAGGCTTAAAGTCAATCAAAACAGATAAATTTTATAGCACGCACTAGAATTCTATAGATCGATGATTTTACAGCGGTTTCTAAAGACCCTTAGGAGTTTGTTTGACAACTTAGCCCTGGTGAGTAAAATAAATTTTGGGTATGGGGGCAGCGTTTAAAGGTCCACGAAAAGCTTTAATTAAATTAAACAATATAAAGTAAAATAATTCTAATCCATTTTCATTTTCAAGAAAGTGAAAATAAATAGCAATAAATAGTCTTCACTAAGAAAAGGATCTATTAGTCTCGATAGCCCGAGCAACGCTAGGCTGTATAGCAAGTTTCTTTTATATTTTATTTTTATGTTATTATTAAAACATCAAAGTTGAAAATGTAATTTTTTTATAATAAAGTTGTATGGAGTTATTTTAATTGTAACTTAATAGTAAAGTGACCGTTAGAAGAAAGGGTCCTTGGTCATAAAGGTTTGGAAATAACTGCTTTAGATTACTATCTGGGGTTTGTAGAATTAGATTTAAAAGGAATTAACTAGTGGCTAGACTGTAAGTATGCTCTAAAACACGGTAGAGAATTAACTCGATTATTTGAGCAGCTTTGATCCGTTGTACTAATTTGTCTTTAACTGAATTCTATGTAAGGAAAACAATAATTTCCTTATTTTTCATCTTAAAATTATTAATTATTAAAGGTCAAAAACTTCATAATCAATCAAATACACGGCTATTCAAAAAGCAAAAAAATAAATACCGAAGTGTGGTTCGCATAACAAAATCTCTGAATAACGCAAACAGCTGTTTCACAACTTAATTTTTTTTGTCTAGTAGTTACGTTTAAAGTTATAGTGTAAGGGGATCTTTGCAAGCACATGGCATAACCATATTTTAACCAATTTTGTTCATTTATTAATTTTTTCATTCTATATTAATTTAAGCATTTTCAGATGAGTTTTACCAAATTTTTATTATTATCCATAATATACAAATAGAAAAAAAGAAGAGTGCAGTAGAAATTTTTTATATTCAAAATAATGTGATGTTTACCATTTTGATATGAATGCACATTTTTCTAAAATCTATTGCATATATACAATGGAATTTTAAAATACATTTTTTTCTAAAGCTTACTCTATGACCTACATATAAAATATAGCATGCAATTTGAATAAAGATTATTTCAGACTATTGTATTGAAAAATGAAAAAAAAAATTATAAATCTTGAGGATTTAAAATTTTAAAAAGTATTAAACGTGATTACTTAAAAATAGGTAGAAATTATGCTACATGGTCGTCTACACATATAAACATAAGTTTAAAATTTTACAGTTTTTAGTTTTGAAGTAATGCTGTATACAAAGCTTAAAATTATAGTTGTGTGAAAAGAGAGTTTAACAGTTAAAAAATTGTATAAATATATTATGCATTTGTTTTACATTTTTAACTGTAAACTAGATTTTAATTGAAGTTTCAATTTAATTTTTTTAAAAGAAATACCCAGTATTTCATTTTGTGAGATAAAATAATAATAAAAAATGCGAATTTTTGAAGAATAAAAAGGGATCTCCCCTCTTAAGAATAAAACTAAGCCTTGAAAGACAACAAGAAAAGTCCTCATTGTTATCCGTTTGTACCAAATACGTAAGAGTGATAATTATAGGTTACAAATGCACTATCTACATTCATTCCACGTTGATTATAGACCATGAGGACGAGAAATGATTAAAGAAAAAAAAAACCTGTGGAGCTTCGAAACAAAAGAACACACAGGTTGTTCCTTTACGTTAAATCGGTAAATTATATTAATTAAATTATTTTTTTATTGTATTAAATACCAAATAATTTGAACAATACGAATGGTCGAATAAACAAAAATATTTCTTTTGAAAAGAAAGGCTAGAATGTTTGACAATGGAACGTCTATTTAATTCTTGCATAAAAGGAAGTTTAATTCATATCTAGTTACGGTGTAGTAAAAAAAATTAAAAATATTGCAGGACGGTGGTATAATTATATTTATACATGATTAAATCTATTATGAGGAATTATTCTTCCTAATATTGAAAAAAATTATAAATGAGGAATTTATCCTTTGTATAAATGATGAAGGAAGTTTACTTTATCTTTACAGAAGTTTTCTCATTATTTTAATATTAATATACAGTTAGTATATTCGTACTTGCTTTGATAATACATATACGAAAATTTAAAAGGTACACTAATACTAAGAGAGAGTGAAGTATGAATTATGTTATAACTTCTTAATTTATTAATATTTTTGAAGAAGTTTAATATAATTATTCTCTGCAGTGTTTAGTTGAAGGCTTTTTATTTATTTCAAGTACTTATTCATATTTTCCTTGATCAAAAAGGCACTGAGTTTAAATTTTCAAAAAGAAATAAGAGAAATTATGAGAATTTATCGTTATTTATTATTGCTAAAAACAAGTTAAAACAAAGTAATTCAATATGTTTTGTAAGCTTGTACGTATGTAGGGGGAAGGATTTGGGGGACTGGTCCCCCCCCCCCGAAATTTTGAAAAATCATTTTGTAGATAAATAATGTCTCACGTGTGTGTGAGTGTGTGTGTGTGTGTGTGTGTGTGTGTGTGTGTGTGTGTGCTTAGCTGTTCATGAACATGGACAGTTATTCTCTTAGAAAAAAAAAAGTCCATAAAAGTCTTGCTGGATCGGTGGCCAGATATACAGAGATTTCCCTTTCATCAATTGAAGTACCATTCACAAATAAAGATGTATTTCTCCCTTGGTCCCCCTTCGAAAATAATTTCTGGCTCCGGCCCTGTTTGTAAGCTGTGGTACAGCTGAAAAGCCTTTATACAATGAACTTCTGCAAAATATACATCTAAAAGTGGCGAAACTTTACCTTTTTAATGCAACACATAATCTACACTGCCTATAGGTAGCATTGAATAAGGGGATAGAAGTTAAAAATTTATGTCAAGATCAATAATTTTTGTAGGGAGAACAAATTTTTCCCCAAATTTTGCCCATGTGTCGATATTGTAAGTGAAAATTTATATGTGATTCTTTCATAAAGTCTGAGACAAAAATCTTTCACTATCGTTTTGAGGTATCTGGTGTTATTTTATATATAGCTGCTATTGCCTTATGTTCTTATGATTAGTGTTCAGTCTTCATAAAAGACACACTATTTTAATTTTAATTTTTAAATAATTCATAATAGTTGTTTCAGTCTTATTCTTTATTGTCTGTGGTTTCTGTTCTAACTGTTTGTATTTCAACAGAAGGCATCACCGTGTAACGGGTTTTGTTGTTTTGGTTGTTTTTAGTATTCAAGGTCAGTAAAGATAGCTGTTGGCTTGGTAATCGGAGTGTTTGTAATTTTATTCATTTATTTTTTGTGTATTTCATTCATATTCAGTGTTCAACATGTGTTTTGAAACCTAATTTTAAATTCTAAATTAATTTCATGCAACTTCAATTCTTCCTGATGTGTTTGTTCCCTCATTAAAGACAGTTTCATTCAACAATAGACTTCTGGTTTGGCTCATCATTACGGTTTACAGATTCTTCAAAATCAAATTCAAAGGAATTAAAAATTAAAGGTAAGTAATTACGTTATTCAATAATTGATTACCATTACTGGTGAAGGTACAGATGCATTATAGATGCCATGCTATTTTGTCGCTAAATTTGGCGATTTTTTGGCGATTTTACGGGCGATGAGTGGTTGGTGTGTTTGCCTTGACTTTGATGGCGGGGTATCGCAGCTCTAATGTGTTCTTGCACCCCATTGGTGCACGTGATTTCTGACGTCAGTACCCGGCACTATTCCAGAAATTTGCATCTTAGCTGTTCTTTTGGTTTATAGTCGCCTAGGTCAGGTTGTATTTTTTTTATTTTTTTATTCTTATCATTTTCTGGGATTTAGTAATTTAGTTATGGTGGGGGTAGTTATTTCGGTTCTTACTATTTTTGAAATTGTTAAAAAGTAACAGGATATCCTAAATCAAAAAAGGTGTTTTTCTACTTGGCGATTTTTCAAAACACGCGTTTTTCTGTTGGTCGCCAAAAGAAAATATGGCGGACGGGACCGGCGTCTATATGCATCTGTTTCCTGATAAAAATTTTATACTAATTAAATGACTTAACCCTCTAAGCGGTTCGAACGTACAATTCCGCCAAACCGATGATGTCTTCAAAGCGGTTGTCACTTACAATTTTCGACTTCCAAAAACGTTCCGAAAATGGATGTATTGTACATTTCTGCCAGTGTTTTCCCCCATGGAGTTTTGAGGTAGGAGGGTCAGGTCGATTGTTTAGGATCTGCACCCCTACTCCCTGAGGCATAAAGACGCTGATAACTTTTCATGGCTTTATAAATCTCTATTTCGAAGTATTTCGTTTGCGGTAACAATTGTATCTCTAATTGCACCACTTAAATAGCTTGTATGACTTTTGTTAAAAAAATATAAATCATTCTCTTAAAGAATATTTTTATTTGTACTTTTAGAATCCATTATTTCTTATGGAATGATCTTCGAGACTTGACGAGCTTTATGTGTATTAAAAGTTAACAATCTATAATGTCTATTTATATATCTATTTATAACCGGAAGTAAAGGGACAATAACGAGGGTGGGTTTCCCGTATTTCAATCTAGTTGACAAAGGGTGAAGTAAAAAATCATAGAACACTTTGGTCACTGACACAATAAAACTTTAGCGTATTTTTGGAGACTTTTTTTCCTCGGTGTGTTCCACTCGGAGGGTTAAAACCATAATTCAAGATTCATTGTTATTCAAAGTCTAATTCTTTCTATTCAATACAATTAGTTATATAGAAATAGCTTCAGTCTGTAACAAAGTCTAAACTTGTATTGATACCAGTCCAACCGTTTATGTAACATGTGTAAACGGGTATTTTTACTCTACTGTACGGTTATGCTGTAATATTATTGATTACAACAAAAAAGGACATCTTGTAGTCCAAACAACTTTCCAGGGAAAGGAAATACAAGTAAACGCTTCCAAGTACAACGGTTTTTAGGTAAACTTCGTGACCCAATAATACCTCAACTACGTAATGCTAAAGTACTCAAAACCTCAATTGCCGAATTCGACGAAAAGTATCTACGAATTTGAGAAGGGAAGAAAAAATTCCCGGTTATAAGGGAAAGGGAGAAAAAATGTGTAATGCCCGCCGTAATTGCCTTTCGAATATTCAACAACATACAAGCAAAACTTGCGATGTCATTGTGAAAAGAGAAGTAAAAAAAGAAAAAAAATAGCACGTAACTGTTCCCCAGCTTTACTCGACAAACACATGTTATAAAAGAGGAAGAGAAAAAAACAGCATCTCGGAGGACCAACAAACGAGGAGTATCACAAAGGCGGCTTCGAATTACGTCGAAAAAGACCACAAAGGCGGCCGCATACATTAAAAGACTGCTGGCGTGTGGATGTTGGGAGACGTGTTCGTTAGTGCGTATTGAAGTTCTGATTGTGGGTGCTATTGAATTTCGGAAAGGACAATGGGTGGGGGGTAGGCATGGGAATGCTTCCGAATTTTTGATTTTTCCGAGAGCCAAGTGCAAGGGGAAAAAATAAAGAGGAATATAATTCAAAAAAGCTAACTCGACATTTCAGAACATGGTGGGTTAAAGATAATGAAACCGAATACGACAGGAGTGTGCAGTAAAAGAAGACGGGGGCAGAGATAGATAAGAAAAAAGAATATTTTTTTTTTAACTGAGTGGCAATATTTTTCCAACTATAATCACAGTACTACAGAAAAGAAATGACGTTATCTTTCTCCCGACAACTTTTTTTCGATATTCAGAAACTTTTTAAACTGTAGTACAATACATTACCAACTTAATGGTTTTATAATAGGTTTTGGACTATTTTGCCACTTTTAACTTTAAAATAAGTTGGAATTTCTGAAAATTTTGAGTTTCTGTTTCGTGCAAGTTAGGAATCAATGTAAGAAACATTTAGCTCTGAAAGGTTGATAAAATCCATTCAGAAGTTTTGAGAAAAACACTTTTTACACTTATGAGTTGTGAGTGAAAAATATTTTTTCTGTTCAGGTTTCATTTAACAATTAAAACTGACTGCACTGTTTTTTGTTTTTTTTTAGAACAAAATAAATTGGTCTTTATATGTAGGTTCTAGTCTAGAAGACAGTCTGAGGCACAGAATCCTTTCGGACCAGTAGAATCTATGGCTTTAAAGTTGTAATTCGATATTTTGATTCTGCAATTTATAGTTAATTTTTTTCCAAAGGAAGTACTCCATCCCTAACAATTCCTACACCGATTGCATTCCATAGCAGTTAAGATAACAGTTAAGATAGTCTGTAGCTCAGCACGCTAATAATTAACACACGAATAGTTTTAATGACCGTTATTGTTAAGGTAACAGAAAAAAATATCAAAATTTTATTAAAAAAGAAAAGAATCATTACTCTGTTATCTCAATGAGATTAATGTAAAAACATAAAAATATTCATTTAGTTAAAGAATCTCGGTTATGTATTGCAAGTCTACCTAATACAGAGATTTTAAGAAGAAATTACTGCAAAATACAATGTTGAATAGTTCTAAAAGGCTATTTTAAGTAATAACATTTTTAAAAGCATAAAATTTGGAATGAGAATATTTTAATAACATGATTAAGCTTACACAAGTTCCCTTTAGTTGATATTTGTACTGATATGTAAAGAACAAATTAATACAGTCTGGGGTCCTAGGTAGCGCATCTTTTGCCACCCGCCAATACCTAATTTTCCTCGATCGGAAAACTAAAATATTGCACATTAGCACTAATAACGTAAGGGAAACATTTTTTTTTAATATTCTGTATACATGAACACTGCATACAAGAAAGCTGTAAGTGCCATTTTTTCCTATCATTTATTTTTCAGAAAAAAGGACTCAAGTTCCAACATTAAAGCAGTGGAATGAAATATAGGTGAAAGTTACCTAAAGATTTACTATTAACCCATTAATGCCTCACGTTCCTTCTTTTAGGAACAGTTAAAAATAGTTTGAAGAATTATGTGTTCTCAGAACAATTTAACGATATTTTTTGCAAAACTAGATGTCAATCTTATGAACAATCTCCAAATTTTTGAGTATCTGCTCTTTTTTTTTTAAATAATGTTGTCATTTGGATCGATATTTTATGATTTTTCAAGACTAGCACATAAGTTTGATTTTTTTCGGCAAGTAAATTGACCATCCAAAAATCATGGAAAATAGCTATTTATATCTATTATAAAACTTTATTTTCAGTTGTAAGCTTACGCGTGATATCAAATTTCATATAATGAAGTTTTATAATATATATATATATATATATATATATATATATGTCATCCTATGATAATGAATTTGAACATTAATATGGACAGATTATAATACTCAGGTTCGCGTAAATTTCATATTTATTTTACGCTGTGTAGTCCATAATAATTTACATTTAAGATATTCTTCCATATATTTATCATAATTATATTGATAGCTGTAAGACTCTTCCCGAACTCTATTATGAATAATATAACTGTACTTCTGATTTTCATTGATTTGTGTTAGCATTCCTTATCTTGAATTCTTATGTTCATGAAAATATCTATTTGTATATTCTTTAAAGTTGTACCTACAACTTGGGTCGATTCGTCACAATAGAAGCCAAACAAGGTATCGATATTCATTTATATTGAATACATTTTAGGAAAAAATTATTTCGTATTATATATCATTTTAATAGTTTTTAATGGTGGATTAAGCCCTCTTTAACTTGACAAAATACATTGCATTTTTAAAAAGCATACCAAGTTTTACGTAAAATTTTAATGGAGAAATGGGAAAATGCAATGCACTTGGTACACGTTTACGTTGCTAATACAGTATCTAAAACATCAAAGTAGACCGAAAGATTCTTATGTTTTAAACTAAAAATTTAAGATAAAAATACATTTTAGTGAAGTAAAATAATAATTCAATTGGAAAATTTTCATTTCATGACTAGGGCAGGCAATAGTAGGCAACTGCTTACGGGGGCAAAATCCCTTGAATTAGGGAGAAAATAAATACTTTTTAATTTCTATTTTTATTATCATCATCTTAATTCAACTGAAAGAGTGATACGAGAAGATAGTTATCCAGTAAAGCCTGATACGGGAAAATAAAATAAAAAATTAAAATAAAAAACTATTTTACTGCAAAATTGTCAAATTTATTAAAGAACATTTAACTGGTCGATTATATGTTTTGACAAAATATATTCAATTGGAACGTGCAAAATGTTTTCACTTATTAGATAACTAGATATTAGTATATAAAAAATTTATAATACGAGTATATAAGCCTCGTAGTTCTGTGTTTTTATTTAGTTGTAAAATTTCAAACATTTTTTGAACTATGTTAAAAAATACCTAGTTTTATTTGGTTCAACACATAATTGTGAAAGAACTGTTTTGTTCGAAAATCTACACTTGGAGGAAAATCTACACTCGGTATTAAGGATTGCTACAAATGATTTGGATCCAAATTTTGAAGAAATAATATCAAATGAACATTCCAGATTTCACGTTTCGCATTAATTAAAACTATTCTATTTTAACGTTTGATGCTTGTCTTTTTTTTACAATTCTATTTACTATTATATTTACAAAATGTAATATAAATATAAAATTGTAATAACTATGATCAAAATAAAATAATTTGTATCCTTAATATATAAATAAATATCAAAATAAAATCTTTCTTTAACTGATTTATTTAATGACCATTAATTTAATATAATGGATCATATTTCTTTAAAAATTACTTGACGTATTTTACTGGGCACATATTGTTCGCATATACACCTAAGTAAGACAATTTATTATTACTATTATCTTTTATTAACTGTCAAATTTCTCTGTCCAAATGCTTTAAAATGATACTTATAGTGTTTTTGTCAAAAAATTTCTTGGGCAGGGAAAAAACTCCACCCAAAACATTCGCGTGTGCACAGCGTACGAGATATAGTCCTCCAGCCCGGGAGACATTTTGAAAATTTCATTTTGGACCACGCTTAAAAGTATTTGTCCACCCCTGGTATACAGTGTGTATAGATATTGTAATTTCTGATATTCAACATTCCTTTTCTGTCACCCTTATTGATAAAGAGAAATGGAATTTCTAGGAATAGCCAAATGCCATTGAGAGGTCTTCCGCCGTTTCAGCTTTGCTTTGAATTACTAAAGAATATTCGAAACATAAGCTGAATTCCCTCGCGTTCTTTTCTGCATCCGGTTGCTTGTTCTACGGCATAAATTGTGCTCGTAACTTTACGGGAAATTTACACGAAAGAAAGAATAATAAAAACAAGAGTTGTAAAGGTTATTTACTCAAGGAGTGGATAGCGGAAGTTTTTATGACTTACTTTTTTAGCAGTGAGGAACAAAATCTAAGGTTTCTTATTATTTTAGATTAAAAACTTTTTCCTCTTGGACTTTCAATCATTGAAAAATATTTCTTTGTGTATATTTTTTGCCAAATTAATCTATATATTCCTCCTTATATGTTTAACTATTCGGATTTAATCAAACAAATTTATGTAATTCCCTTAAAACCATTAAATGTAATGCAAAATTTATATGCTGTCATTTACTTTTGATTGATTAGCAATGGTTTCCATAACACAGGGTTGTAATTTTGACCGGTCAAAGCTGAATTTTACCAGGACACTAGATAAAAGTGGTATTAACGGTACAAAATTGATCAAAAATGGTCAGAAGTGGTCAGAATTGTTATAAACAGTTTTAAATGGTCTTAAATTATATTAAATTATATTATATTATTTATAATTTAATTTTATTAATTAATTTTATTAATTAAATAAAAATTAATTAATTTTTAATAATTTTATTAATTTATTTTTATTTAATTTTATTATATAATTTAATTATATTATATTATTAAATTATATCTTTTGTTATTAGAAGTGATTTTTAATAAGCAATAAATATAGCAGTGCAGTTAAACAAAATATTACACTAACAATTTCATGAGATTTAACACTTATACAGTATAATGAGAATGTTTAAATTTTAAAAATGAACCATGCACATGCAATTGTAAATATGCAATCCAGTTGCAGTTAAAAACATAAAAGAGTTACAGTTAAAAAATAAAACATGAGTCACAGTTAAAGAAGTAAAACATGAGTTGAAGTTAAAAACAGTTAAAAGTTGTAGTTAAAGTTGTAGTTAAAAGCATAAATTTAAAAATCAAAACAAATAACATAACATTTTACAATTAAAATTGTTATTAATTTATAATCATTTTAACTGGAATCACCATAATTTTGTTATAACTGTAACTTGTATCTTGGTGTTATGTAGAATTTGTTTTTTGCTAGTGTTATTTATATTATGGAACTTTTAACAAATGTAACTTGCCGTTATCATATACTAGTAAACTATGTTCGATTAGTATTAAATATATTAAAAAGTGAATTTCCGTGGTCAAAACTGGTCAAAATTGATATTAACCAGTACGGTTAAAACCACTGGTTTAACCCTTTAAAGGTCATCTACATAAATTCTCTTGAATTTAATGAAATGAGTTTATAAATGTTATCTATGAACCTTATATATGCAAAAATTTTTTAAACAATTTTTTACAATCCTTAGAGAGGTTTGCCTTAGAGGACACCATAGGAGGGATTGAGGGGGGGGGGGTAACTGACAAACCCATCCCCTTGTATAGCTTTTACAAAATACTTTTTAGAATGTTAATTATATTGTAAGAACAATAAATAAGTGTTCTTAAAAAAGTAATATAAATAAACAATTTAACGGCTGATAAGTGTTGTATGAATGGGTTTGGTTTGGTTTGGAGCTCTACGGTCTATTTTTTGCAACACGAGGGCTAATGAGACCGGGACCTACTGCTTAAAGCCGATTCCGAACGGTCATAGTGGGATTCGACCCACGAACTCCGGATCCGAAGGCCAGCACCCTAACCAATCGGCCATCGTTCGGCTGTTGTTTGAATGGATGTTATTTTAGGGTCATAAGTGATAAAAAAGATCGAATTACTAACTTTCCAGATACAGCAAATATAAATACATATATTTTAGAAGAAAAATTAAATTGAATGCAGCACTATAATCTATTGCAAGTGTTAAATGTCAAAAACACAAAAAAATAAATTAAAAAAATACATTTATACTTCTCTATAAATTAGAGGAAAATAAGAGATTTGAAAAAAAATTTTCAATTTTACAACTTTTCTTCAACCTCCACTCAAAATACAGTTACTTTAAATTAATTTTACAATTTACACTAAATCACAAATTTGTGATGAAAATCACACTCAGTTTATTTAATTTGTGATTAAGTGAATGTTTCAGTCTATTTAGTATGAATGTTATGTGTTTCCTTTGTGTTTTCTTTGTTAATTCAATTAGATTTTAAATATTCAATTTTTGTAAAATTTTTCCTCAAAATGTTGTTTTTGTTTATGTATCAATTTGTTGAGTTACGATCCCCTCGCCAGATTTCAAACGCCACGCTGCAAGCACGCCATGCACGCAAGCTGCAAGCACGCCAATTTCGCCAAATGTGGTTGAAGCACCAACAAGATCCATGATTAAAAACAGGAGAGTGGGCTAAGAAGAAGAGTTGAAAAATGTTTAACAGGAGGTTTCCCTGCGAAACCACTGTCCACTAAAGGATTAAACCCCCATGGATAAAACCGATACAACCCTACCATAACATCTCCTCCAATAACTTTCTTGTTTCTCCTAGTATATTAAATGTTGATAAGAAAGTCTTATTCCTTAAAGAAAATTCCTTTTGTTATATATAATGTGTAAGAAAACTGTTTTTCTACTAAATAAGCTTGATGTTTAAATAAGGTTTGATGAGTGGAATTCCATTACTAAATTTAAAAGCACTCGTTTGATTGTTCTGGTTTTTATACTAATATTTAGTCCATTGCGTGTGAATCCCCTATATAATAATAGCCTAAGTTATCTGTCCACAAATTTATGAAGCGGTTGGACCTGGAATGGATAGAGGCCTCCATTCAAAGCGAATAAAGTTTATCTTCTCCTAAACTATCGATCCGATTCTAAAATAAATTGGTATAAATATGCTTCATATCACAGCAAAAATACTGTTGTCTTTAAAACGTTCGAAATCCAACCCTCCCCCCATTTTCGAGAGTTTAATGCCATTATTTCAAGCCCTATTTTCCCCGGTTAAGAGCAGGCGATTAAATTTAACCATTTATCACTTAATAAATAGGTAAAGATAACAATTTTTCCTAGCATTGGGACGACATTCCTTTAAACATCTCATTTAATTATTTCATATTTTAAACTATTTAAATATCGTCTACACTGTTATAATATCTTTTACCACTGAACTTAGATATTACGTAAATGATTTTCTTTTATCTTTGGCTTAAATAATAGATTAGGTACATATATGATAATTTTAAATTGAATCATCGGTTATTTTTTGTTGCAATAAAAATTTTATCACCGGTATTAACAATAAATTCTTTTCATATAAGTCCAGGAGTCTATTTCACGGACTAATAAATATCTAACTTTTAATTTATATATTTGGAAATTAAGAAGTTTGTTCTTTTGTGTGTTTGTTTATTATACATAACCACACGGTTTGACTAAATGAATTCAATGTGATTCTAAACTGCATTACAGGACGGGAGACTCTAGAGGAGTATGACGATAAATAAATTATTGAGAGTGAACTAGATAATTCTCAGCCAAAAAACAAACCATTTTTTACATGCCTCATTGGGTACTTAACAGTTCTGGAATATTAAAAATTTTACTAATCCCGTCATATGATGGGCTATATGCTAGTTATATAATATAAACAAAAAGTTTATTTTGCTCATTTATGTCATGCATCTCAAATAGTATGTCTCATCAAATGGTATGCATCAAATCTTAATTACTTTATGCATGTTTTAAGAATTTAGAAAACAACTAATTATGTCAATAATCAAATAAATTTAAAAAGTTTTACACAATAAAGCAATTTGTCGCAAAGTCACGAACTACTATAATGCCCTCCCCATTCATTTTCATGTTTACAACAGGCAATAGACAAACAATAAACTGCCCTTCAGTTTGAAACGAAAGCCAGGATTGTCATAATTTGAGAATTTGCCCTACTGCGTGAAATCGCCTTATTAAAATGCTTAACGTGTGAAAGAATAGCTTTTTTAAAACTTCATTGAAGTTTCAAAGCCCTCAAAATAGATAAATAAAATTTCTGCTGGTTAGAATTTTTTTACGATTAAAACATTACTCGAGATAGTGAGTCATACAAAGAAAGCAAATAAGCTGTTTACAGAAAAAAAATGAGACAATGTTCTCGTACATACTTTAAGGAAATATTTCTTACTAAGTTTATAGAAAAAAAGAGAAGCATATTTATAGTTACAGAATATTTTGTGTGGATTACACAAAGAATGTGTGATATGCCGTTAACAAATATCTTATTCTTTGCTTATAAAAAAGTCTTTGGTTCTTGGACGCAAGTTTTTTATGTTACAGTTGCATAAAAAAAATGCTATATTAATCACAATGATAGTATCACTTCACATTCTAAAACACACATTCGGATTGTATATGAAGGAAAGACAAGCAAAGGAAAAAATTGGACGATTAATAACATTTCTGTACTAAAAAGTAAACCAACCTGACTGAAATATATCCTTTATCATCTCTAGACGGTCCAAAAATCTTCAAGATAGTCATCTTCCAAAGCTAATAATATTACTTCTCGGGAGTTATCCGAGGAACTACCTCCCTACCTCGCCCCTCTTCTATCAGGGGAAAGAAAAATGGGCTAGTACAGAAAATCCTAAATTGTGGATCTCGTAAAAGATTATTTAGAATGGAGTCTGGTGGGAATAATAGCTTTTCCTTAAAAGAAAAAAAAAGTCGAAAGCAAAGAATACCTTGTTATCACTAAGAATGGATTTCGTTTTAGATGCTGATAATGGCAGAAGAAATAATTGTTCAGTCTCATGTGTGTGTATTTACGTTCTTGGAACAATGCAATGCCTGTACAAGTGATGGATATTTCCGAGATCTGATTGAACTGTAAATGAGAAAAGTACCTGTTTTATGCTGATTGAACGAAATTTGTCGAGGTTTCTTTTTCTAATTTTATTTGAGTAATTCGTAGTTAGGACTAATTATTCTTTCAAAGATTTATTTAAAAAAAATAGAGTGTAAAAGGTTGGTTTCAACTTTAGGCGAAACACAACGTGGGCCTATTCAATAAGATATTTGTGGGAGGTAAAAAAAATAAGCAGAAGTGTAATCAATTCGAAGAAGGAAACTTGTGCTTTGAAACAGGGATTCTTAAAGAATGCACTTCAGTGATCTAGAGAATTTCGACTTCTTTACAAGACCTCAAGATAGAGAGGATTCATAACTTTATATTTGTATTTTTAATTCATTTTCACAGGTCACGACACTAAGCTTATCCGTAAGTAAATGATTTGCACGGTAGCTCTGCTAGTTGTATTTTTTATGTATTAAAGACATTACTAAGGATTACCAAAGACATTGAAGTCTGACTTGCGAGATTTCAAAAAACGGAAACCTCTTTTGGTAGACTCACAAATGATTGGGGATTGTGTCTCACTTGACGTGGCATATCTACAAAAGAAATCGAAGTAAGAAGTCCTGGAAAGTGTCATTTTGACAGAAAACGAAGTCAACTTAGTCGACGTCTTATCTTGAGTAAGAAACTGGAAGTGAATTTGGTCACCCTGTTTCTTTCGGAAACTGATAAATTATAAATTAATCAAACGATAAGACATTAAATATTTAATAGAGCACTATTGAACTTGTTGGTTTAGGATTAATTGAATGACGTCCTAGT
>CM063498.1:71762518-71892518 GCA_032207245.1 Pardosa pseudoannulata | reverse complement strand
TTTTGTTCCGGCGCCGGAATTCCTCGCACCAAAAGCATTCCTAAATACATTAACAAAAGAAGAAAAAAGACAATTCAATAATTGCGATCCCAAACAACTGCGGGTGATCTGCCCCAACTGTTGCCCAACCGTATCAGAGCGATGCCGAGGGTGATCTCTCGAGTGGTCTAACCTTGTCTCACGACCTTAACAGGATTGAGTGTTAGCGGGAGGGGGGAACACCAGAGAAAGAGAGAGAAACGCCCCTTTTCTTAGCCCCTCACTATGCTAAAGAGGGTGCTGTGGGAGACACAACCATTGTACGTGATTTGGGGTTTTTTTCGGAAATTAAATTGTAGTGCAGAAACCCCGAATAGTCGGAAAGTCGAAAAGAGGTGTTGATAAGATCTTTAAAATACTTCTATGGGAGCTTTATTCTCTCTCCCATTTTTTTTCTCCCATTTTTGTCAAGGCAGAAAATCGAAATGAATATATATTTAATATTCCATAAAAGATTGGGACCAGAATTCTACCCTCAAACAGGATTTTTACTTCTTTGCGATCGATTTGATGATATATTTTTTAAAAGAACTCTTTCGATCCACTTAGTTAACGTTGAGTTAAGAAAGGCATTTCAAATTTTGTAAAAAAAATTCCTTTTTCCTTTAAAAGGAACACTTAAGATTTTTTTCTTGGATTTTTTTTTTCGTAAGTACTTAGCTAACAATATTGAAGTATATATAAAATCTGTCATAGCTTAGATGATCTGCTTTAAAATTCCTCAAAATCTTAAAAACAAGATAACACTGCACTGTTGAAAGAGTCCAAAATTTTAAATCCTATACAGACATTCTTAGTATAAATTGTAATTTCATGATTCACTTTTCCATTTCCACTTACTAATATATTCAAGTACCTCTTTTGGTGATTCCTTTAGTAAAAGATTTACTACGACAAAAATTTATACTGGATAAAAATGAAAAACATTCTTTATTGAACTAGACAGGAAATGATCAATCAGGTCTTCAATGACTGATATATGAGAGAAATGTTTTATGAATACTTCTAACCCTACAAACTTTAATCCCAAGAAAAACGATATGGTAAATTGCCCCACTTACGATAATCGAAATCGAAAATCTAATCACTATATTCAAAAGATTTCTTCAGAAAATAATGTTTATTTAATCCTCTAATTATGCTTTGACTTGCCACGCATGATTGAAGCACAGGTTTTTTGATTTGATTCCACGTGCTGTTCAATCACAATAAACTACTAGATCAAATACCGGACAAATAATTTAGCAAATTACATGTCAGTATTTGTAGCGATGTATGTTTCAGACGTTATAATTAGATATTTAAATTTCTCAGGTCTGTACCTACAGAGTCCCCTTAATGTTGTCATGCCTAAACTGTTTGGACAGTGGGAACTATATTTATTTTGTCTCTAATTACATTCGTAATGATAGCCCTGAGAATCTCTCCATAAGAACGTGCCTCGAAGCAACTGATTTTGTGACATTTTCATACATTAAATTTATCAAGTTTTATTTTTCTTGGTATTTAGTTATAATGTTATAATACGAAAAAGACTTGGTCATTTTCATATTGATCATACAAAAAATTCTAAGACAGGTAAAATTTACTATATTTGTTCTCTCCTCTTTGTTTTTTTGCCTTAGAATTAATCACAAAATACAACTATGTAAAACAATTATTCTGCCTACCACCTGTTAAGATGCCCCTATTTGGACGTTTGCAGTTATCTAAAATTTAAATATAAAAAAGAAATAAACGCAAATCAAAAATTTTCACAAAATTGTAAAAGAACACAAATATTTTCGGAACTATATCATTAGAAAATATCTAACAGTATACACCTTAAAGAAACATCGTGTTAAAATTTGAAACAATTTCTAATTTTAACACGATGTCAGGTGTGACTCTTCTACAATAATCTCAATTACCACTAGAATGAAATAATCAATGAATTACCGTATTATGACTACAGAATGCAAATTAATAATAAAAAAAAACAGCCTATAGCTGCCCTGGTTCTTTGAGAAAATTTTTTTATCTCAAGTTCTTCCAGCTCTCTCTATTACTTCTGGTCCTTATATTTAATAACTACCTGACTTTTAATAACTTTTTATTACTGACTGACTCTCTCACTCACTCACTCACTCTCTCACTCACTCACTCACATACACACAGAAGGAGAGAGATATGGAAAAGGAGAGATTCCTCCTCACTCAAATACTCACACACACACACACACACACACACAGATGGGGAGAGAGATGGAGAGAGAGAGACTCTCTCACTTAATCACTCTCTCTCACACACACAGAGGGGAAGTGAGAGAGACTTTTAATAACTTTTTATTACTGACTGACTCTCCATCTCACTCACTCACTCACTCACTCACATACAGAGGGAGAGAGAGAGATGGAGAAGGAGAACCTCCTCCTCACTCAATTACTCACACACACACAGAGGGGGAGAGATATGGAGAAGGAGACTGTCTCCCTCAATCACTCACTCACACACACAGAGGTGGAGTGAGAGAGACTCTCACTCAATCCCTCACACACACACACACACACACACACACACACACACACACACTGAGGGAGAGTGAGAGATGGATTTTAAAAGTCTTTTAAGTTATAGTTCTTGTTGTACGTTGCATTATAATTAATTAAATATATTGAATTACATTATAAATTTATGTTTAATATATTTTATTTAATTTTTACATTCATGTTATGTACTTTACCTTATTGTACGCATAATGTGTAATTATTGATTTTTTCATAGATAATGGTCTCATTTATACATGTCGCCAATAAACTTTTTCCTTCAACTATTTTTTATTTTTATTACTTTTTGTTTTTCAGGACGGGGGGAGGGGTCTAACCTACGATCCTGGTCCCCATTAAGCTCTCTCTTCTGATATCTCACTCAATGACCATAGTTATACTGGTAAGGAGGTTGTTTATAACAAAGAGGTATATCAAGCATAAGTACATAAGTCGATATACTAGCGATGTCGAAAGTAAGAGTTAATGAGCCTCTGATACTTAAAGGAAAGTATTTTCAACAAAAGTTGCAGCACTGCTCTCAAGGACAAGGTCCTCGAAATAGAACGTGAACACGTTTTTCTTGGTTGAAATATGTTGCAGTAGTAAGTGAGTTGCAGTAAGTTCCTGCCAAAAACGAGTTGGGGAACGTAATCCGATTTCTTCTCAAAAACTGAAAAAGCACTATTTCAGATTTTTCAGACAAATCAACAGTCTATATAGAGGTGATACTCCTATCTTCACCACCAGAGATAGAAAAATTCAAAGTCATTGATTCGACTTGAAAAATTGTTATTTGGGATCGTAAAGATATTCTCCTCATTGAATTTTCCTCTTGGGTGGAAACAATTAATGTCGTGTGGTACTGTGACGAGTTAAAATCTATGTAAGGCCATGAAGAACAAAAGAGAGTGTTATCGAAAGGAGAGTATTTAGGGCATGAACATTCTCACACAGCTAAAGTCACAAAACTCTTGAACTCATCCTTTTGCACGTGTTCATTAACCACCTGCTCATAACCTTGATCTGGCAAATTCAGATTTTTGTCCTCTCCTCTTTCTGAAGTCGTTTATGGGAGGCAAATGCAGATATAAGAAAGAAGTTCATTGTCTCACAATTATCGTGGAAAGAAAGACGACTAAGTCGAAAAAAAAAGCATTTAACGTACTATACCAACTAGTAATTTTTTCAAAAAATATATATAGCTATTTCGATTCTTTAAGAATTGAGTACTCTTAATTGATAGTCATGCCTCGTATATACGAACTAAGAAAGCTACTTTATTACAGAAGCACTCCTTCTCCTTTTGTTACTCGAAGAGACTAGCACAGCCCATCCACGCCTATCCCAATTCGTTTACGTGACGTGGCTTCCGACAGTAGCTCGCAACTAATCTGTGTAGGCGGTATCGCAGCGATTATCTTGTTTCGCAGTCTGGTAAAGTGATGTTGGTAAATGAAAAGCTTAAAATGGAAGTGGAAATAGTCATTTCTTAGACGATGCAAGCTGATATTAAAATCATACTCACACACACGCATATATGTAGGATTTTAGGACGTTAAAGTTTGCTGTTGTTTATTGATGTTTTTTACTCTTTGACGTTTCATCAAAGGCATAAGAAAATGTACCAAATTAATGAATTATTCTTGATTTAACACTACACTAGAAGACACGTCAGCAGACGACCGCAGGATGACGTTTTAGAGAAAATCCATGGAAGATCCCTCTTTGTTAAGATACTAGGTAGTTGAGCACGATACCATAAGAAGAAATTGAGGGTAGTTACCTCAGAAGACTAGGTAATGAAGAAAAATTTTAAAAATATTTAAATTTACGTTATATCTTGAGCGCAGGAGAGTCAGCCAATCGGGAAATAGCATATCATGTGGGGGAAGCTAACAACTGAAACTAAGTTAAGTAATGTAGTTATATAGGATTATTTGATACAAGTAAAAGTTAAGTTGTGACCTCATGGTCACCAAAGGTTACCAGAATCAAAACATATGCAAAGAAGCCAAATCGCCAAAAGCCGTCCTTTAAGGTATAGAATCGCCAGAAATTTATTTTAGAAAATAAAAATAACTGAGTTGGCTAGTTTGGTTAAAATATCATTATATATATATATAAGTACAAGTGAGAATTTAACCTAATGCCATATTTCAATTTTTTTTCTAGCATATTATTCTCAGATTCGTTATCTTTGGCAATGAAGATTTTCTCCTTTTGAACTACATTTGCATTTGTTCCCCCGATGCCTTCCTGATTTAGGATTTCTTCTTTTTTCCCGCGTTTTAGTGATGTCATCATTGAATATGGCCTAGGCGTGTCCTAGTCTGTTCGGCACCATGGTCTGACTAATAATAAAATGTCAATCAAACTAAGGTCCAATACCCTTTAAGGAAAGGTCACGGACTATTTTTTTTCTTCGTCAGATTCTGTGACTATACTGGAGATTCTAGCCCTGACTGTTCAGTGGTCGTATTCGAAATTCAGTAAAGCAGTGGTATTCAAACATTTTATGTAGCGTCACTGTACTTGGGATATCGCGGTAACTAACTACTAGTTATGATGCTTAATAATTTAATTCTAATAGAAATACAAAGTTAATATTAAAAATCAGGACGATGTTATCTTTTATTTTATACGAAACAAACAATAAAGTCAAAATAGGTACAATGAACTGAAATACATATCTGTAGTTACCAAATATTTAGTTGGTAGATTAACATTAATCATTAACAAATTAAATTTTTAACATTGTTTTTAATATGCAGGAACTTTAAAAAATTGGTTAAAAATATATATAAAAGGAAAATATTCAATGAAACCTATGAGCCTTTTTTTTTATTTACAAGTAGTGATATTTCTCGTAATTTTCTATTTTGCAAAGAATTAAAATAGATTGACACTACTTCTTTGAAGTTGTTCTAAACAAACACTAATATCTCTGTAGAATTTAATGAATTTTTAATAATAAAAAACTAATAATTTTTTCAAATGTTTGTCGGTGATCAATTTGTGTTAAATTAAATCTATTTACATTTTTTTGTCCACTTTTGATCCCAAGATTAAGGCGACGACTATTTGCGGAAGTAATTTTTCGAAAGCTATAAATTAAACACAACTTTAGTACAACATATTTATTATAGATCCGAAAATTTTTATTGAACACTAAGTATTACGACATGGAAATTTTTCGTCCGGTTATTCGTATATCAATAAATATACTAAAAATAATCGTTTAGCTATTAACTCCGGAAGAACAGTGGAGGATGAATTACTTCATTGATGAAGAAATATTCTGTGAATCTGAGAACTCTCTATTGCTGTAAACACTAGCTCATTTTTCTGAGGAAAGTGTTCAATGAGCAATGAAACTTATTTATATAATGAGTCATTAATATTTTAATATTACAGGGAATTAAGCGAATAAATACAAAAGCACTGCACATCTACTTTAATTTCAGTCCATTTTAACTGTTATGGAGACATGTACAAAAGGTCTTTGACAGTTTATATAAAGAATTTTGTGTTTCTATTGTTAAAATTACATGAAAAACACCTATTTATTGATAAACAAAAACTTAGGGTAAAGCTGGATGACGTCAAGCGACTATGAAACTTGGGTATTAAAAGATTATTAGAGATTATTATAAACTATTTTTACTAATTTATATTATTTAACAGAATATTAGAAAAAAAACATTTTTCTGTTGCTTAGTCGAGGAAAAGGACGGTAAAAAATGGCTTCATTAGAGTACTGAAAATTTCTTGAAGTCATGATAGCAAAAACAGTTCTAGAAGCGGAGAAACCACACCCTTTTAAGGGGTGGTAAAACATATAGGAGCGTCATTTCGACTTGAATTTGTAGAATAATTCCTATCTAAAGAAAAATATATTCGATTCTATATTTCTTATAGTTTTATTGGGCTAATATTACGTTTAGGATGGAAATTGCGTACAGAAATAAATGTTTTACTTAGCTAATTTACCGTTAGTAATAAGAATAATAATTTTGCAAACTTTTTAAGATGAGTAAAATAAATACCTATTTCATGTTCATACACTATTTTTAAATATATCTGCGTCCTATGGAAAGTTATTTTATAGCAATTTGTAACTAGGAGGTAGGTATTTTACTTTTTTACTTAGAGCGGCAAATCTGATAGAGCCATCCAGATAACAGCAGAATTTTATTATAACGGTAAATTGAACTGAAAAATTAATTCACTGTACTATCAGCTGAATATTTTACAACCTATTTTTTACAGCAGGAAATTAAATATACATAGATATGGTTTGGAGTGCAACGGTCTCCGATTTTGCTGATTAGATCCAATTTTATATAGTAAGGTTACCATAGTTGAGATCCATATGGTCAAAGTCTCTCTTCATAAAGTAACTGCCTCTATTTTTAGCAAAAATAAAATTGGAAAATGGAATAAAATTTATACCATTTAACGAAATATAAATTCTTCTTCTGTAGACTTTTGCATTAAAAAAAAAAAGAAAAAGAAAGAAAAACACGAGAAGAAAACAGCATTTGAGAGAACTGAAAAGGAGTTTGGAAAATCCTCAAGAGGTGAGGGATAAAACAGAAACGACAGTGCTAAGGAAAATTTAAATTATAAAAATATGCGTGTTACGGTATATTTGAATTTTGTCAAGAATCAAGGCCATTAGACAGCTAATTGCCACAGGAAGTGCTTCTTTTATGAAGAAACATTTCTTATTAAAATCTTTTCCACAAAGTGCGAAAAACTTTCTGTATATTCAAGGAATGGACGTTGTACACAAAGATTCTGTTTCTTTTCCACCATTTCTAATTGACATGGAAACAACTTATTGTTTAAAAAAATTAGCGTCAAGGAACCCTCTGATTAAGAGGTGGTCACATGATAGTAGAAAAATGTTAACGAGAAGTTTGTTTCTTACTGTATCACACATCGGACGAATGGGATGCTGCATTTTTATAGAAAAGTATGTAGGTTTGAGTTTTACTATTAGCAATATTATATGTATATGTTCGAAATAAATTTTAAACAGTAGACAAGGAGTATCTAGTAAAATATTTGGTGCTATAAAGTAACCAAACTTCTTAAATGATATATGAGTTAAGATGACTGTGTACTGGCCATACTAGATTCCTGTACCTCAACAGATCTCAGCCTTTTTTTTTTCAGTTTAGGTAACAATAGTTGACTCGGCTAATTTCCACGTACTCCCAATGCCAAATCCTCCATACATCCACCTACCACCTTCTCATTACAGCTTTCAAAAACTTCTCCAATTTTACAATTTACAACTTCTACAATTTAAAATCCGGCTATTTTTTTTTGCGTAATATATGTAAGAATTATCCATCCAACAAGCTAGCTTTGTGCTAGCAAATGGTAAAAAAATCATCACTGCTATTTTCGAAAGTTTACTTCTTCACAGCTCAGTGTTAATTCATTTCTGTCAATGGACAGCTTGAAGTGAAAGATTTCTTTCAAAGCATTTTACAATATAGCAAAACTGCAAATTCTGTAAGGTCACCCACAAATTGAAAAAAAAAAAAAAAACAAGAAAATAATTTTGTTTTATTAAAGTATTATTTGAAAGCAAATATTAACAGACATAAATTTCAAATTAAAGAAAAAATACATCCATGTAGAAAAGTTTCTGTTCTGCGGTGCCTCCTGTGCTGAAGTTTGTTTATAGGAATGTTTAAATGTAAGCCATCCAACGGGAAAAATATTTTCCACCGTAGGTTAGTATTGAACAAGAGAAATCCAGTATGGCCAGTACAAAACCATCGTAAAAAAAACTAAAAGATTTCTTGAATTTTTGATTTTTAATTTAGGTTATTTTGGGCCGAGCATATATAACAGTCAGTGAATCGAAACGAATTCTTTTGAAATTTCCGAAAAAGGGGAGAAGCTACATGGCGTCATATGACATTGATGTATCATTTCCTCACATATTGTTACCTCCCAAGAAGTGAAGAACGCGTATCGAGTTCATAGTAGTTAACGAACTTTCTTTAATTCTGTAGCTACCAACACATCACGTTCAATACTACATCATTCTTTTTCTTTACCTGGCGTATCTTATACCCATATATTCATCAGCGCAGTGGTTTTAATAATCAGACGCCTCATGTGTTACTCCAACAAGTACATTTTAAAAATCATTAAATATGAACAGTTTAATCATAAAAATTTATTTAATACGACATTGCTAACCATCAATAGCTTTTGAGAAGGTAAGGTAGAATGAAATGTTTTAGTTCATATAAATTAATTGAACAAATTTTAAACATGGAATTAATTGCTAATGAATTTTTAATTTTTATTCAAAATTATCTGAACTCTTGGTCTTTCCAAAAGTAAAAAAAAAATCCCTAAATATGCTATTTAAACCAAACGAAACGGTTTTATTTCAAAAACAGCGAGGTTTTTCCAACCCTGGTTTGCAGTGAACTTGTTGCAAGTTTGATATCACAAGTTTGCTGAAAATTTGCACAACAAGTTTGCGGCGAACTTGCACGACAAGTGTACTTTAACTTGCATGATTAGTTTGCTGCAAGTTGGAGGTATGTGACTTCGAAGTTTGCGTAGACTTGCTGCAGTCTTGTTTCAAACTTGCAGACTTGTCATGCTGAACTTGCTGTACGTTTGCAGGCTTGCAAAGCAAGACTGCAGCAAGTTAGTTGCAAACTAAATTTGCTATCCGGGAATATATTAATCAGTGGGATTAATGAATCGGATAATCGTCCCATTTAGGAGGTTTTATTTTGGTAACAAACTTAACTCTTTTGTAACCAACATATCGTATTTAATATTCGTAAACTTTTTCTGTCACTGAAGTAACCTATCCCATATACTCATCAGTGCGGTGGTTCTCAAACTTTTCTAAATTCGGCGCAATTTCGGATTCGAGATTATTCCAAAGTTGTCTTATGTAATGTTCCTAAAAGTAAGGTAGCTCAGCAAAGGTAGATGATATTTTAAGATAGCTCTGTTAAAAAAGTGGAAGTAATTTCATGTTTAATCACAAGCTGGTGCCTTGCAAATCATGTATCTGCAGTGAACATGGCAATTGGCTGCATTCTACAAAGAAGTTTCACTTTTGAGAAGTAGTCGTTCTAATTTCCAACTATAAAAATATTTTAATTAGCATGAATTTATAGTCTTACAACATTCATTTATGATACGTTTTCTGAAAAGTTATTAGAATACATACATCCTATGTGGAGGTAGAGACATAAGTTTTGATAAACATTGATTTAGTATCCGCAACACTAACAAGGATGACGACATTATGCTAGGTATTAAAGATTCTCAAAGCTTTGAAGACAGTAGGAGAAAATAGGTAGATGGATGGAACAGTTGAAAGAAAATAAACTTATAATATAAAACGGAATTTAGTATATGGAATAAGAATATTTTGATGCAATGCTTAATTAACAAGGTATTCAACTGAAATACTAGCAGATCACAAGTATTGATTATTTGAACTCCATATATGCAATTCTGTAGATTAGGATTGATAAATAATTTGATGTGGTATTAAAATAAAACTGATCTATTTCTCTCCATTCTACTCTACTGCATTGACGAATTTTGTTTTCTATTCAGCAAGCAGATTTCAGTCTATTATAATACTAATACAATCAACAATTGTAGTAAAAATTTAATATATGAATAAAAAAAATAAATCTGCATGCTATTGATTCAACCCACATCTTTTTTATTTTCTTTTATTTATTAATTTTTATTTTTTGACGATGTATGTCTACTTACTCCGAATTAGATTATTATCTCCGATAGATCCCTGATAACCTATCCAGATAAGAATATACTCTTTGTTATTTTTTTATAAAGATAAAATCCCCCTTTTTTATTGAAAAGCGAAAAATAAACGCTGAGAAGGGAATTTTTCTAGAAGGTCTAACGTTTAGATATTTATAGAAAGAAATGCTTTTAATATTTTAAACCATAATGTATACAGAAATTTCACAGCAGTTCTGTATAAAATTTGATTAAAACAGAAAAGTATTGAAATTTGTTTCTATAATGAACCGGTTAGGGAAGAAAGAAATATTTTAAACAACATTTATACTATACATTGAAAATTAGTTTAAAATATTTTATGATTATTATCAGACATATTGGCGAATAAACGATGCAAATCAGGTGGCGTTATAATAGTTTTATAATAATTAATGTACATAATAATACATAAAATAATTAATGTATATAATAATTATTATAATCACGATAATAATTAAGGAAGATAATTATTATCTTGAGTAATTTTTTTGCCAGAATAATATGGCATAGGAAGCCTTATTTGAATGAAAACAACAACAAAAAAAATCAAGGTATCTGTCTCTAAAGATTTTTACATTCAAATGCAAACGTTTTTCCACATCAGGTGACAAAATATCTGAACTACTGTAGTATACAGTTAAGCTAATTTTTGTTCTTTTCAGAAGCTCTCTAAACATATCAATAAGCACTTAATTATTTTTTAATGCTTATTACTTGGTGGTACTTGGGGAGAACTCTAGTAAAATTATTGAGTCAAGACGTGCAATAAAAATAAATCAAATCGAAAAAAAACTCTCCACCTTGGCTAGCATCCAGACTAGAAGGTGAGATTAAAGTTTCCTTAAACTGATTATACTTTCACTTGAAAAGAATATGGATAAAAATTAGGCACAGTAATGCACCATTTTTATGATTCTCCTCTATAGGACGCTTTATCAATTATCGATGCAGTCTATTAAAGCATAAAATTCTGTAAACTTAAAGTTTCTGCTTGTTAGATGACGGTTAAAGGTAATTTTTTAAAAATGTTATGCCTATTTGAATGCACATAAATGGTATAATTAGCACTCAAAATATGCAATAAAGGTATGATATTTTAAAAATATTAATGACTAAAACCTAATTTTAAAATTTAGTTACTACTCTGTTTTCAAAATACTATATAATAACACAGTTAAAACACAATAAGAGCTTGCAATACGCGTATCAAATTGAGAGACAATTACATTATGTATGGATTTTGTCTGACAGTCGTGCTTCAATATAATACCTATCTAATTGGACTGCGATAAGGGGCAAGACAAGCCTGGACATTTTAAATCTTCTTGTCCGGCTTTTTTCTGGACACACTATGTATTTTAAATAGATGCCATCTCATGTTGGAGTCGACGGAAATGAAATGGCCTACTACTTATGAAGACGGAATTAAACAGATTTGAAAGGATTCCTGACAATCACCTGTGGTATTTTAGAAGCCCGGAGGTCCTTTCGGCTTTCGCTTAGAAAATATCAAACGGTTTTCTAGCGCTTCATGAGTGGTTATGTCAGAAACTCACTTTCAAGCAGGGACAGAAGATCTTTCTGGAGTGCCATTGGTGTTTAGCTGACAAGAGTGACCCCTGACCATATTTTAGTTTGCTTGGACTTTAAACAAGATGAGGTGTTTCGGGATCCTCTTTTGATTTGATTTATGTAGATTGTCTAGCTTTGCTAGACAATCTGGGATTAGTAACAACAACAGTAGCACACTTATAGTACCATTATCTTAAAAAACTTTAAAGTTATTCTTACATAAATCTGAAATAAAATTGCTACAATCAAAGATTTTGTTATTATTTTGATTAAAGTTTTTTGAAAACTATTTTTATAGAGACAATGGAATAAAAAATATGAGGCGTACCACTGTGGTTTGGTTTTGGAGCACTGCGGTATTTTGCTCAAGGGGGTTAATGGGACTCGATCTGCTACTTTAAACCAATTCTGAACCGACTACCGACAACGATGCCAATTGCGAAATTCGAAGCCGTGAACTCCGGTACCGAAGAACAGAGTTTTACCATTTGGTTCTAGTTCCGCTAAGCGTATCACTATGATCACAATTACGTCTTATCAGTCCCTTGAATGACGTATGAATGATCCTTTACTGTAATTCCAAAATATTGTCTTTTTACCTAAACATGAATACTTCAAGGTAATTTCTACGATTCAAACATTGAGCTTTCTCAGTCAGCTCCATTAAGTTCATTTGAATTATTACATTTTAAACAATATTTTTCTTAGTGTTAAATATAGTCTATTACTGGAACATTGAATTTAAATTAAAAAATTAAACAACACCATAAAAATTTTTTTCTTTGACAAAATTCGCATCAAACAAGTTTGAAATAATCATGGGATCCCGTTTTGCAACGCCCCATTTACGGCATTAAAACATGATCCTACACATTAAAAGCATCCTCATTCATTAGTGTTAATCACTCATCATGCCCACTTCTCAAATCATGAATGTTTCTGTCTACGATCTAAAAAAACGGAAGCGCATCTCTCGCCAAGTAAATGATGGGTTCATTGAAAGACAAACGTTTCAGCTTACATTTTCGAGCACCTCCGGGATGCATATCAGCAGGAAACGGACGCTATTCAACTGGGTCTGGCTGTCAACTCTCTAATTAGTTTTCGATGCGAGAAATCGTTCTAAATCAATATGGAATTCCGGCAAGCATATACAATGCCGCCATTGTATAAGGTACGACATTTTTCAGCAAATCATTATATCAGTGATGATTTAAACAGAAGAAATCTTAGCGACTGATCGGGCAGACTGCAGTGTCCATCTTTGACCACTTGGAAACTAGCACTTTATATCACAGGCGTTCTTCGTACCTATGATTGATATTTTTGAAAGTTCAAAACCTTTTAGGGTCAGAATTTTGTTTACAGTTTAAAACATTTACTGTATATCAAGTGTTATTTAGCTTCAACAAACAATGTGGAGTTTACGTACTATTAAGGGGACCGTAGTTTTTAATCTTAAAACGTACAACTACTTTTTAAGATTATAAACTACATTTGCTAAAGTAATGTTCTTAAATACAACATTTTCAAATAAGATCAAAAGTCATTTATAATATTAAAAACTATAGTAGACATATGTGACTTTCCTATTGGTTTGGTTTGGAGTGCTACGGTCTACTGTTTTGCAACACGAGGGCTAAGGCTTTCCTATTGGACGTGCATTAGAAGTGAAATTCATCTTGATTAAGTTTTTTCAGACAAGTATAGGTCCGTTTTGGGAAAATTATAAAATACATGTTTTAAATACAAGTCATTAGACAATCTCTTTAAAGATATGCAGCTTCTTAAATACAACATTTTCAAATAAGATTAAAAGTCATTTATAATATTTAAAAAAAGAAGACAAATGTGACTTTCCTACTGGTTTGGTTTGGAGTGCTACGGTCTACTGTTTTGCAACACGAGGGCTAAGGCTTTCCTATTGGACGTGCATTAGAAGTGAAATTCATCTTGAATAAGTTTTTTGAGACAAGTATAGGTCCGTTTAGGGAAAATTATAAAATAAATGTTTTAAATACAAGTCACTAGACAATCTTTTTAAAGATATGCAGCTTGTTATATTTTTTAAAGCAACTGTCTTATTTTTATGTTCCTATTATATGAAATAATGGCACATGGACATTAAAGTTCTAGATTAAAGAAATTTCGAAAACAGACAACTTTAACAAGAAAATATATCCATTTTAACCCGAGAAAATAATTTTAATTGGCATGGTAATCCAGTACAAAATGACAGATTTTGGTGCTATTAATTCTTATTGTAATTACAGGCGAAAAACGAATATTCTAGTTTGTCACGAAAAATATCTAAATAAGTTATGTTTTGTATAGCAGCGTAAGAAAGATAAAAAGTTAATAAGCATACAATTTTTTCCAATCTCCTCCTTGACTCACCTTCCAACGATAGAGAATTTCTAACCACTTAAGTGAAGTAAAGAGTGTCATTTTGTCATCAGAATCGGTTAACAAATGTCAACACAACACGTATAAACAAAGAGTAGCTTTAGTAAAAAAGTTATAACGTAAGCATAGTTTAAAAGAGATTAAAAATATTAAATTATAGGATCAGCTTTGAGATATACTAAGAAACATCCCCTGTATAATAATAGCCTAAGTTATCTGTCCGTCTTTCCTCGAATTTATGAAACGGTTGGACCGTGAATTAATAAAGGCATCCATATTGAATTCTAGTTAGCAAAATTCTAAGTGAGTAAAGTTTATGTTCTTCTAAACTATCGATCCGATTCTAAAATAAATTGGTATAAATATGCTACATATCACAGCAAAAAATACTGTCGTCTTTAAAACTTTCAAATCCACCCCTTCCCCCCCTTTTCGAGCGTTTAATTCCATTATTTCGAGCCATATTTTTTCTGGTTAAGAGCAGGAGATTAATTTTATCAATTAATTGCATAATAAATAGGTAAAAATAACTTTTTTTCAATAGAATTATGACGTTATTCCTTTAATCATCTCATTTAATCATTTCTTATTTTAAAAATATTTAAATATTGTCTGCATTATTTTCATACGTTTTATCACTGAGCTTAAGATATTACTTAAATATTTTTCTTTTATATTTGGCTTAAATAATAGATTAGGTACATATGTGATAATTTTAAATTTAATCATCGATTATTTTTTGTAGCAAGATAATTCTCAGCCAAAAAGCAAACCATTTTTTTTACCTGCCTCATAAGGAACTTTATAATTCTGGGAAATTAAAAAAATTACTGATCTCATCATATGACAGGCTATATGCTAGTATTGAATGGTAACATTGTGGAACAAAATGGCGTTAGGTTGGTTCAGAATGCCTGGAGGAAGTAGATTGTTGTTCTTAAAGGGTGAAGTGCTAAAGGATATAATGCATCACCCCAGGAGATGGATCACATATTTCTACTAAGTGGATGGTCTTTAATGGCATTTCTTTATGAGGGTTAGTATCAACTCAATCGTAATTTATATACTAAACCTTATCTCCCAGAGTCGACTCTGCATGCTGCAAGGATCTCACCCTCCAAAAACCAAGGGAATAACAAGTGACGTTACGCCGTCTATAAAAGCCCGCTTAATTTATTTTATGGTTTGGGGTGAAACAAAATGTAACCTTCCTGCCGTAAGTGGCCCAAAAAGCAGAAAATGTCTCCCGCTAACATCTCTTTTCAGCAAATATTATTCTGCCTTGCATCTAAGCCTTAAACGTAGAGTCCGTGATTTTAGAAATGTGGTCGAGTGTAGTAGAGAAAGAAAAAAAATTCTTCAACCAAGTGATTTATTTGATCAATATCTTCGTCTGATTTCATTAAAAGAGCATAACGATGAATAAAAAAGCCAGCGCGCATAAAATTTTTATGACCGCTTATAGAACTAATTAACGATAAAGATTGTTATACAGGAAGTGATTCATACGGACATTTTCCTGGCTAAATTATTGCAGTGGTCGGATTTCCTTCATTTCCCGTGAAGTAATACTCCCATGGAGAAATAAAATTAGTCTATTCATGAGATACCAATTTCCTTTTTAAGGAATAATAGTAATCAAGGGCTAAAATTAATACACACACTGTTCAATGTAAAAATAACGTTTATAATTGATGGGAATACAATAATAATAACAGCAACAACAGTAATAATAGTGATAGATTAGTCAGTTAATCATTACCACCAGCTAAATGGTCAAGACATCTAAAGCCTTTATTTAGTACTGTAAATAATATTTGAAATTGCTATAATTTGAAATTGTAAATATCGTTTTTAAAGCTCAAGTAATAATTGCATGACTTCCAATAAGCATTTTCTCATTACAAAGCTATCCTTTTTATTGTACACTTATTTTCCATCTTTTTGTTATCTTTAAATGCTAAGTGTTAATCAAGTTGTTTGTAATGCTTTTCGGTACCTAATAGAACAATTCCAAATATCTGAACCAACAAGCATTAATGATTGATATCATTTCAGGGGCCGGACACATGCTTGTGGACAACGCCCTCTAGCCTTTTACCCAAGTATAACTGCGTTAAAATTAACTTGTTCTGAATAACATTCCGGAATCCAAATTAACATCACCAATTATAGTGCATCGTTTGTGTTTTGGTTGTCTCTGAAAATAATTTCCACTAGCTTTAACCTCTTTTTTTTTCAATATACTGTTTTGCTTACATTAATACTATAAACAGTTAGCTTAATACTTACCTTCTTCCTGGATTTTTTAAAATTTATTATAAATAATCGACATCAATCAGGGATGGCCCATGAGTATTTTATCGTTTTTTTTATGGATTTGGTTTTTCTGTTGCGGAATGAACTATTTCGTGCTTAATATCTCAAATCCTAATCTTTAAGGAAGCCTATTTGCCACGGAGGATTGAATAATAGTGGTAGAGTAAAATGGATTTTATATTTTTCCTTAAAGTGAATTGACCTGGTTATACAACGGCTAAAAAATACATACAGCCAAGGCATTAAAAATTCCGAACTAAATGAAGATAACCATAGAAAGAGTGCAACATTGCTTAAATAAGGTTTTGTTATTAAGTCTTTAGTTTGAACTGATACACGATTTTCTGAATTCTATGAGCACAGATCTACAACTAGGCCGAGGGTTTGGATATGCAAAGTTATCATTTTTGCTACAAAATTATTTTCTGTCTTTTTTTAATCTTCAAATGCAAAGTGTTGGTTAAATTGTTTGTAATGCTTTTCAGTACTTAATAGCACAATTCCAAATATCCGAACCAACAGGCATTAATGATTGATATCATTTCCGGGGCCGGACACATGCTTGGGGACAAAGCCCTCTCCCCATCTTTCCCAAGTATAACTGTGTTGAAAGTAACTTGTTCTAAATAACATTCCGGAATAGAAATCAACATCACGAATTATAGTGCATCTTTTGTGTTTTGGTTAGCTCTTAAAATTGTTTCCACTAGCTTTAACTTCTTTTATTTAATATACTGTTTTGCTTACATTAATACTATAAACTGTTAGCATAATACTTTACTTCTTCAGGGAAATTTTTTAATTTATTATATAAACAATCGACACCAATCAGGAATGGCTCATGAGTATTTTACTGTATTTTTTTCTGGATTTGATTTTCCCGTTGTGGAGTGAACTGTTTCGTGGTAAATATCTCAAAGCCTAATCCTTAGGGAAGCGTATTTGCCACGGAGGATCGAATAATAGTGGTAGAGTAAAATGGATTTTATATTTTTCCTTCAAGTGAATTAACCTGGTTATACAACGGCTAAGAAATACATACAGCCAAGGTATTAAAAATTCCAGACTAAATGAAGAGAACCATAGAAAGAGTACAACATTGCTTGATTATGGTTTTGTTATAGTCTTTAGTTTGCACTCATACACGATTTTCTGAATTCTATGAGCACAGATCTATAACTAGGCCGAGGGGTTGGATATGCAAAGTTATCATTTTTGTTGCAAAATTATTTTCCGTCTTTTCTTTTTTATCTTCAAATGCAAAGAGTTGGTTAAATTGTTTGTAATGCTTTTCAGTACTTAATAGCACAATTCCAAATATCTGAACCAACAAGAATTAATGATTGATATCATTTCCGGGACTGGACACATGCTTGGGGACAACGCCCTCTCCCCTCTTTCCCAAGTATAACTGTGTTGAAAGTAACTTGTTCTGAATAACATTCCGGGATCCAAATCAACATCACCAATTATAGTGCATCTTTTGTGTTTTGGTTAGCTCTTAAAATTATTTCCACTAGCTTTAACCTCTTTTTTTTAATATACTGTTTTGCTTACATTAATACTATAAACTGTTAGCATAATACTTTCCTTCTTCCGGAAATTTTTTAAATTTTTTATATAAACAATCGACACCAATCAGGAATGGCTCATGAGTATTTTATCTTTTTTTTTTCTGGATTTGGTTTTCCTGTTGTGGAGTGAACTGTTTCGTGGTTAATATCTCAAAGTCTAATCCTTAGGGAAGCCTATTTGCTCGAATGGACTATCCATTGATTAAGGGCACATGATCTGAATAGATGAACTAGATTTAGATTAAGATGAGTATATGCGAAAAGGTTTGATTATACAGTTTAGTTGCTTTAGTCTGATAAGTACCATTAACGATGATTCAAGCTAGCTACAATCTAATGTAGAGCGGGTAGCTAAGCGTCAATATGCATTAGGTTAATATCAAACAATTGAGAACTAAAAGCTAAAATAAGTACAGAATCCTATGATACTACCAAGATTAGTCTATATTTATAAAGAGCATACTTATCAATGTCTATGAGAGTTCAAGCTATATTGGGGGGATGATACGAAGCGCTGTCAATAGGGGGCAACAAGAATATTGGCGTAGAGTAGTACACTCACATTAAATGGCGGTTTTTGTTTCATTTTCAGTAGCTAATGTATGCCAAAACAATATAATTGACTATATATAATTAGATTTATAGAACACAAATAAATATTTTTAAACGATATTCTAATTAAAAAAACTTTCAGTTTGTTTTCTCATGAATATATATAACATGTTTATGAACAAAAAACAAAGAGATGCCGACTGCAAGGTTTTTGCTTCTTATTTTTTTTTAAATTTGGAATCAGAACAAGCTATTTTTATTCCGTATGATACAACATATTACCAGACATATAAAATAAAATGTATATGCTAAAAATAAACAATTTGTTGTTTTGACCAAATATAAATATCGTGGCTTTCAAACAGATAATTCTGTAAAATAGGTAATTAAAATTATCTCTCCGCACTCTTTTCAAAAGGAGAGTTGAGGGGGTAATGCTGTTTACCGGTGCCAGAGTTCTTAATTTGCAATTTAGGATTGACATGGATGTTTGCAGCTATTTAGAATAGGTTTTAATTATTTGCCAATCAGAGATATCTAAGTAGCCTTCGTATTATAATAAAAACAATTTGAGATCTGTAAACCAATCGAATCCCACTGAAGGCTTGGATATCCTTAATCATTCAAAATTGTTTTCAGCAGTTATTTTCAGTCTACTTAGCCCATATTGCAAAATAAATAACCGCAACCGTTCTGGTCAAAATAGAACAAATCATCCTCGTATACACAGCTTTTCTATAGTTGCCTAAAAGTAAATTCTCATAAGTTAATACTGCGAATTTCTTCTGTAAAATTAAAGCTGTTTTTGTTTTATGAATAATACAATTAAGCAAAAGACCACTAGTCATACACACTATAGTTAACAAGAGATAAAATTTGAGGTTTTAAAAAGCGATGGAATGTGATGTGTAATTTATCTTTCATGAAGAATTTTGATTAAGTAATAGCACCAATCCATCAAAATAGATGACATTTAATTTGTTTCAGCCATGGAGAATGAAAAAAAAAATTAAGTTAAAATATATTTAACATTATTATAAATGATTTTAATAAATTTTAATTTTAATACATACAGACATAGTATTAAAAATTCCAGACTAAATGAAGAGAACCATAGAAACTCTTGCTTGATTAAGGTTTTGTTATTAAGTCCTGAGTTTACACTCATTACACTCATAATAAATTGTTAATGACAAGGAAATTTAATAATTTAATTTAAAGCAGATCCAGCATTATACGACAGACTTGGAGTATTGGATAATTTTTATTGATATAAATATTATTGTTACAATGGCTTTTCACATCATAATTGTTTTCGTAGAAGACAATTAGATAAAATATTGTTCATCTTAGTTTTGTTCATCGTCAAACTAATTGCCATCTGTGGAGATTCTGCTAAGTAAAAGATTGCAGGCGATTTATAAATTTAATTACATAAGGAACACACAGAAGAATTAACCAATTATCAACAAAACACATATTTTAATTTACAATGGCATAGACTTGATACAGAAATAAAAAAAAAATTCAAAGATTCATTGAGAACAATTGAGAAGCCATTCTCTCACTTAGCTACTTCCTTTGCTAAAGTTCTCACACGCAAAATATTGTAGTGTAACAAATGGCAACCACTTAACTTGCCATTGCAAGGGGTAATATATGAACCAGTGAAAGTTAACCCCTTGCCTATTTTGCACGTACACCGTAAGGGTGCGTTTACCTTGCCTTTAATGATTTGCCCGTACGGCGTACGGGCAATCTGATTTCTTTGTCGTTCTCGTTATTTTGCTGGATCTTTTGTATTTTTAATGTCAAATTAGTCCTATAGATAACCACAAGATGTTAGTTAACGAAATGTATTCTGTTTGGTTTAAAAGCGCGGGATTTCTAATAGGTTTTGCATTACTCCGAGTTTTTAATCTTTGAGTTTTGGGGAAACTGACCGTGAGAGACTTTAGATGTAATTCCACCTACAGTCAAAAACTAAGACATGAAAACCAGTCCAATGTGTGTTCACTGAAGAAAAATGACAGCGGCAAAATAATTTGAAAAGAGACTAGGTATTTTTGTCCGGACTGTGACGTTGGACTATGCCTCTTGCCCTCTTTCAAAATTTATGGCTCTAATTCTGATCTTTGAAAAAACAGGTTAAGTAGATGTACTTGTAGTATTTGCATTCTAAAATAATTGTGTAGCAATTGTAATTGAAAATAATTGTGTAGCAATAGTAATCGAAAATATTTGTATTTTTCATTTGCATCTCTATAAACGTAACTTTCCTGTTTGGCGTACGCGAGAGAGAAAAGACAACTTCCAGGGAACGAACTATTTTATTTCCTGTAAAAAATTTGTAATAATCCTTAAAATAATTAGAAATATTACTTTTAATAAACTTTTCCATCTTACAAATGTAAAATGAACAAAAATATGCAATAAAAAAATGTGACTTTTTTTTGGATCAAATTCTTGAAAAAAAAAAAAAGAAACTGTTACAGGGTTAAAAAAGTACTGATATACTACCTAGAATATAACTATCCATCAGCGAGGACTTAACTAATTAATGCGGATTTGAGTGTAGGTTTTAATGAAAAATGTGATGTTTAGTGTACATTATGGGTTTTAACACTAGATCCGTGGATGTTCCAGTATACTTAAAACAGCAGGCTTGTATCAAACTTACTCAGATTAATATGAATCCAAGTTGTTATTTGAAAGGTATACTGTATTTATACACAATGACATTTATTCATTTTTAGACATTACGTAATTGTAATAATTGATAAAAAATAATAAGATATTACAATATAGGAAAATATGTATAGTTTGAATAATATGTAGACAACTTTAATGGAATTATTTAGTTTCTTAGCAGTCAAGGTTTCTTACACAGTTCAGGCGCAGATTGGTCTACTTTTTTATTGATAATTTGTACATTTTCTACATATCCGTATCTGACACTTAGAACAAATACCCACAGTTTTGTTTCCACACTTGGAAGCTTAGTAATCAAATCTTTTTTCGCATATGCAGAGATTATTTAGTATTATATTTTCATAAATTTTTATGGATATGTTATTAAGTCAAGAAATTTATTTCAATTTTGTTAACAACTTTTTAAAAATAATTGGACACGAAAGAGTTTTGGGGTATAGGTGCTTTTATGCAAACAGAAAGAGAAGTAAATGTAGGAAAGATTAATTAATTTTTTAATGTATACTATTTTTTTCATTGTGTTGTGATATGAGTGGTCCAGTTCTTTTAATTGCGTAAAACTGTCATGTTTATTTCATGAATTAGTTTTTCATAGGAGCATAAAACAAGGACCTCCGCATCAAAGTTATTCTAAGACCGTCTGCAGCCTTTTATTTTCGTAGTGTTTTGAGTTATGGTTTCCTGGTTTGTTTATCAAAACAATTAAGCTGGAAACTTGATGCACGCAAGGAAAAGAAAAAAAAATACTTTGTGTAAGGATACGGTAATAAGTGTCTCAACGGTAGTAAAAGGGTTTTTAAAAGGTAATTTTGCATTTTGTTTGCTTGCAAAAATAGTCTTGTTAACAAACATTTTTTAAAATATAAATTAAACATTCTATAAAATGTAGAGTGCTAAAAAATCTCTATTCAATCTTCATAGATTAAAGACTAAATAGAGAAGGATTTGAAAAACTTATATTTGCTGGTTAAAGAATCTGTTTATAGACTAATATGCTCCCGTTATCATACCATTATTCATAATTTTAGAGTCTAATGACAACAATATCATGATTGATCATGTACTTTGTTTTTTACAATTCGACAATATGATTTTTAACTCATTTATATAAGTAAGTTATAATAAAAATTTATAATACGTTTAAAGAAAATATATTAATTTCAGAAAAATTTCTATAACACATATAGAAATGTCCAATAAGCAAAACACTTGAATAAATAACTTTATTAGATGAATAGCTTCATAGAAAAACCTATGATAAAAATTATATAGCTTTTTTTCAAGAAGCAAAAAATACATTACAATTATACTGAAAATTTCCCAAGTTATGTATATTTATTTAGCAGTATTAGCTACAGTATTAGAATTACTGTAGTAGTTTACAATTTATTTTAAACAAAAAAAATGGAAAAATAATTTAATTTTTAATATTGATTTAAAGTAAACCTAAAATGTTTTTAGGGGTAAAAACTGATATAGATAGTGGAATAATTTTAAAAGATCTTCACAATAAAATTGTTTTAAAAACCGTATCTTTTATTTAAGTAATATGGTGTTAGAAAAACTTTCCACCTTTTGCTTCCCTAAGAAAAGATTCGTTGTTTATTATATTAACATATTTGAATAAAAAATAAAAAAGTTTTGATACCTAATATTCCTAATGAGAAAAACTCCGATTTTTTATTTGGAATTAGTGATCAAAATAATTTTATCAAATATTATTAAAAGTTATGAAATTTTTTTAAAAAAAAAGCCAGTTTTGTTTTTCTAACGTAATTGCTTCTTTGCTTAACTGAATTTTATTCAGAATTGTCATTGAAGGATCTTTTCCTATCGAAGTAGAAAATTAGAATAAAATGCTTAAGGTGCCAAATTATTACTGGTATTAAACATTCAAGAAGACAGAATTGCTGAGAAAAATTCAAAAATTACTTTTTTGCAATTCCCGTAATATTAATAAAATAGCATTGAAAAATTCCTCATAAAAATGCGTCATAGATCAATTTAAAGAGTTAATAATAGGAATCACTTACAGTTAATATGTTAAGGTTTCATATGTTCCACTTTACGGGCTAATGCTGACGAGTAATGCTTGATGTCAAATCTATTATGTAATTAATTCATTCTATGAGTAATAAGCATATATTCAAATATGGAAACTTTCAATTATGTCTATTCATTAAAGTTTTTTTTCAATCCAATTGAGATTAAAAAAAGCGAATAAAGTTAAACAAGCTGTAAGTGATGCCTACGTATACTGTATAAGTCTAAGTCGTTTTTAGAAAGCATTGCTCAATGCAAACTTTTTAATACATTGAGAATTAATCGCAGAAAAATAATTTGTTATGAAAACATTTTTGATTTGTTACAATGTACGTATCATTTAATTCGTACTCATACCATTGAGCTCCCTATAGCTCTAACCCAGGGTGAATTTGGCCAAAATAATAATTAATCCTTAATTCTCCAAACTTAACAATTTGTTATTGTTAAACATTATTTGCAATTATAGGCATATAATTCGGATAGTATAATGACACAGAATTAAACAATTTATTTTATCTAATGATTTCTACTAAATATTCTTTAATTATGAGGTGGTGACTATAGTCTTAATGGCAGTGACTTACTCGGGACGCACGTGAATGGATGCACGATAATAGAGGCAATTGGCATCTGTCGTATGGTGGCATAGGGGGACGAACGCAGCAGGGTCTTTACTCCCTAGATGCATGAGAACCAGCACGAACCATCATCGGAACCATCTCCAGCCAGGGGCTCCGAGAAACAGCAGAGAAACTCTCTAGGACCCTCGACTCTCGCCTTCTCAACTTTCTTCTCCGAGATCTTTTCCTTCAGATGCATCCCATGATCTATACACTTTTCCCATGTGAACCTCTTGCCATTATAGGTGGCCACAGGTCCTGACCCCTTAGCCTTAGGTGATTCCTGTCCACTACTTCATCTTAATGGGCTATTAGCTTGTTAATTCGCGTCCATTGCCATAAGCTTCCCGTGGGTTCCCTGAATTAAGTCCTTCGCAAATCACCTTAATAGTCAGAATCTGCTATATACAGATATTTGCCTTTGGCAGGATTAATCTGCCAAGATTAACTTACTGCACGATTTTTTAAGTGTTTAAAGTAAAATTTTTGAAATCCCCAAAAGTCAAATTTCGGAGCTGAAGGACTGTTAAACAGGCAAAGGACTTGCCGGGATACCGGGAGTTTGAATCTCCCTGCAAAATTAGATAACAGTAGTTTAAAATCAGCGAGCCAATCCAGTGCGGGATGAAGATGCCTTTTATTAGGGAAAAAATATTGTTCGGTAACGAATTTGATTCCCAGATGAATCAAGAAGGCTATTAACGTAGGTCTGTCTTAGTTTCCCCTCACTTGCAGCATAATTGAAAGCTCTCTACTCCTAGAAGATCTCGAGAAGCCTTCTCTCAACAACGGTTATAGTTTCGGCTGAAGTGCTATCAAGACAACGTCTAACTAGCGAGACAATTCACAGATCTGGATTACCCTGTCCAAAGGAATAATTCCTCTTGACACCCGCAATTTAAGAGAAAAAATTTCGAAAACACTAAATAACCAGTGGTTAGCATTGCGAGCTTTCTGCGGAGTGGGCTTGCATTTTAATAACTATCAAAATTTAGATATATTTGCAATATTTCCTTATGAGAAATATTGTGCCGTACTACGGTAAAAAATTTGGGGAATATTCATATGAAATTCCTGCTTAAATTCGTCTAAATAAAATTGTTAAAAAAGGCTATTTATCTGTCCCCCCACCTTCCAACAATTTTAAACTTTCCAATAATCTCTGCTAACAATCGCTGTAATAATCGCTGCTAATACCATAACACATGTAAGTACTTAAAAGTAACAGTAAAGAAGAATCATTCTACCATATAATTATACTTATATTACAGAACTGATAACGTTAAAATTTGTGGGTTTAAAAAAATGCCAAAAATGTAAGTCAATTTCAGAAAGATGATAATAATAGCTGAAATAATTACTTAACACTAGTCCAAAAAATATTCGAATTGCCGGCAACGGGTTCTGAACTAGTTCCAAGAAAAACGCGTTTCATCGAGTTCTTAGAATTCATCACGATTCATCAAGAAGAATTGGGATATAGCACACGCCCTTCGCACAATTGCACGCTAAAACCCTTAGTTTTCGTCAGTTCAGCGTTTAGGCAGGGTTACTCTAAGCGCTTAATTGATTCGCTGTTCCCTTTCCATGCGTCAGATGAAATAAATAGATGAATATATTAAAATAAAAAGAAACAAAGTGACATTTCAAAGGGAATTCTTAACTGTCACTCATCTAAAGTGCTTTCACTCCGCGTTCCGCAGAAGTGAAAAAGTACATTATAAATTTGCCTTTGTCTCTCATGTAATAAGTCACAAAATACTTCGCTTTAAATCCCGTCGTTCAGTATAAGAACATATAAAAGAAAATAAACTGAAATTCTGATGTAATTGCATATATTCTACTCTATGAAAAAAAAGCATTATACGTATGTATGTTATACTGACAATTTTATTTTAGAAACATTTCGTTAAAAAATAAATGTATTTACTAAATTACGAAAAAATTTATATAAAAACTACTCGTAGAAAAAAGAGCAATATCAATAGGTACATACAACGGGGAAAATTAAATTTGCTCTTAAAAAAACCGGGTTAAGTTGGAAATAGGACTGAAAATATTTTAAGAGCAAAACTATATAATGAGTGATTAAAATGGCAACGTTTGAGGGTGTGGTTACAGGCAAAAGCAAATTAGAGCGTCGCCGATTGGGAGTAAATAAGCACCGACATGAATCATGGGATTTCTTTGCGAATCAATTATTTCCCTGTGAAAAGTACTAAAACGTTGAAAATTGCAACTTTACTTCCAAATACATTCAAATAAGAACAACGTGCTGTCAAAGAATATATACACAAAAAGAAAGCAGGCACCGTCGAGATAATGTGAACAAGATTCTTGACAGAAAAAATACTTTCCAGGTTTGTGCTCAGATTCAGTTTCTTCATTCCTGTTTAAAGTTGCGATTTGATTTTGTGTTTTAAATTATCAATTTTGTATATTTCAGGTATGGATTTTTCAAAATTCCTTGTAGATTATATACTTGAGGTATATTCTATAACGTACACAGTGTTTAAGTTAATATTGTATGATGTTATAAATTAAATTGTCTGTTAACCTCTTGCCTTATTAATCGAGCGACGATTGTGTGTGCCACTTTCGATGAAAGCTGTTCTCATGCTTCGTGCCCAGAAATAGTTTCATCACCAACTAAATTTTTCACGTTTTTTTACAGGACAAACTACAATGCTATTTTCAGATGTATCCAAATCGGTATCTGTTTCAATTTCTAAGGTGTAATCAGGACACTTTCCAGCACCTTTATAATTTTCCTTTTTGCCATTAGGTTAAATTTTTAGATTTTTTAAAGAATTTTTTAAGCACCAACAGTTAATTATTTATTGCATATAATATAATACTCTATTGCAATTACGCCTAAGAATAAATGACCAACTCTTATATTGCAACTGTAACAAACAATAACGCAAAAACAAAAACTTTATCGCCTAAAAACAATAACATGTCTGATACGAGCTTTTCACTTTTGGCCAGAAAGAATCATCACGTGTCTGACACGAGCTTTTCACTTTTGGCCAGAAAGAATCATCACGTGTGTGATACGAGGTTCTCATTTTAGGCACAGCAGTACGATCACGTCTCCCATACGTTGTTTTAAAGCAAAGAGTTAAACAGATAGCTGCAAATGTCCTTGAACATTTGTTCGATCGATTATGTATCATTTCTTAAAGCAGATGGTGATTTGTAGTTCCCACGCGGTGACGGCACTACGCCAAGACTAAGACAATAACAATTAAAATAAAAGCGGCTGTTCATTTATCGTGTGTTGATCACACAAATGATGACTTCTGTAAGATGGTATCCTTGCCGAAGAGCGCTAGATCATTTGGATTTTAACCGATGATTGCGCTCTCTCCGGTTTGGTGCTATTTTTCTTTTGGTAGAAATTTATAGGAGAATGAAGAACGATCGGATGGGACACTGGAAATCAGTGTCCCATTCAACAATTATGCAGTGGTTGTCCTCCTTTATCCCTTCTTCAAGAAGTTAAGAGCCAGCCATTTGCTAGAAAACTGATGCTTACCCTGTTCTTCGATTACCAGGACCCTTGCTTGGTAATTCCAAGGATCCAAGAGTCTAAGTTACTGGAGAATGGTATTGCAAAACGTTTTAGAGATTATGACGTACAATTGAGGTGAAAAGTTCGGTAAAACTCCAAAATGAATTCTTATTCACAATAATTCAAGTCACCATATCGCAAATGTATTAACGCAGAAGTTGCATTCTCTAAAGTGCGAGGCATTATCAACCGCTCTTTAAATCTGATCTCTCTATACGAATTTTATGCCTTCGGTCCCTTAAAAAGGTCCCCTAAAGCTTCTATAGGAGGAAGAAGAGCAGCAGAGAATTTCAAGCATCTTCAAGCAGCAAAAAGAGGAGTTTTATCAAAGGCGTATATTCAGCTTCGTGAAGGAGTGGGATGATTGTCTCAAGATTCAAGGACATTTTGTATGACTGTCATATTAAATCTGAAATGTACAGTTTTACAATAGAAACCTTTTGGTCACCTATTCAACTACATACACATTTTGATTTTACTCTCCTTTCAGATTCTTCAGAAGATCAAGTAAAATTTGGATTTTCAGTAAAAGAAAAAAAAGAATTTTATGCAAAATGGAAATATTAGTATTTTTATAATAAACCAGTGATAGTATGTCTCCAAAAAGAATGCATTATTTTTTATATCATTTACAGAAGGTTCAATATAGTGATACGTTGAATACTCATATACCACTGATGACAAAGATTTGATTTTATTCAGAGTACTACGCTCAGTTTTTTTGCATCACGAGGACTAATTAGACCGGGTCTTACTATTTAACACCGATTCCAAATGGACGGCTTCGAACATCCATGATAGCATTCCACGGATTCCGGTTTCAAAAGCAGTCGTCTTCCAGTTCTGTCATTTTCCGGCCTGATGACAATGAAATATAGCAGACTCTTGAAAGTCGCTTTCGACATGATAAGGTAGAACGACTAGGAAATCAATCGTGAGTTTAGTTAATTGCAGGTCATTCCTCATTAATCATTTAATAGATATCGGAGTCAAGTGAGAATAACAAAGTTTAATATTATATTCAAATAGCATTGTGATAATCGATTTTTTTACTTTGGAATCACAGTTAGCGAGAATGTTTATCTGATATGTTTCCATACATGTAACTGATGATATTTGTGATTAAGTACAATATACTTCTTTATTAATTAATTAGGTTGATTTGAAATGAAGAAACCATTTAAAGCACAATCTGTTTAGACGTGTTTAATGGTTTTGAAAAGATAGTGCTAAGGAAAAAAATCATCTTCACTTTCATCTTACCTGAAAGAAAGTACTCCCGATATTTTATAAACTAGTGGTTTACGATCCAACACTATATATGCTGCCCACAAAAGAAAATGAGGGTAGGTCGGGTAACGCACAAGATAAGAAACACGATGGATGAAAATATACGACTAGATTGACAAGATAATGCTGCGGTTAAACTCTCTAATTTTCGAGATTTTTGATGTCTATATCGTAAATATTGATCTTTATAATACATTCATCACTCCCTTTGAAACAATATCACCATTTATTTCAAGAAGAAATCTATCTAATCCTTCAAAATTTACTAAACTGCAATTTTAATAGTTATCTATTCATTGTGGGAAAGTTGAATTAAAGCTTTATAGAGAGGGGATAATCTCTTACTTTGAACAAGTCTTAATTTCCTTAAATGAAAAGATCACGAATTTTTCATAATTGCTACTAAAGGAACTTGATCTATATCCCGTTTGTATTATCGACACGTTTTACCCCTTTTTAACAAAAACCATTTTCACTCTCAATTCAAGTGAGGGGTGTTTTGTGTGTATAGGCATTTGAAATAGTTTTAAGGAAAATTTATTATCCTTCTCCTTTTAAATGAAAATAAGTGCTGCAGATATTCTAAAAATTGACTATTCAATAGCCCATACTTCATATGGCATCCACGAAGATACAAAAGAAGGAAGTGATGGATAAATAATGCCAAAAATGTTAAACACACAATGCAAATTTATGACGTGGTTATAATGTTCTAGTTTTGCATATCTTGAGGTTTGTATTTAGATGTCACTATTAATCTTTATAATAAGTTCTTCTCTTGTTTTACAACTATATTGCCATTTATTTCGAGAAGAAATCTAAAAGTTCCCTGATCAAAAGTTTATCAAAAAGGGATTTTAATAGTTATTCACAGTAGGGAAGATCAATTAAAGCTTTATGGAGTGGGGATAACCTCCTTATTTTGAAAATGTCTAATTCCCTTAATGAAAAGATAGCGAGTTCTTCACCACTGTTTCTGAAGAATCTGGTTCTATATTCCGTTCGTATTATCGACATATTTTTTTGTCTTTTTTTAAACAAAAATCATTTTTACTCCCAGTTTAACCGAGGCGTGGTTAGTGTGTATAGACATTTAAAATAATTTTAAGGTAAAATCATTTTCCTTCTCATTCTTAATGAAATAAGTGATGTTAATGTTCTAAAAATTGACGCTTCAATAGCTAACATTACATATGGTGTCCACGCAGATGCAAAAGGAAGTGATGGATAAGTAAAACACAAAATGCAAATTTATGAAGTGGTCATAACGTTCTAGTTTTGCATATCTTGAGGTCTGTATTTATGTGTTACTATCCATCTTTATAATCAGTTCTTATCTTGTTTTATAACTAACTGTATTGCCATTTACTTCGAAAAGAAATCTAAAGGTTTCCTGATTTCAAGTTTACCAAAAAGAGATTTTAACAGTAGTTCACATTAGGGAAATTCAATTAAAGGTTTATGGAATGGGGATAACCTCTTTACTTTGAACAGGTCTAATTTCCTTAATGAAAATATATCAAGTTCGTCCCCAGTGCTACTGAAGGGTATGGTTCTATATTTCGTTCGTATTATAGACACATTTTTTGGGCTTTTTTTTTTTTTAAATCATTTTACTTTCAACTCAACTGAGGTTTGTTTAGTGAGTATAGGCATTTAGAATAGTTTTAAGGAAAAATCATTTTCCTTCTCCTTTTAAATGAAAATAAGTTGCTGGCATTCTAAAAATTGACGCTTCAATAACTAACACTACATATGGCATCCACACAGGCACTAAAGGAGGAAGTGAGGGATAAATAACGCACAAAATGTAAAACACACAATGCACATTTATGACGTGGTTGTAACATTCTAGTTTTGCATTTCTTGAGGTCTGTATTTACATGAAACTATTGATCTTTATAACCAGTTCTCTTGTTTTACAACTATATTGTCATTTGTTTCGAGAAGAAATCTAAATGTTCCCTGATTCCAAAAAGGGATTTTAATAGTTACTCATAGGGAAGATCAATTAAAGATTTATGGAGTGGGGATAACCTCTTTATTTTGAACAGGTCTAATTCCCTTAATGAACAGATAACAAGTTCTTCACCAGTGCTACTGAAGGATCTGGTTCTATATTCTGTTCGTATTATTGACACATTTTTTTTTGCCTTTTTTAAGAAAAATCATTTTTACTCACAACTCAACCGAGTCGTGTTTAATGTGTATAGGTATTTGCAATAGTTTTAAGGAAAAACCATTGTCCTCCTTCTCCTTTTAAATGAAAACAAGTGCTTCTGATTCCTAAAAATTGATGATTCAATAGCTAACATTACATATGGCATTCACACAGACACAAAAAGAAGAAGTGATGTATAAGTAACGCACAAAATGTAAAACACTCATTGCAAATTTATGACGCGGTTATAACGTTCTAGTTTTGCATATCTTGAGGTCAGTATTTACGTCCCACTATTGATCTTTATCATAAGTTCTTCTCTTGTTTTACAACTATATTGCCATTTATTTCGAGAAGAAATCTGAAAGTTCCCTGATCAAACGTTTACCAAAAAGTTATTATAATAGTTATTAACAGAAGAGAACAATTAAAGTTAAAGGAACTTTAATTGAAGGGATCAATTAAAGTTTATAGAGTGGGGATAACCTCCTTATTTTGAACAGGTCTAATTCCTTTTTTAAAAGGATAACCCGTTCTTCACCAGTGCTACTAAAGGATCTGGTTCTATATCCCATTCATATTATCGATACATTTTTTTGCCGTTTTTAACAAAATCCTTTTTACTCTCAACTCAACCGAGACATTTAAAATAGTTTTAAGGAAAAAATCATTTTCCTTCTCATTTTAAATGAAAATAGGTGTTGTTGACATTCTAGAAATTGACTATTCAATAGCTAACAATACATATTACTTATAGATTCAAGCACACAAAAGGAGGAAGGGACATATAAGTAATGCACAAAATGAAGACCATGCAATTTATCATGCGTGAGAGGAATTACTATATATAACATTCTACTTTTGCATATCTTGAGGTATGTATTTAAGTATAAATATCGATCTTTATAATCCATTCTACTCTTGTTTTGTAACTATACTGCCTTTTATTTTGAGAAGAAATTTAAACGTTTCTTGAACTAAAGTTTACCAAAAAGGGGTTTTAATAGTTAGTTTACCAAAAGTAGTGTCACTGTGAACCAATTCAATTAAGGTCTTACGACGTAAGGACACCATCTTTACTTTGCCCAGGTCCACTTGCCCCAAATTAAAAGATCACGAGCTTTTCATTATTGCAACTGAAGGATCTGATTCCATCTCCCGCTGGTACTAATGATACCAACTGCACGGTAGCAGACAATGGGCGGAGAATCTAATCTGTCTCATGTAATTAATGCAAAGAGTAGGCACATCACTGCTGAGTTTAATATGCACCATCCATCCCCTATTAGCAGAAATTATTATTATATAATTAGGGCATATTACCCTCGCAAATGTACTAAGTGGCGCGGTCCCAAAGTAAATAATCTCCTTTTCCAATTACAACTGAATTAATTTTCAGCTTTCCTCCCAACTCATCACACACTAAGCGGACAGCTACTATCGTCTCTGAATGGCAATGAGCGTATTAATCATCGGACGCTTAGGATGGGAAAGAGAAGAAAAAAAAGCAACACCACAAAAACACACAAGAGAACAGAGAAAAAGGGCCGAGTCCGTTCCATTCATCTACTCCTGGTATGCGGTAATGGTAACAAATGAAGTTAATTAGAAAATGCCCTCATTAAGCCTCTAACATGTTACTCTAATACATAATTCAGCATAGAGATGAACTTAATAATAAATATTTTACCCTTTTTAATACAAATATACCATGTTCTTTCCTATTCTTTAAATGCATTAACATCTACATTAGTAATTTAAATCCCGATTAACATTTTCCTACATTTATACAAGTACCTTTCAATGCAAAATGAACATCAGCTTAGCGCTAAATACTAAGCACAAAGTTACTCTATAAATCTAATGTTGCTGTTATATAAAATTTAATAATACATGCTGCCACTTGAGGATGATTTTTTTAAGGTGCTACCACAGTTATGGTATGAAATTTTAATTTTTAGGATTGTACGCTCAAAACATTTTTCTATGACATGACATTTTAAAATATATTATTCAAGAAAACTTTTTTTGCTGGTGATAACAGAAGAACGTTCAGTTTTCTCAATGAATTATAATTCTGCATAGTACAATTGCTTGACATACTAATCACGAAGTTAGTCTATATACCTAACATTGCTGTTAAATCAGTTAACTAATGCATTTAGATGCTACTGGTTTGGTTTGGTTTGGTTTAAAGCGCTATAGTCAACTGCTTTACTTATGAGGGCTAATGAGACCGAAACCTACTGATTAAAGTCGACTTTGAACGGCTACGAACATCTATGCCATCAGCGGGATTCGAACCCGAGAATTCCGGTATTGAATTGCAGCAGTCTATCCTTCGGTCATCGTTTGGAGATGCTAGTGTTCATATATACTAAATTCAAATTACTAAGAATGAATGTTTAAAACAATTTAATATGAGATGAGACTTTAAAGTACATTACGATATGCTTACTCAACTTCTCGTGAAAGTAAAGTAGTTTATATAGAATTTAATCTATAAATCGGAATTTTTACTCTACAAAGTGATTTTATTCCTTCAAAAACACTTATAAATGATACTTTACAAATGTGAATAATTAAAATATTCCCAAGAAAAATTTCATGCACTCTGACTGTCCTGAATTTCTCTGCAGATCTTTCAAATGAAACTCCAAAAATTATCCTATGCAGTAAATTTCAAAGAAAATAAATGTTCGTTTAAATCAGCCAAAATATAACCAACTAATTACAAAAACTCTACTGAATAATTATTTCTTCTTATATTATAGTAATTTTCATTGTAAGTAGTGGTATATATTCTTTCATTTTTTTTCGCAATCTGTAATAATATATAATGGGAAAAGGCACGATTCACACTGTATTAAGAAATTTTGTATTAGCAAACAATCATTAAAGCAAGCAAATTATTTTCAGAAAAAAAATCATTCTTTATTATATGTTTATAAAGACTTCATATAATGAAATATACAAAAAGATACAAAATACTTTCGAAAAATATATTTTGCAATCTATTTAATTTTTTCCTATCCACTTTATGTGTATGTGTCTAGAGAGAGAAATTTAAGAGTAAATAGAGAGGTAAATAACCTGCAGGTAGTATGGAGTAAAATTGCATCGGTTATCTGAATTAAGACCTTGCCTATTTTGCACGTACACCGTACGGGCGTCTTTAATGATTTACCCTTAAGCATTCTGGTCGGCAATCTGGTTTGTTTGCCGTTCTCACTGTTTTGGTCATATCTGTTGTACTTTTAATGTCAAATTAGTTGTATAGTTGTCCACAAACCTTATTTTGTTTGGTATTTCCGTTACTCCGCGAGTTTTTATCTTTGAGTTTTTGGCTTGAGATTTTAACTTGAATTTTTGGGAGACTGACCGAGAGAGAAATTGTAGAGATAATTCCACTTAGATACAAAAAACTAAGACCTGAAAACCAGTACTATGTGTGTTTACTAAAGAAAAAAAACAGCTGCAAACTAATTAGAAAAGATACTATAGGTATTTTGTACGGATACTTTAAATGATTAAGGGTACCGTTAGTATTCAATATATTACCATATTATCCTTTCATTTAACTTTTATGATTGTATTTAATAGGCAGCTACTTAACGGAAATTAAATAAAAAAACATCCATTTAGGGGCTGAAAAATGTAATCTCTTGATATGGCTTACGAAACAGATAGAACACACGGTTCCTACAAATTAAGCTTTCTCCGCCGAAGAAATGAACCTATCGTTAGTGACAGAAATCTACCTACACAGTCCGGGTGCGAAGCAGTGGTGATGAATTATGAGACCTTCCAGCGGAAGGGGAGGGAGAAAGTATGTCCTTTTTCTTCAGATCATCACCCAATTTATCATTACACGCTAAATACCTCATAATGGCAGCCCACACGATAAAAACTGACTTAATTTTCAGCTATGGAGACGATCTGTCACGCTAGACGAACAACTTCTGTCGTCTCTGAATCATGGGAAAGGAGGACATTAATCTATGTCAACTGCACAGCAGATCGGCACGTAGTTTGACCTCCCCTTTCGTCGGTGTGTGATTATTTTCAATTAATAAGCTTAATTAGGAAGTGTTTCTTAAAATGCATGTGTTAATTAATTTCGATATCTAGTAGTAAAATAGCTTTGATGAATGATGATCGACTACCAGTGTCGCACCCGTGTCGGCAGCAGATCTGTGAGGTTATTAACACCTATAGAGCTTACACTTATATCTTTGACAATCCGCTATAGAAAACTTACAGCTATTAAGTCGTCTCTCAAAAGAGATCAAATATATTACCATTGTTTATTTATCTATTAATTTTTCTATTTATCAGTGAAATATAATCATATGAACAAACACCTCTTTCCTTTAACCCTTTTTATCCTGACGGTACTTAACACATTGTAGACGAGAGACGGGTATTCCCGTCTTTTATTTTTCAACTGTTGGCGACGAATGACAGAAATTCACGTTTTTGGGATTTGTTTGTTATCATTTTAACAAAAAATGTGAGGGAACTGAGGCTAGACACTTTTCAGCGCATGACGTCTTCAATGTGTTAAAAGTACAGCTTCAATCAAACACTTAGATATTCTTAATAAAGCCGCTTTTCCTGACGGTACTCACCAGGACATGAACGATGCAGTTCCTACAGCAGAAAAGAAATGACAGCACCAATCAGGAATCCTTTTTATTCGGAAATTATTTCGGGTTTTTATAATTGGCATGCTGCATTCGATGGTAATTTTTGGTAGAGTTAATACACGTGTTGTTCAATTGAGTAAATTTAGTGTTTTATTACCAGTTATTTGGTACTATTATTTTTCAGAGACTTCTATACTTCGCAGGTAAGCATTTCATTTGTTTTATTTATAATTTAATATTTTATTTTCTATCATAGAGTCAAAAATATATGTTGGTACTAGAAAGTACCAGCTGCAAAATTGACTACTAAAATACAGTAAAAATTAATCTTATTTTTTCTATGATTATTCTTCATTAAACTTATCTAATGATGCAAAAATGCAGTAAGATAGTTGATGCTAAATTAATTTAGGATATAAAGGGACAATACGAAGAAACAATACGAAAACCACAGTCGTTAGTATATAAGAAAATAAGGAAGAACCAGATTTTCTTTGGTGATTTGTAAGGGCTATTGAATTTTTAGAATGAATAGCCAATATTTCTGTGCTATATTAAACCGGACGATGGCTGAATAGTTAAGGCGCTGATCTTCAGTACCGGAGTCCGTGAAGGTGTGAATCCCGCTGCTGGGATGGCTGTGAGCGTTTGGAATTGGCTTTAAGCAGTAGGCCTCGGCCTCATAAACTCTCGTTTAACGAAACAGTAGACTGTAGCTCTCCAAACCAAACCAAACAAACTGATCGGCTTTTGTATGTGGTGTTAAATCTTTTCTTGCTTCATTTACGCCGAAGGAAGCACGAATATGTCAGGAACTGCTGTTCAGAACTTGAATTCATCGATTCGAATCCCATTGCTCATGGATGTTAGCAACCGTTCGGAATCAGCTTTAAGCAGTAGGTCCCTGTCTAACCCTCGTGTTGCAAAACAGTAGACCGTGGCGAACCAAACCAAACCTGTGTTACATTGTGACGTTCTGGTATCTTTTATTTAATGTACATAATTAAAGAAGACAAATGTCTGCAGTTTTTTTTCTTCTAATGAGTACATAAAGTTTCAATTTACACTAAATTTGATATTTTTCTTAATGCTGGAGAACAAAAAATTGTTTTTTTCTCAACTGAAGTCATATCTGAAGACAATTTTTCTGAGCTAAATACAAGGATTAAATCCATATTACATTCTGAATGTAATTACGTCTTCTAAGAACAATAAATTTGTGATGACTTAAACTAATGGAAGAATAATAAATGAAATTTTAAGAACGATTTATTATAACAATCACAGACATGATTCTGAAAAAACTGATTCTGGATTCTTTTTTAATTGAAAATAAAATAAGTATAAAGATGTTTCGAGAGGCATCCGTTTACCAAGTGCTTACCTTTGTAAGAAAAACACTTCGAAAAGGGATATGCTTAAGAGTTAATCTAAATATTTCGGAAACTTTAATACTGGAATTCAAAGAAAAAGAGTTATCACTCAAATGAATAGAAATTTAATATAAGAAAAATAAGTACTCGCTTAAGATTGCAAGAGATAACAAATGGCTGTAAAATGTCGACATCTACAGGAATAATATTTTAAAAAATGAAACTAACTATATAGATCTTATTTCACAGTATTTTCACCTTTTATCGGAAAATTGTCATATATATTGCTATTATTTCCATCACTAAATGCCTCTTGTTAAAAAATGATAAAACGAATATATGTCATATTAAATATTTAGTATTAATGTTGGTATTTTTACTTATTAGAGAATTATTGCATTTATCATCAAAAGTGAATTCGCAAATTTATTGTTTAATGATCAAATGCTGTGCAACACAGAACATTTCAAACAATATATGATAAATTTTGAAGAAAATTTATGAATGAGTTTAAATAAATCTATCTATTCTATAAAGAAAGATACCATCCCTTTTATAATAATAGCCTAAATTATCTGTCCGTGAGTCCTCGAATTTATGAAGCGGTTGGATCTGGAATGGATAGAGGTATCCATATTGGATTCTTAATGAGTTAGGGTTAGCAGCTTTCGAAATTCACCCCTTCCCGCCTTTTCTAACATTCAATGCCCTTATTTCAAACCCTATTTTCCGTGGTTAAGAGCAAACGATTAAATTTATTAATTTTTGTCACATAATAAATAGGTAAAAATAACATTTTTTTCTAGCATTATGACGTCATTCCTTTAATCATCTCATTTAATCATTTATTATTTTAAATGAAATATCGTCTGCATTATTTTCATACGTTTTATCACAGAACTTAGATACAACGTAAATAATTTTCTTTTATATTTGCTTAAATAATAGAATAGGTACATATGTGATAATTTTAAATTTAATCCTCGATTATTTTTTGTTGCAATGAAAACTTTTCACCGGTATTAACAAGTTCTATCTATCGCCAGGGTATAGGGGAAATGACAGTTTCATTCCTTTACTTTCATTAATTACTGTGACAAAAAATGGGGAAGAACTTCATGATAATTTCGACGCAGCTATGAAAACTTTGAATTTTCCTTCTAAATGAATTCAACGTAATTTTAAACTGCATTCACAGTTCACAGTATTGAGAGACTTAAACAGATTATGAAGATAAACAAATTAATGAGCGTGTACCAGAGAATTCTCAGCCAAAAAACAAACCATTTGTTTACCTGCCTCATAAGGTACTTTACAATTCTGGAAAATTAAAAATTTTACTGATCCTGTCATATGACGGGATATCTGCTAGTATTTAAGAATAAAATTAGGAACAAAAGCTGATGTTAGTGTATAGATTTATAAACGATTTGAAATTCAAACATTAATTTTTAACTCCAAAGAGTAGCAGTCGCAGTGAGATGGGAGTGAAAATGTAGAAATTCAACCCAGAAGTGTTTAGTCAATTGCTTAATAATTCTGTGTACTACTGTAGTAAAGTGGAGTATGTATTGTAAATGAAAAGTAAAAGACAATTTGTTAAAAATTAATTATAAAATACTCTTTAAAAGTATCAAAAGCTCTCTTAACATATTGTATGTGGGACACATACTAGTACGTTTTCTGACGATTGATACTTTAGCGCGGGACACGTAATAGTTCGTTTTCTGACGATTGATACTTTAGCACGGGACATGTACTAGTACGTTTTCTGTGATTGATACTTAACGCTGGACACGTACTAGTACGTTTTCTGTGATTGATACTTGAGAGCGGGACACGTATTAGTATGGGTTAGTGTAACAACATGGTTTGGGTACAAAAATAGCGGTATATACAGAAAAACGAAGCAGAATGTTCTTGTCTACTACATAGATTCTGGAAGAATTTAGGCAAATAAAACCTAGTTTTTACACCAGTCGATGCGGAATCACAGAACGGGAAAGTTGATTAAAAAAATCAATTAAAATGATATTATATATATTTATATATTATATAAATGATTAATCATTATATAATTATATATTATATAAATGATTAATGATTAATATAAAAAAATGATATTATATATATTTATATATTATATATTTGTATTTATATATATGTTTGTTTATTTGTCTATTTATATATTTGTTTATATATTAATATAGAATACGAAAAGTTGATTAAAAATTGAATAATTTTCGATCTATTGAGATTTAAATGAATAACTAAATTTACGCTCAAAACACCCGCTCTCGGTACAATTCCGCTGTTAAATGTACCCGCACACAATGTGTTAAGTTAAATCTCACTTTTAAATGTCACTTTGCGTTCTTTATACAGATTATACATTATTTTTTAGAAACTCGGTTTTCAAAGAAATCATTGTCCACAGAAAATAGTAACGGAAAAATATGCTAATTTACTCAGAGGAGTTAGGATGATTTTTAAATGAGGTTTAACAAGAAATTCGACTTCGTTATGTTTGAAGAATATAGTGGCTCTTCTCCAGGAATTTCGTTGAAAATTTTTCACTGGTTTATATAAACCGAATTCAGGAAGCAGATTTTTCCTTCCCGAACAAGGAAAATGTAATTATTTTTTCCGTCTTTTGCTAGAGGCACACATTTATATTAATGACCATTTCATCATATTTTGTATGAGACGTTTAGTTAGATTCTAGTAAACATAATGACATCACAAACGAAGGAAAACGATAACAAAACAAAAAGAAAATTCACTCAAATGATGCAGTTCATGTAAGACAAATTCTCCTCACCCGATTTTATTGATGGTCTGAATAGGGGAATTAATCTTCAGGAGAAAAGCGATTAGTCATAATATTTCATTAAAGAAAGAAATAGGCGTTCGTGTCACCCCTTCGGACATAGTCAGAAAAAATGAACGAAACTAAAACAAAATTAATATGAGAAAATCCTGCAAAGAATGGAATACAACATAAAATCATTTTGGATCGAGGCATTTAGTGGCAAGTAACAGAATCTTCGGAATTACCAATAATTAGCTTTTTCGAGATTTGAGACAATTTCGTCTAGATAGGTTAGTATGTCTTCATTGGATGCAATTTGCATCCGGCATTCATCAGCGGTCTAATAATTGAAACGCTACTTGGATCTCCTAATTGACTAAAGATTGAATTACTTTTATGTTATAAATGATTGACGATAAAAGCGATTCCGAAATTCCTCGTAGGGAAGAACGGATTTCATTCTATGGTGCTTCAGGCACTTTTATAAGTATCCTGCTACATGTTGTTATTTGATGTCACCTAATGTTTTCTGCCTAGGAAATTTCAACATTTTGCTGTTATATATAAAAATGCAGCACTGAATTGAGAAAACAGAATGAAATTTACCAATTAGTCTCATATGTAAATAGAAAGTATAATAATTCGATCTTAAAGAGAAGCACTTTTATAAGTATCCTGCTACATGTTGTTATTTGATGTCACCTAATATTTTCTGCCGAGGAAATTTCAACATTTTTCTTTTATATATAAAAATGCAGCATTGAATTGATAAAATATATATAAATTTTCCAATTAGTCTCATATGCAAATAGAAAGTATAATAATTCGATCTTAAAAAGAAGCACTTTTATAAGTATCCTTCTACATGTTGTTATTTGATATCACCTATATCTTCTGCCGACGAAATTTTAACATTTTTCTGTTATATATATAAATGCAACATTGAATTGATAATATATATAAATTTTCCAATTAGTCTCATATGTAAATATAAAGTGATTGGATCTTAAAAAGAAGCACTTTTATAAGTATTCTTCTACATGTTGTTATTTGATGTCACCTAATATTTTCTGCCGAGGAAATTTCAACATTTTTCTGTTACATATATAAATGCAGCATCGAATTGATAAAATATATATAAATTTTCCAATTAGTCTCATATGTAAATAGAAAGTATAATAATTCGATCTTAAAAAGAAGCACTTTTATAAGTATCCTGCTACATGTTGTTATCTGGTGTCACCTAATATTTTCTGACGAGGAAATTTCAACATTTTTCTGTTATATATAAAAATGCAGCATTGAATTGATAAAACATATATAAGTTTTCCAATTAGTCTCATATGTAAATAGAAAGTATAATAAATCAATATTAAAAAGGCCACAAGTTGGTGGTGAAGGAAAACAATTTCTAATCTCATTTTTCGATACTTTTACAGGTTTATTATTAACATTTTAATGCGTTGCGTGTCTTTTTAGATATCGTTAAAAACAGAGTGCATAATATTTATGTTTTCTTAGAGTTTTCCTTTTGATAGTAGATAGAGGACAATCTTAAAAACAATTTACAAAATTTTCAAGTAATTTCAATTATTTACAAATTTTTCACTTGGATCAAGACTTTATGATTTTTTTAATAATGCACATAAATTTACTTTCTCGTCAGGTACATAGACTGGTAAATTGCTTTATCTGTTATAAACCTGCATTTTACAGTACTTATTTTACCTGTCATACCAAATAAATTTTTTTTTCACAAAGTTTTTCCTTTTTCATAAGTAGCATCCTATGATGTTTAAGAGTAGTGGCATTGAAAGTTATTGAAACTTTGTAAGTATCTGGACTTGAGACATTTTGATCCAGAAAGCGGAGTGAATCCAAATCACCGAAACAGAAGCACCATGAACAAAGTTTTTTAGTTTTTGCAGAATGGCAACAGGAGTACTGTAGAACAGAGCTAGTGGGATGGCGGATAGGAATAAACAAGACATATGTTTAAATGTTTATTTTTCATATTTTTCTTTTTCTTTTTTAAGTGTTTTGATTTACTGTTAATAAATGTTCCGTTCGTTAAAAAAGAAAGAATGTTCATTTACTAGATAATTTGAGTATCACCAACTAAACCACTCACATGACGAGATCGAAACGGTTTTTACTAACTTTATATTTATTTTGTCCGGAGCAGTCCATAATAACTTAGGTTTAAGATATGCATCGATATGTATTCGGCAGAAATGACTCGAGCATCAAAGGGTTCAGATAAATGACTCAAGTAAAAAAGCAAAGTTCTAAAACATCTCTAAACGTTTTGAAAATAATCTCTAAAGATAAATAAATGTAAACTCACAGAATTTACTGCAGTTAGATGTGAGTTGCAAGCGTAATTATTCGATATACGACCATGGGAATGAATTTACGAGTAAACATTGCTTTAGGCCTTGTAAGTGAAGAAATTTAGTATAATAAGAATTTAGTATAATTAAGAAACGTAGGACTTTTGTAATAGGTTATTTATTTAAATGGTCGTAAATGAGACTTCCTACTCCCGCGACTGCAGATTTTATTCCTAAATCGTTTCATTTATGCATTCGAAAATTTTACTCCAAAATCGATGAAAAAATAATCCATTGTGGATTTTTTTCTAACAATTATTTACTGAAAACTCGACACTTTTATCTTTCGAAATTGAAATTCTATTGAAGAATGATATTTTTTTCTGCCATCTACGTTAAATGTGCATAATTATCACAAGTTCACACACTATACAATTAAATCCCATAATAACTTTAAATATTTATGGATATTTGAAACAATCCTTTTTAACTATCATATCCGTTTGAAATCTATTGATTATTTATAGTTTATTAAAGCAAAGGTGATTAAAGCCAATAGTTGATGATAAAGTAAAAATATTTTTATTTTCCCTTTTTCATTGATCTTACAGTTATTGGACTGAAAATTTTATATTTCTATCTCATTGAAGAATGAGAAATAGAAAAAATTTTTTCAAATTCCCATCAACCTTAAATGTATGTAATTATCACCAGTTCAAGCAATACAATTAAATCTAATAATAATTTCAAACTTTTATGGATATTTGAATAACTTTCATATTCATTTGAAATCTTTTGATTATTTCTAGTTTATAAAATTAAAGGTGGTAAAGGCCAATAGTTGATGGTGAAGGAAAACAGTTTCAAATTTCATAGATTGATGATCTTAAGGTTATTTGATTGAAAATTTGACATTCCTATCTCATTGAATTGAAATCTTTAGAAGAATGGGGAAAAGGAATTTTTTTTATTTTCATCAACCTTAAATATAGATAATTATCACAAGTTCACGCAATACAATTAAATCCGATAATAATTTCAAACTTTTATGGATATTTGAAACATTCCAGGTGCATTTTTAACTGTCATATCCATTAGAAGTCTATTGATTATTTCTAGTTTATAAAATCAAAAGTGGTTAATAGTTAATAGTGGAGGAAAACAATTTCAAATATCATTTTTCGATTATCTTACAGACATTTGGTTGAAAATTTGACATTCCTATCTCACTGAATTTAAATAAATTTAAAAATGAAAAACAGAAGAAGATTTTTTATTTCTATCAACCTTAAATATAGATAATTATTACCAGTTCACGCAATACAATTAAATTCAATAATTATTTCAAACATTTGTAGATGTTTTAAACACTTCAAGTGCATTTTTAACTGTCATATCAATTTGAAATCTCCTGTTTATTTATCTTTATATATAAAATTCTTCTGTCCATGTGTTTGTAATAGAACTCCTCCTAAACGGCTGGACTGATTTTGATAAAATTTTGTGTATGCAATTAATATATCCTGTTAATTCGATAATGATTTAGATTGACAATTTGATCCGATAGAAAATGTTTTTTTTATTAAAAATCTAGAATTTTGCGTTTATTGACATTATTATAATGCCACTTGAAACTCTTCACTTTTATACGTATCTGTGGCGCAGTAGTATGAGAAGTCCCAGTATCGAATCACCTTACAGGCGATATAGGAATTTTAATTTAACCCCTTAAGCACGATTTTTTTTTTCGGACAAAATGATAAAAAATGATACATTTTTTTTATTAAAAAAATATATAGGTATAGAATAAATTATTTTTGCAATTTTAGATCTGTGGGGGAGTGGTGACTACAGTGGAAAAAAGAGTTAAAAGTTATAAAAAAATTGTTACTCAAACAAAGTGTAAATAAAGTGATTGCATGTTTATTTTGAATTTTGCCCGTGTGAAATGCTTTAAGGGGTTAATCTAATTACGTATGTGATGTCTGTATGTGGCGTCAAGTACTTTTTAAATACTTTTTTTTCTTACTTCTCCATGAAAACAATCTAATATATAATTTATTTAAAAACATTTTACAATTTTTGGCTTTATAGCGTTAAAACAGGACAGCGTCTGTCGGGCCGTTTAGTAGTTTATACAATAAAACGCGGTTTAGACCAATAGTTGATGGTGGAATAAAATTCAAATATCCTTTTCCATGCTTTTATAGGCTCCAGATTAAAGTAAATAAGAGTAAAAGAAAAAGTCATAAAACATCGCTAAAGGACATAAGAATAAACTATAAGGATAAATAAATGTGGAGACAGAATTAACTGCAATTACAGGTGAATTGCAAGCGTAATTATTTGATATATGACCATGAGAATGAATTTACGACTAAACATTGCTTTAGGCTTTGTAAGTGAAAAAATTCAGTGTAAGTACAATCAAGAGATGAAATTGAAATTAATATGTTTTGGTTGGCATAAACTAAAGATTCTGTTCTTGGAAATATAAACATTTTGTACATGAAAAAGAGACATTTCACTATTATTGTTTTGTCTTAATATTTAATTTGAATGCTTAATATCAAGTTTTGTTTTCAGGTTTAAAATAATAAAGAATGATAATAAAGATAATAAAGAAAAGTTATAAATGTATATGAAGAATTTTAATTAAAACTACATTTCAGCCACTATTAGTGACTGAATCCAAAACATTAAAAGAAGTAATTAAAATTATAAACAATGAATTATGTGGTGTAATGAACTTGGTGCTAAAACGAATCTGTAGAATTTTCTATCTTCGTAGATAAGCATACAAAACTTGTCAGGTTCAAAGAGTTCTGAGATGAATATATTATCGCACAAAACTTTAACTCATGGAGATACAAATAAGGAAGACAATTTTTCAGTTGCTATAAATAATATAAGCTAATCTGGAAGTTGTTATGAAATATTGCTATTCATTGCTTAGCTGAAAGTTGGAAAAAGGTATAAAAGTATAGTTAATACTTTGTATGAAAATTGTTGATTATGATGTAAAAGATGGCCACAGGAATAAAAAACAATCACATAAAAAGTGCAATTTTTTGGTACATGTTGCGTATATATGGGGGTTCAGTACCCGTAAGTATATAAAATAATAATCGTATAATTTTATATTCCTGCTCTAAATAAACTATTGCGCTATGTGTGTTAAACATTCCACTCGAATATATTGAATTTCTGATAAATGTTTAACGATTTACGGTTAATTCTTGTAACCCATATTTTCAATTACCCTTTAAATCACATCTTCTTCGAAATAAATAATTACATATGTATAAAATTAACTTTGAAAAACTGGGAAGGAATTTCAGCTCAATATAAGCCGACATTTATTTTGTTAAAAGTTCACAATAAGAAAAAAAAAACATTGGTTGAAATTTAAAATAAGATTAGTTATGTAGTTCAAATGGTAACAGTAAAAAAGTTCATCATGGTTTGTTTTGGAGTGCTACGATCTACTTTTTGCAACACGAGGGCTAATGAGACCGGGACCTACAGCTTAAAGCCTATTCCGGACAGCTACGCACATCCATGCCACTGTAAGATTCGAACCCACGATCTCTGGTACCAAAGACCAGCACCCTAACCAATCGGCCATCGCTCGGCCCATCATAACCGAGAGCTCACTCTAAATTAACTTTAACTGTATCTTTTAATACCTTTTGCACCTTTGATACCTTTTTCCAGCAATGAATACTAATATTGCATAAATAACGTCAAAATTAGTTTAAATTATTATTTATAGCAACTGAAAAGTTATATTCCTTATTTGTGTCTTCTTGAGTTAAAATGCCGAACCAAAATGGCCGATGGTAGAGCGCTGCTCTTCGATACCAGAGTTCACGGGTTCGAATCCCGCAGCTGGCATGGATGTTCGTAGCTGTTCGGTATCGGCTTTAAGCAGTAGGTTCCGGTTACATTAGCCCTCGTGAGTAAAACAGTAGACCTTAACGCTCCAAGCCAAATCAAATCTTGAGTTGAAATTTCTCTAATGATATAGTCATCTCAGAACTCTTTGCACCTGACAAGGCTTGCATGCATATCTAAGAAATTAGAAAATTCTACAGATTCTTTCTGCCCCAATTTCATTATATCATAGATTTCGTTCTTTAAAAATTTAATTATATCTTTTAATGAGCAGTTTTACTATAGTGAATTTCGGTTTCATTTGGGAACTTTAAATAAAACAAACCAAATGTTCAGGTAGTACATTATATAATAAGTAATTTTTTTGTCACGTGCCCATTTTTTTTCTTTAAAAAATGCTCCTGGGAAAAGGAAGTCTGGCACCAGTTCTTGCTCCAAGCCTTTGCACCAGGCGCCGCCGAGACCAGTCCCACGTCCAAATGTCTACGGCTAGCTTGACAGACTACATTAAAGCGGATCCCCAATTTTTCTGAAACTAATCTTCTAGCCGCGAATTCTGGTGCCAACCCTTTTCTCCACCTTGACAAGACCCGAGAATTGATCCTTCCATTGTCAAGAGGAGTGGATTAGGAAATGCCAATCACGGCTCATTATTGCGATCTGTCAAATGTGCGTGCATGCATTTAAATCTTCCCAAAAGGATCTTTTTTTTTTCATCCCCTTTCTTTCGCTTGGCTCATTAGCGACGGAGCTCTCAAGGATGTGTAAGTTCTTCGAATTTCGTGTTTTGAGGAGAAAGAAGATTTCTTACACATCAAGGACGGTGATCAGACACACCGACTCTTAATCGGCCGAGAGAGAGACAGAGAGAGATGGAGTGCAGGAAGAAAAAAAAACTTTTACTTTTTTCAATTGTTGTTCTCGTTTTCGATGATATCGGGAGTCATTAATCAATCGGTAATCAAAGCATGAAAGTTTAATGCATTCGAGATCTTATCGGGTGGATGTTAGTAGTGTGTTATAAAGACATCTTGTTACTAATGTTAATGTGCGTCGATTGATTGACGGATTCAGGGAAAGGCCATCGATACTATTTGCCAGAACTTTTCGTCTTTATTTTTTTCACATTCTCATACTCAAGTTTTTAAATAAAATTTCTTAAGATATTTATTACGAAATAGTTTTCCTCGGATATCCGGAATTTCAGAAATTAACTGACTGGAAATGATTTAAGAACGTGTTCGAGATATTTAGACACTAAAACTGCTGCGAACTTATAAACTATAGTGTTGTAAGGATTGCTATTAGAAATCTTATTAATGTAAATGTGCCAGAACTTTTCCATATTTATTTTTTTTACATTCTCATACTCAAGTTTTTAAATAAAATTTCTTGAGATATTACGAAATAATTTTCCTCGTATATCTGGAATTTCAGGAATTAACTAACAGGAGATGACTTAAGAACGTATCGAGATATTTAGACACTAAAACTGCTGCGAACTTATAGCTTATAAACTATAGTGTTGCAAGGATTGCTATTAGAAATCTTACTAATGTAAATGTGCGTCGATTGATTGACGGATTCAGGGAAAGGCCATCGATACTATTTGCCAGAACTTTTCGTCTTTATTTTTTTCACATTCTCATACTCAAGTTTTTAAATAAAATTTCTTGAGATATTACAAAATAATTTTCCTCGGGAAAATAATTTCAAGAATTAACTAACAGGAGACGACTTAAGAACGTATTCGAGATATTTAGACTAAGAAACTGCTGCGAACTTATAGCTTATAAACTATAGTTTGCAAGGATTGCCTATTAGAAATCTTACTAATGTAAATGTGCGTCGATTGATTGACGGATTCAGGGAAAGGCGATCGATACTATTCGTCATAACTTTTCATCTTTAATTTTTCACATTCTCAAATTTTTAAATAAAATTTCTTAAGATATTTTTACAAAATAATTTTCCCCGGATATCCAGAATTTCAGGAATTAACTAACAGGAAATGATTTAAGAACGTATTTGAGATATTTTGACTATAAAACTGCTGCAAACTTATATCTTATAAACTATAGTTTGGCAAAGGATTGCCTATTAGAAATCACACTAATGTAATTTTTCGTCGAATGATTGACAGATTCAGGGAAAGGCCATCGATACTATTCCACAAATCTTTTCATCTTTACTTTTTTTTTCAATTTCTCATACTCAAGGTTTAAATAAAATTTCTTGAGATATTTATTACAAAATAATTTTCCTCGGATATCCAGAATTTCAGGAATTAACTAACAGGAAATGACTTAAGGACGTATTCGGGATATTTAGACTATAAAACTGAAGCGAACTTATAGCTTATAAAGTATAGTTTTACAAGGATTGCCTATTAGAAATATTATTAACGTAAATGTGCGTCGATTGATTGACGAATTCAGGGAGAGGCCATCGATACTATTTGCCAGAACTTTTCGTCTTTATTTCTTTCACATGCTCATACTCAAGTTTTTAAATGAAATTTCTTGAAATATTTATTAGGTTTGGTTTGGAATGCTACGGTCTACTTTTTGAAACACGATGGCTATGAGACCGGGACCTACAGCTTAAAGCCGATTCCGAACGGCTACGAACACCCACGCCACTGTGGGATTCGAACCCACAAATTCCGGTACCGAAGGCCAGCAACCTAACCAATCAGCCATCGTTCGGCAAAATATATATTAGAAAATAATTTTCCTCAGATATCTGGAATTTCAGGAATTAACTAACAAGAAATGACTTAAGAACGTATTCGAGATATTTAGACTATAAAACTGCTGCGAACTTATAGCTTATAAACTATAGTTTTGCAAGGATTGCTATTAGAAATCTTACTAATGTAAATGTGCGTCGATTGATTGACGGATTCAGAGAAAGGCCATCGATACTATTCGACAAAACTTTTCGTCTTTATTTTTTTTACATTCTCAAGTTTTTAAATAAAATTTCTTGAGATATTTATTACAAAATAATTTTCCTCAGATATCTGGAATTTCAGGAATTAACTAACAGGAAATGACTAAAGAACGTATTCGATACTACACTACGAACGTACTCTATACTACACTATATTATCCTATGCTGATGGGCGATGAACATGTTTTAGGCGATACAGGTTGTGTTGATATTTTGCCGGTAAGGAGGAATATTGGCACATTTCGGCATTCAAACCTTACAGACTCCCGATTATCTTTATTAAATTAACTATCGAAATCATAATATTTATACCAGTAATAAAACGAATTTATACGTGTGATTCACAATCAGTAAATACTATCCCCTACGTTACCATGCTTAAAAATTTTGGCTCCCGACATAAAAAAATAAAAATATTCTCAAAGGCATTTGTTTTACCTTTGTTTAATGTGTTATTTTGTGTGTACATCAATAACAATATTTTCGAATTTCAAAATTCAGAATTTTTTTTAAATATTTGTAACCAGAATATGAAAAGAGGGCGCGTTGAAATTTTTTCGCTCGTTTGGGGGGAGGCGGTAGAATTAAAAAGGTTGAGAATCACTATTGTACATGATGATATTCTGTTTGAAAATACTTTTCATAGTGACTAAAGAAGCGACATGTTAAAACAATCAATGGATGAAGCAGAGTATTTTTGAAATCGGATCACTTCCTATGACAATTCAGACGGGGTATGTAGTCTAAATGCATGTTCCATCTTATCCACAACACGTCAAAGACATGGAGGCAGATTTAGCGTCCAGAAAACTCTTTTGCTTATCACCAATGCATAATGCATGGTCTCTCCAAATCAACAGGTACACCTCGTGGCAACAGGCTGATATCTTCGGCGTCATAATGATCCGCTTACATCTTTATCTCCAATATCGGATTTCACCCATCGCTCACCTCGCGGCGATACCACCTGACAGATATGACAGAAAAATCGGAACAAGAAAAAGCCCCCGTTCGATAAATCTCGAACCTTAAAAGTTCGCGACTTTCCCCCGCCTTCATATCAGATTCATTACCTCTGATACTACTTGACTCAGCCTTATTTATTGTTATTGCTTTCCTTTTTTCCTCCAAGTTATGTGTTATAAGTACTTACAAATGAACTGAAAAGTCTTCCGGATGTATTCGCATTACTTGGGAAAAATAACGCTTGCTTTTATTCCAGGCACCAAGTATACTAAAAATTACCAAATCAAAACAAATAAGGTATAATTTAATGGTAACTCTTACACTTTTAGTATGGTAAAATATAAAAAAACAACAAAGATATATTTTCCTAGCAATGATCTACATGCCGGAAGGTCCGTGAAAGCTCTTTCAAGTTCAACAATTTATTTAATTGATATAAATCTTCAGCAGTGATAAGATCTGTAGAGATTTACAATACTCAAATTCGTAAATGATTTTTTTAAATGTCATCTTTGCAGTTCATATCACCCTTAATATTTACAATTGAGAGCTTCATAAGATTAACTTTTATGGAAGTTAGAATAAAACTTGGATAATCATGGAATTATGCCGCATTTAGATTTCAATGACGTAAGGAGCGCAAAAGTTGAACGATGGGTAACATAAAATGTGTGCAATTTAAAGATTTGTCCAGAATGCGACTTTCCCATTTCTGGCGAGTTAAATGCATTGATGAATCTTTTAGAAATGCATTGTACCAATAAAGAAGGTAACAGTTGTGATGAGGTCAGATTTAAATCCCAAGTATTTTACTTCTCGTATGAATTAATCAATTATATTACTGATCTAAATCGCCTCATCACATAACACCCAAAAGATCCACAAAGGTACATTCTTATTTAGTGTCATGTACGGAGACGTGATTCTAATCTGGGACTGGAATCAGAATCCCGGCCCAGAATACCGCACACGACGAAAAAATTCACTGAAATAATTTTAATTGTCCTCTCCCCTTTACAAAAGATGTGATGAGGTCAGATTTAGATCTCAAGTATTTTACTTCTTGTATGAATTAATCAATTATATTACTGATCTAAATCGCCTCATCACAGCAGTGAATCACTGATCCTTTAAGCTACAATATAATTTTACTTACACAATGTTATATAAATTTCAATATCATTAAAGGAATCACTGATTTTCTTCATGGTTACACTTCTAAAGAGTAAAGCTAATAATTTCTTCGGGATCATTCCTATTTAACACTTAGAGATTTTACCTTAAATAAGTTGATGTTTGTTTGGTCAACTACGTTAGCACTGCAAAATTGATAAGAATAATTTAAAGGACATAAATAAGAGGTTAAACACTTTTTATTCTATACACAATCATCTAACCTTAATATTATCAAACCGCTATTGGATAATGAGGGAGACATGTCTTCTTGTTACATCGCTCAGCAAATTAATCGTATCTTTACCCCAGGAATATCAAAAATGACCTTTGAAAATTAAACATGATTTGATTTTTCAATGTACAATACTAGTTGCTGCAATAGGTCCTTTTAAGTATTTGTAAAAATTTACGCTGCAGATGCAAATATTTTACTAATACTTCGTAGGACCTATTGCAGCAACTGCTTTCGAAAATTGCCAAAGCAAATCTTGTTCTAATTTCAAAGGTAATTTCGGATAATCCTCTGGTCCGGATTAATTCGCTGGTGTGATGCAACGGGGTGATGTTTCTCTCATTATCCAAAAGCGGTTTGATTGTCAGCGCAAAATTTTTATACTGTTAGGTTTGGTACAAAAAATAAAACATCATAAAAGTACTTTGAAATATAAATGGTATACTCATTTCATTCTTTCATTTAAGCACATTCATATTTTCTTCCGAACCCTGAAACAAATAATACATAGGAAAGAGGCGGCTTGAACTGAATCCTTAAGATCAAGTGACTCATCTCATTATAGCAGTGAGGGTATTTCACCTCGTTAGGTCGTTACATGTAAACTAAGCTGTCTCGACTAAACTCGAAACTTTTTATTTCAGTATTAATTTCAGATAGTAAGAGGACCTTCATTAAAATAGTTTAATCCCATCGCCGTACTGTCTGCCGACAAATATCCTGTTCAAACACCCACGACTTTAGTCAGCAGAATCTGATTTTGGTACTCGGGTTAAAATGCTAATGCGTCTAAAAATGAAAGTATTTTTTAATGTCTAAAATAATGTAGAAGGATTTTAATGAGCAGATTTCATGAAGGAGAGAGTAGAGTCCGGAAATCATTTCTCTCAAGCAGTTCTCCATTGCTTTTTATCTTCCATTGCCCATCAGCAATTCTCGACAATTCCTCGACCACAAGATAAAGGGTACTAATGCAGAAATTAATTTCTAAGTTTTTGTTCCACAAATACACAGCAAAATAGATTTATGTGCGTGTATATTTACTTAAGTTTTACCAACAGCTGTGTGAATGGTACACCAATCAATAAAAAATAAGCAATTTTAGATTGCAATAAATAAAATTCCCCTATTAGATAAAAAATTTTTGTTTAGCGTTTACTTACTCCTACTTAAAGCTAAACCGGTATTCTTATGCCCTGGAGATATTTTGTAATTAATATAATAAACTGCTAAAAGCTGAAAATACATTTTATGGACAATAAATAATTTTTTAAATAAAGATTTTCGACGTAACTGTTTGGTTTTCAGAGCGAATTTCTGAAGATTTTGAAATTTTACAAAAGAGAAAAATATTTATTGAGCTTTAAAGAACATCAAATTTAGGTTTCTAGTTACTCCTATGTATTTCACAATAAAAAATAAACCCATTGGCGAAGATTAAAAATATTTGAATTATTTAAATCATTTACGGGAGGACTGTGAAATCGAAAAGCCTGGGCGAGCAACATATACACACACACACACACACACACATATATATATATATATTACATACATACGTGTATACATATATATATAATGTATATATAATATATATATATGTGTATGTGTGTGTGCGTGTCAGGTATAAAAAAAGGGGTAGTTGTAAATTACGTGAGTTAAAAGCGATTTTAAAAAGGGAACTCTTTTATAATAATAAAATAAATGAAAAAGACCCACGCTCGCGTAAGCTTTTAGGATAATCCGGTCAGGCGGAAGCATTTTGAAACAATTTGATGAGCTTGCAAACAGATAAGTTTTCAGTGAGCGCGTGGACATGGAGCTGTCAACAACACTCTACGCGTGTCTTCAACGAACAAGTGAAAATGGCGCAAGTTTTACCCTAACGATGTTTTAATAAACTTATTATTATCAAGAAGACAGTTTTCCATTCGCCTTAACTCTGGATCACGACATGTCATATATATATATATATATATAATCTTCTGTTCATGTGTTTGTAATAGAACTCCTCCTAAACGGCTGGACTGATTTTGATGAAATTTTGTGTATGTAATTAACTGGATTCGAAAATAGTTTAGATTCACAATTTTATCCGATAGAAAATGTTTTTAATTTATTAAAAATCCAGAGTTGCGCGTTTATTGAGATTATTATAATGCCACTAGAAACCCTTCACTGCTAACTTATCTGTGGCGCAGTGGTCAGCGCAACTGGCTTCAGTACTGAAAAGCCCAGGATAGAATCCCCGTACAGGCGATGTGGTAATTTTAATTTAATCTAATTACGTTATTGATGACTGTACGCGTGGTGGCGCCGAGTATTTTTAAAATAATTTGTCCTTACTTTTCCATTAAAAAGGTCCAATTTATAATTTATTTAAAAAAATTTACAATGTTTGGATTTATAGCATTAAAACAGGACCACGTTTGTCGGTTCGTCTAGTATATATATAATATTTGAAAGTTCCATTAAATCTCAACATTTATAAAATTAAAATAAACGAACCACTCCTATTAAAAGAAAGAAATAATAACTAACTATAAATTGCACTCAAAAATAAATGAGATTTTCATGCATGCAAATGATAAAGAATAAACAATTTATCTTGTAATGAATGCCTATTCGTAATCGAACCTTTCATCATTCTTCTTTGCTAGTTTACATTCGACATGTAGAAATTTTTTTCATTTCTCGTTCATACATATTAATTGAAATAGCAACTGAAATAAACGTATCATAGCACGGAACATGATAAATAGTTTTTACTAAATCTTCGGTGACCAAAAGAAATATGAATAACTAAACTCAACTACATGCACTTAAAGAAGAAAAAATTAATGTTTAAGATGACATTATGCTTTTAGATGGCCAGGATTTGATGAAAATTTAATATTTCTGTCACAATGAATTGTAAAATACACGGTGGGCCTAAATCAATGTCTATTTTAATCATTTGTGGTCGTGTGCTTTTTCGAGTGCACTTCACACTGGATTAAATACAATTTAATGAAAGAGTCGATATTATGTAATAAAGCTGTGGTTCTCAAACTTTTTATCCTACGGATCGGACACAGTTTGACAGCTCAACATTTAATAAATTGTAAAATACTGGGTGTACATCGAATTGTAAAATACCGGGTGCTCGTTTCACATTGGACTAAATAAAATTTATTGAATAAAGCGATATTATGTACTACAGCAATGGTTCTCAAACTTTTTATCCCACGGATCTGATAGTGTTTGACAGCTAATAAAACTATAACGCACAGTGGAGTCTAGTAAAGCGAGTGGCTAGGATTACTTAAGAGAAGAGTAAACAGTACTTTCAATATTTAATAAATTGTAAAATACCGGGTGCTCCTAAAATCAATGTTATACTTTAATCCTTTGCAGTCGTATGGTTTTTCGAGTGCACTTCACACTGGATTAAATAAAATTTATTGAAGAAGTCGATATTATGTAATAAAGCTGTGGTTCTCAAACTTTTTATCCCACAAATCTGACAGTTTGATAGCTTAAAAACTATAATGTTATATAACGCACAGTGGAGTCTAGTAATGTGAGTGGCTAGGAATACTTAAGAAAAAACGTAAACAGTACTTTCAACATTTAATACATTGTAAAAATAAAAAAATAAAATTTACATATTTTCTGTTTATCTTTGTGTAAAAAACAATGTATTATTAATTCTATGAAAGGGATTATGTAAAATAGAGTTTAATTTGAAAAAAATTTAATTTAAGCTTAAAAATATTCGAGTGAATCCTCTTCACTCAATACTAAAAAATATTGAAAAACACTATACCAAAGATTTAAATATGTGAAGTTAACTGAAAACTATGTTTAAACGAGTTTTAGATTTTACTAAAGAATAATAATTATTGTTTTAATAAATGCAAATATGTTTTAGTACTAACCAACATAATTGTGCATTCTAATTTTTGGATAAAAATTTTTTGAAAACTATAAAAGACTATTTGTAAAATAAATACTTCATACTTAAGTATGTGCATACTGTATTCTGACGATTTATATTTGAGCGCTATCTATAAATTATGTAAGAATATTTGTTTGTGGGTACAAAAATAAACAAGCCTAAACTTATTCATATGTATTTAAAAAACTTTTCTAAAAGAAAAATAATAAGTAATATCCTGTAGACAAAATAAACATTAACCTTTAATAAAAAATAAAAAAAATAATTGAAATAATTTAATACTGCAGCGCTGTGTTTTACAGAAAACACATGTTAGTCGTATGCATAAAAATAATGAAAATGAAAGGGGAAAATGAAAGACATGATAAAGTAATATGTTTAAAAACAGCTTTTGAAATTTAATTTACCATTCAAAACATTAGAAATAAATATTGAAAGATTTAATTACGTCAGAGAAACAAAACTTATACATTTTATTGTAAAAAAATTGTACAAATTTTTTCTACGTAAATCTAATAATATTTTTAAAAATTATGTATATTTTCACTAATTAGATAATAAACCACACAAAACACAAATATATATAAAATATAGTATAATATTTACAAAAGTTGTCGTGGTGTGTATTTTATATGTATTATACAAGTGTTTTTTCATTTATGATATTTCACTTTTTTCCTATGTAAATGGGATTTTTTGAAATGATTTATGTCACCAATTTTCTGTTCCCTATTGTAAATAGTTTAGCTAGCATAAAATCATATATTAATTTATATAAATATAGTGTAAATTAAAATTTAATTTAAAAAAATTAAATTTTAAAATTTTATAAAAAAATACAAAAAATATAAAATATATTAAAAACACTATATATAATATAAATATATTAATCGAAAAATATGTTTAAAATAATTTAGATTTTTTTTCAGATAAAATAATTAAATATATGTTTAGTATTAAAAAAATTGTGCATTCTTTTTTTGGAGTAAAAAAATTTTTGAAAACTATAAAGACTTGTTGTTCTTCGGATTGTTAAACAATATACAAATTACAAAAGCACGCCATAGTACGCTTTCTGACGATTGATATTTGATCGCGGGTCACTCACTAGTACGGGTTAGTGTAGCAACATGGTTTGTTTGTGGGTACAAAAATAACGGCATATACAGGAAAACGAAGCCGAATGTTCTTGTCTACTACACAGAGTCTAGAAAAATTTAGACAAATAAAAACTAGTTTTTACATTATTAGGTTTATTATTGCTCTTTTCCCTTTTTTTATAATGTAAAAATGTTTATATATAACATAATTCGAAAAAATTAAAACTATATACTACTATTTCTATTTGGTTTTTTCATATTTATGATACTATTATAAATTTATCCACTAAAATTATATTTTTTGTTTACAAAAATCTTATGGTTGTTATTTATATATTTCTATTTATATATTCTTTTTTATATATTTCAATATAAAATACGAAAAGTTGGCAAAAAAATTGATTAATTTTCGATCTATTGAGATTTATTTCAATAACTAAATTTACGCGCAAAACACCCGCTTCCGGTACAATTCCGCTGCGAAGTGTACCAGCACACAATGTGTTAAAACCACAAAAATATATAGGAAAAGTTTTCACTATGCCATTTATAACAAAATAGAACTGTTGCCATTATATGGTAAAACATGTCATACAGACTAAATTTCTGATCTATAATAATGCGTAAATCTAAAACTGGTTTTTCTTAATGAAGCGTAAATGCAAATTCTTCTCAACTATTCATGTAGTAATTAACTGCCGTTCAAACATAAAGCATTTTTTCCCAAATTACTGTTAGAAATTACCCAACGTAAGTAAATAAGTAAGTACTGCTTTGATCCTTTCTAATTTGCATACCTCAGAATTGATTCTTAGATGATGCATATTAATAAGAGGTAAATTAAATTTTTCCTTTTAGAGAAAACACCCCTGCAATACCATTTACCGGGTGAGTGGAATCATTACAAGATTTTCTACTATCTAACGCTTCTTGAATTCATTGGCGCCACTCCTCTTCAAATGCGCGCCATCCGATATCAACCGGCCGTGACATACATCTTGCGAACTATAAATGATACCAGCACATATGCAGGGAGAAAAATTAGCAGACGGGCCTAAGAGTACCTAAGATGTCGATACTGCCATGTTAAGAGTCTAATTCGCAGTTCATATTCTCACTCACGCTCTGGTCCGTGCGATATCTCACGTGTGAGAGGCGTTAATGATACAATTAGCGCCTCTACACCATCTTATTTTTTGCAATGAAGTTGAAAAGTGCCTTCATAAATGGGAAAATATATCAGTGGTACATTGGAGTAATATATAGTTGGTGTTATCTGAGAAATATTGAACCAATGTAGTTTTTTTTTTCCCAAGGGTGTTTTTTAGTCATCATCAACTTTTAGCACGAGGTATTACGCTAAAATACGATCTTAGCCTCCTACACTAAGCAATCATTCAACTGTTTTTTTGTAAATACTCATAGACGTTATCCACAAATGAGGTGGATAAACGTGTTTTGCAATGTATATAATTGGAAACTATAAAAAATAAAATAGTTTCAGGTCGTAAATCCAATAGTAGACTTTTCCTTACTTGGACTCGCAGGATTACCTCTGACACGTTGGGTGGCACATTCAAGCCTGAGTAGATTTCTCGATAGTGTTAAAAATCTACGGAACTGCCAAGCAAGCAATATATTATTCGAACATACGCCCACCACCCATTTCAAAATGAACCGAGAGCGTTTTATAATGATCGACAAAAACTGGGAATTTAACCGGGAATATATCGATCAAGTGCCTATTATGGCATTACCTACATTACTGGCTTGTGCTGTATTTTAAATAAGCTAGGTAACTGTTTACCGTTTTTATTTTCGAAAAATGTCTAGTCGAAATTAGAAGTAATATTTATAAGCATTAAAGTGTTTATTTTAAAATAGTTAAATAACACGCGTTATAGCAAATAGAACCACTAGCCAAATATATACTATTGCATATAAGAACAAACGTAGACAGACCAGCAATAAAAGTTTACGTAGATACGTATGATTTCTTTTAATTTGGGTAAATCACACAGTTTTTATTATTAAAACACTACCTACAATTAGTTAAAAGTATTTAGTGTGACTAGATTAAATGTTAAACCAGCATTGAGCTCCTTTAAAAGCAGGCCTTAGGATTGGGCTTAATGAAAAAAAATTGTTCTGTTTCAATCAATATATAAATTAAGTAGAATTAAAGCATCTGACATTCAAAGGTCTAACCACAATATCATAAATTTGAATAAACATCTAAATATCAAGAAATGTTGATTACTCTTGTTCTTGAATACCATTTTTTTTAATAAAAAACAGTTATATAATTAATTCTATAACACTAGTTATTTTTTGGTAAAAATGGCTCTGTTTCTATCAATATATAAATTAAGTAGAATTAAAGGATCTGCCTTACAAAGGTCTAACCCCGATATCACAAATTTAGATAAACATCTAAATATCAAGAAATGTTTATTACTATTGTTCTTACCATTTTTTTTTATAAAAAAAAACAGTTATATAATTAATTCTATAACACTTGTTATTTTTTGGAAAAAAGGACTCTGTTTCAATCAATATATAAATTCAGTAGAATTAAAGGATCTGCCTTACAAAGGTCTAACCACGATATCCTAAATTTAGATAAACATCTAAATATCAAGAAATGTTGATTACTGTTGTCTTTGATTACAATTTTTTATAAAAAACAGTTATATAATTAATTCTATAACACTAGTTATTTTTTGGTAGAAATGGCTCTGTTTCGATCAATATATAAATTAAGTAGAATTAAAGAATCTGCCTTACAAAGGTCTAACCACGATATCCTAAATTTAGATAAACATCTAAATATCAAGAAATGTTGATTATTGTTGTCTTTGATTACCATTTTTTATAAAAAAAAAAAACAGTTATATAATTAATTCCATAACACTAGTTATTTTTTGGAAAAAATGGCTCTGTTTCGATCAATATATAAATTAAGTAGAAATAAAGAATCTGCCTTACAAAGGTCTAACCACAATATCATAAATTTGAATAAACATTTAAATATCAAGAAATATTGATTACTGTTGTTCTTGATTATCATTTTATATAAGAAAAACAGTTATATTATTATAATTCCATAACACTAGTTATTTTTTGGAAAAAATGGCTCTGTTTTGATCAATATATAAATTAAGTAGAATTAAAGAATCTACCTTATAAAAGTCTAACCACGATGTCATAAATTTAGATAAATATCTAAATATCAAGAAATGTTGATTACGGTTGTTCTTGATTACCATTTTTTATAAAAAACAGTTATATAATTAAACACTAGTTATTTTTTGGTAAAAATGGCTCTGTTTCGATCAATATATAAATTAAGTAGAATTAAAGGATCTGTTCTTACAAAGGTCTAACCACAATATCATAAATTTGAATAAACATTTTAAATATCAAGAAATGTTGATTACTGTTGTTCTCTATTACCATATTTTATAAAAAAACAGTTATATAATTAATTCCTTAACACTAGTTATTTTTGGGACAAATATATATTAGAAAGCCATCTCTTCTATGTTTCTAATATTTACAAAGAACTGAATAATTTTTCGTTTGCTAAAACTTGCATTTTGTGGTATTATATGACAAAACGTCCTATTATACCACCATACCCATTTATATACCACCCACTTTGTCTGCAAAACAAGTTTTTTACGATATAGGCTTGGCTTCTGTCGACCCCTCAAAGTGAGAAGTTCCTGTCGCCTAAATAGTACTATCACAGTAAAAAGACCAACATGTTTGCATTATGGGATGGTCAAATGTCAAAAGACAAAGTAGAGCCGCGTTGGAAGGAAAAAATTAAATATATATAGTGCATAGCTATTAACTTTTTACTTATTGCTTAATTTACTTATTAGTTAAATCAAACCTGCATAAAATAAGTATTATATTACCTATTTCAAGCAGGTTTAATTTTAGAAATATCTCTCACGCGTAGTCTTTTTTCATACACTAGAGGAAGGAAACGAGTTTGATAGCAGTCGATTTGAATTTTTATGATGTAGCAAACTCATTTTGTAATTCATTTCCACCTTAAACCATTCAGTCACTTACATTTGCGTTAATTTCTCTTTAACATTCTTTTTTCATTTGTTGTACTAGAATCCAAGAAAAAATATTCAGATTAATGGAGTATAAACACGGTAAAAGGTCATTAGTACTTATCTAATTTCTTGAACAAGCTTCTGGATTGTTCTGAACAAAGGATACCAACTTAACTTTTTGTTGTACTAGACTCTACACTTCTGACCACTAATTATGACTTGAAAGTTATATGTGTACTAGCTTATAGCCCGTTATATGAAGGGATCAGTAAAATTTTTAATTTTTCAGAATCGTAAAATACCTTATCAGGCAGGTAAAAAAAATGGTTTGGTTTTGGGCTGAGGATTATCGGGTACACACTCAATAATTTATTTATCTTTATTGGCTGCCTGTTAGTTGCCAACTTTAATTTATCTTGTTATATTCCATGATAGGATGGACAGCAGAGGTTTTAATATTGACAGTGATTATTTGGTGGTTTATATGAATGATGTTCAAAAAATTTAGCGAATCGATTGCAAACCGTGTGGTTATGTATAAAATATAAACACACAAATGAACAAACGTCTTAATTTTTAAAGATATATAATTTAAAAGCTAGATATTTATTAGTCTGTGAAATAGACTCCTAGACTTTTATGAAAAGAATTTGTTGTTAATGTCGGGGATAAAATTTTCATTGCAACAAAAAATAATCGATGATTAAATTTAAAATTATCACATATGTACTTAATCTATTATTTAAGTCAAATTTAAAAGAAAATTATTAACGTAAAATCTGAGTTCAGTGATAAAACGTATGAAAATAATACAGACGATATTTAAATAATTTATAAAAAGAGATAATGAGATGGTTAAAGGAATGATGTCATAATGCTAGAAAAAATTTTTAATTTCATCTACTAATAATGTGATAAATTGATGAAATTAATCGCCTGCTTTTAACCGGGGAAAATAGAGCTTGAAAGAATGGCATTAACCAGTCAAAAAGGGGGGAAGGGATAGATTTGGAACGTTTTCGAACTAACTTTGAATTTTGCTAACCCTAACTCGTCAAGAATCCAATATGGGTGCCTCTATCCATTCCAGGTCCAATCGCTTCATAAATTCGAGGACAGACGGATAGATAACCATGGATATTATTGTATAGGGAATTATTAAGAGTTTTGAGTTTTGGTTTCAAAACACAAGGCTATAAATAATTTCTCCTCAACCATTGCATTTCCTTTAGAGCATTTTTGTTATAAAAAATCAATTTTTTGAAAATTTCAAAATTTAAATTTTATACGTTTCCTATCATTACGTTTAGTGAAAATTGAAACTCGTCCTAAGAACCGTAACACAAAATGTTCCACCAATCTATAAATAAAACTAACCAAGAGATTTTAATTTATAATTTGCAAATATCTAAAGATATTTTTCCCTCGTTAGGGATCGGCTAATAGATTAATTGTAATAAATTTAAGGTTGAAATCAGTACCTCTTTTACAGCAAAAGTTGAGGATGGGATTAAGATCTTATTTTAGTGGAAAATAAAAGTGTATATCCACTTTACTAAGCATACCTTCCCAGGTATGCTTAGTAAAATGGACTCCGATTATAATGCTTTTATAATCAGGGGCACAAACCCCTTTGCTAGATTTTTTGGTTTGGTTTGGTTTGGGAGCGCTACGGTCTACTTTTTGCAATGCGAGGGCTAATAAGACCGGGCCCTACTGCTTAAAGCCGATTCCGAACGGCTACGAACATCCATGCCATAGTGGGACTCGAAACCACGAACTCCGGTTCCGAAGGTCAGCACCCTAACCATTCGGCCATCGTTCGGCTTGCTAAATTTAGATTGTTGCTTGGTTTTCACAGAAATTTTATAATTTCATTCGATGAAAATAGCTTGAATTCTAATTGTAAAGATGAAGGAGGTGAAATATGTATAAATAATTTCTTCCATGAAATACGAGACCAACTGTAAAATACAGAAAAATTAGCATGATAATGCATAGATGTATGGATGAAACAGGTGTTAGGAAATTGTATTTAGAGCAATAACGATAGATCAGTATGTTTATGTTTATCTTTTTAAAAGATAATATAAAGCATATTGCACTACATTTTAGAATTCTAATTCAGTACTGTAATTATGATGACCCAAAACATTCCTGTCAATGCATGCTTAAGGCTACTATGCAGTTGTCTTAAAGTCATTCACACCCTGTCAAGTGTCCATATTAGAGAGTTTTAAAAAAATTATAGCATTAATTAAAGTGAGAATAATAGATTATCATATTTCTTAGAAAAGCAATTTTAGAGAGGCTCTGTGAGAAGTATAGAATAAAATCGATTAATATTTATTAAAGTTTCTATTTATCGATACGTTATGATTTTTAAAGGATATCCCAGAAAGTACTAAATTGAAAACAACATGTGTGTAAGTTTTCTAAAATTGAGGATTACTATAGAAAACTAGTTTTACTTTCACACTGTATTTTTGATATCCATCGAAATATCCACTAAATTGTTTGAATATTGTGTAAAGCTTAATGGTGTTTGTGTTAAAATATTTAATAAATGTTTTATTCGTTATTTGAGTAAAAGAAATGTTAAATTTTCATGTTTTTTAGCTTTAGTATAACAAATTGAACAAGTCTAATACGAGTCTTACTTTAAGTAACTGCATTTACAAAGAAATAAACATGCCACACTCTTTTATGATGTACGTATATGGGGAGGTGTGCAGCATATAATCTCAAGCGATCCTTGTAATTCAGTAATCAGAGGAAAATAGTTAGAAATTTACGAAGAATGACGTGAACTTTTATACTCTTCCTGAATTTCAAACAACTGAACCTTCGTGCATAAAATAATAGTGCATCTAAACGGCAATGGTACTTGAACATGCTACTATGTTCTCTTTCCAAAGTAAAAGGAACATTTCTTGGGGGTTATCAGGCTATCACTGAACTCCTGTCATATTCAGAACACCTCAAATAACAATTTTCCTTACGCGTAACTAAAATCCTGCTAACCTGCCACTCACATCCAAACACCTACAAGACAGAACTCGCCCTTCTTTCTATTATTGTCACTTCCACAATGGAAGATTCGGGGAAGGAGAGAATGCTGCCACCCTCATGAAGAAAAAAAAAGTGGGAGACACGTTTTATGCATTTCAGCTTTTAGGCCCTATCGCAGAGAACAATCGTTCTGTTTACCTACCTCTTCGGACGATAACGGGATGTTGAGATTCGAACGAGAGATACTTTATCCGCACGTGAACTTTATGTGAAAAGTCCGCCTTAAAAGGAGTCGTAACTTACGGGCAGTCCCGACCTACGTCGGAGGTTCCAAAGAAGTAAGAACTTGTACCCATATGCAGCTGTATTAGGGAATTTATTTCCAACAATATGAGCTTTAGCATGAACAGATATGAGCTCCATTACTTTGTTGTAAGATTAAACGGCAAATGGCCCTCTAGGGCATCTTTTAATCGTCATTTTTTTGTTACGAATAGAATGTAAATGGGCATTTTATCCTATTATTGGTACGGTAGTTTTACCGAAATTCCTTCTCCCTCCAAGAATTATCTGCGACACGACTACTGCATAGTTTTACATTACATTTGTTAGAGTACATCATTACTTAACATACATCCTCCTCTTCCATGAAAACCGCAGTATATATGTTACTGGCATGATAAAGTAGGTTTATGTTATATATAAAAAGAGATTTAGCATCATCGTATATATTTGTAATCATCACAGAGTGTGTTGTTGTAAAAAGTAACATATCACATGTTTCCGCATAAAAAGCAATCAAATTAGTGGCCATCAAAACTTAGCAAGAGGAAAACACTTCAAGTTTTCAACAAACCAGAGAGAAGTCACAGTAAAAGTATATAACAGGGGTGGCCAACATGCGGCTCTTTGAAAGACTATTTGGGGCTCTTGATAATTGTACCCGTGCTTCCTTTTATATTTAAAAAAATTATTATCGTTCCGTATGTGTTTCAAAATGTCTTTTAAATTACTGGCAACAAATATGAAAGACTAAGTGCAGCATTGTAACAAATTTCATTTCCGTCCAAGTCAGGGCCGTAGCCAGAAATTATGTTCGGAGGGGTTTTTGTGATTGATCGTTTTATGTGAATGATACTTCAATAAAACTATAGGTTTTCTTATGTATGTACGGCTAATGAGTATCATCATACAGTGTAATTTTAAAATATCAAAATAATAATTAAAAAATGATATAATGAACAAATTTATAGCTTTAAATGAGTCATCTAGTAACTACATAATGAATTTAATAGTAAAATTAACATTGAAAATATATAAACTATACATGGTATTAAATTCTAATATTTATAACAGAAGTATAACCAAAGAAAACGAATAATTTTGAAAAAAAATGAAATGTTCAAATTTTTACTTGTATATTAAAAATATGATCTTTGGCGAAAATATGAAATTTTCGACAAAATATTTTCCCAATTTCTTCCGATTGTGCAACAATATTGTGACGAGATGCCAACAGTGCTTGTCAGTCTGTTCATGCATGTCGAATCCAATTTGCACCTATTCCTTAATTCAACATCACTATTCTAAGCCCATTGTTACCTATGCACAGCTAGGCAGATGACACACCCACACACATGGTCCATTTTCTTTCCCCGAAATGGTCTTTAAGAATTTCGGAGGGGGACTGGTCCCCGAAATCCCCCACTTGCCTACGGCCTTGGTCCAAGTTAGGAATGATATGTCTCATCGAAAACTGCGCGAACGAACATAAACAGTGGCGTAATCGTCCATAATCGACCGACTCCAGACCGATTTTGAATTTGTAAACTTTCATTGTAACGGACAGATGACATTGTGCTCTGAAGGAAACAATTTGTATCGCTGCTATTTTTTAATGGTGAAGTACCGTTGTTTTGGCTTATTTTATTTTAATTTTTTTCATTTTCCAATATTTTGGGTATCGTATCATTCCGCTAATTTGCTCTCGCATATTTTTTTCTTACGTAATGTATTGTCTTGTTTTATGTTTATAAAAATAAAAAAAACTGAAAAAATGCTTAATAAAAATTTTAAAATTTTATAAAAACCAAAAATATATCTTTTTGTTAGTGCTGTCAGTTTTTGTTTATTTTTATTTGCCGTGCCAAGTTGCAACTTTTTAATGTCTTTATTTTTTATTATTGCACTACCTATTTTATATACTTTCTGAGCTTCATGTTGTTCAATCTATATATTGCTGTTAACCATACCGAATGGTCATTGTCAAGGTTCCAGTCTAATTATCCCCTAATTAGACAACGCGTTGGTTACTCATTTTTTATGAGAACGTTCTCACCTCCTCGCTTCCTTGTGAGCTGGAGTGTATTAAATTTCTGTTTGGATTACTTTTTGCCTAGAGGCCTAAATTTATGTTTTGACCTGCTTACGTTCGGAGGTTAAAGTGAAGACCATACACTTCGCTAGGTACTCCGTTAGACCCAATTACCTTGACCTTGAATTTGTATCGCTCGATACGGATATAATTTGTAATCTGGAATTTTTAGTAAGTTAACTATAATTTGTTCCGTAGTATGTAACACGTGTTGTTATTGTTTTAATAACACAAAACTTGTATCTAAATTTCTTTATTTCCAGTTCTTTTAAAAATATGACAACAGAGAACGAAAATTAATATATATATATATATATATATATATATATATATATATATATATATATATATATATATATATATATATTATATATATATATATATATATATATATCTAAAAAGATGTAGTTGGAAATTGTGTAAGTTAAAAACGATTTTAAAAAGAGAACTCTTTTATAATAATAAAATAAATGAAAAAGTCCCACGCTCGCGCAAGCTTTCAGGATAATCCGATCAGGCGGAAGCATTTTTGAGCTATTTGATAAGCTTGCAAACAGATAAATTTGAATTGACGCGTGGACATGGAGCGGTCAACATCTTCACGCATAGCTCCGCAACGAACATTGGAAATGGCGCAAGTTGCTTTCCTTAAGAACGATGAGTTAATAAAACTTATTATTGTCAAGAAGACTGTTGTCCATTCGCCTTAACTCTGCACCACGACTTATCATATATATATAAGCAAGAAAATAGAAGTTTTAATAATGAGTGGAGAGAATTACTTTTTTATTGACAATAACGAAAATGCATTGTGATATTTGTAATTCTACGGTCAAAAATTATAAAGATAACAATTTACGTCGACATTATAAAACCAATCATCCTCAGTTTTCTAATCAGTATCCACCAAATTCCAAATTAAGATCAGATAAACTTGCTTCTTTAAAATCAAATTTAAATAAACAAATATAATTTCTGTAAAAAAATTCAATACATTTTTTGCATACCTTTTGAATACGTATTTAACTGCAGCTCGTGAAAAATTTCAAATTTTGAAAAGTGGCTCGGACTATCAAGGAGCTTGGCCACCCTTGGTATATAAGTTCTTAAATATAAGTCTTTGTATGTTTAAGTAAGGCTATAACGTATATCCAGATTTATCTCTGACAATATGGGTTACATGAAAAGATATCTTTATTACTTTCATGTAAATTAAGCGATAAATTGCATTCTAGGTCAGCTCTTAATAGTAATTTTTTTACTTACGTTAAAGTGAAAATGAGCATTTTATCCCATTATTGGTAACGTAGTTATATCGCAATCCCTTCTCCCTTCATAAAGTATCTTCAACACGAATGCTGTATCGTTTTACATCACATTCGCTGAAGTACATCATTACTTCATATTCGACGTCCTCTTCCATTAAGACAGCATAACGAAAATACATGTTATTCATACTATTAAGTATGATTATGTTACACGTATAAGCTGTTTAGTGTTAGACGCATACATTTGTAAGCAACGCAGTTAGAGTGTATTGCTTTCAACATATTACAGATTTGAATATAATAAGTCATTACAGTAGTGCTATCAGATTTTTTTAAAAGGAGAAACCAGTTCTGCAAGCTTTAACCAACCAGCAAAGGTAAGATAGTTATTTAGAAACGAGAGAAATGTCACATTAGAAATATATGGGTTGTTACAACCCGTATATTTTTGTTTTTGTATCCCATAATTTATGTTTAAAAAGTGTAAATCATCTCTAATTAATATTCCTGATGACGAAAAACATTAAATGTAATTGCATGTAAGTATGATTTAAAACTTTCATTTTCAGTTATAATTTGTACTAGGGTTTTATTAGACAATTTATGTTGTTAATCCTGATTCTCGTATTGCTTAAAGCTTATGTTATATATGATAATCAAATTAATTCAAATAAGTGTTCTTGAAAATGCAACTTGTTTGAGCCCCCCCCCCCTAAACACAGAAAGCTCTTTTTTACGTAGCAGGCATAATCTTGTGGATTATTAGTCGTTCAAACGCTGAACTGGTAGGCTTTTCCTTTCGTGGCCGGAATAGGGGGCTCGAATACCGCTGCTGACTTTCATGCTCGCCGTTCGGAATTTGTTTTAATACATTAGGTCTTGAATATTTTTGAAGCTCATACAAAATATACTCTACAATATAGTCTTTATAAATGTTAGAATTTCCTTACAAACTATTGCCGCATTTCTCACTGCAATACATTTTATATAATAATTAGAATAGTATTGAATAGTACTTAGTAAATGCTTCAACTGCGTTCTGAAAGACCTGTTTTCTATTTTCTCGCTAAATTATACCAGAAAAATGCTTTTAAACGAATATCCAAAAGATGAATACTAAAACAGGTACCAAAAAGTAGTCAGTTGAAACCTCTAATGGTGAATATGCAAATATACTCTACTAGAAATGAAATAAACCACTGCATAAGAACGTGACATATGCCACCATTTTCTCGCTAAAAAAATTCGCTTCTATTTTCTCGCTAAATTATACCAGAAAAATGCGTTAAAACGAATATCCAAAAGATGAATACTAAAACAGGTACCAAAAAGTAGTCAGTTGAAACCTCTAATGGTGAATATGCAAATAAACTCTACTAGAAATAAAATAAACCATTGCATAAGAACGTGGCATATGCCACCAATAGAGATGAAAGGTAAAGAAGTAAGTCTAAAATTTGTCTTTGTATATTCGTAAAAAATAACCTAGATGCTCCAAACAGACCGTTTGTAAACTTTAGTGAAAGCATGATTAACTATAATTATCCAGCAGTCGTCATTACATTTAGTAATTATGTTGGCTAGCCTGAATTAAAATTTGATTTTCAAAATCAATTTTAGAAACATAAACCATTTTATGTTTTTCAAGAGTTTTCCTCAAAAGTTTCATTAACATGAAATTAAATTCCAAAGGCGTAATTTAGAGCGTAAGATCACCCTTAGGCAATTGCATTAAAAATTTGGCAATCACTTTTCAAATGAAGAAAAAACCGTGATTAAAGAAACTCATATTCTAATAAAGTACATCAAGAATGAAATGTTTGGTTTGGAACACTACTACCAACTGTTTTTTTTAACTACTTGCGGGTTATGGAGACTCTAGAGAGAAATATAAATATTATCTGTTCTCAGCGTTTAAAATTCCCCTTCTTATCAACAATATGGAAAGATGAAAATCTCAACGTCACTTATCAGCGGTTGCGCATTTCTAAAAAAAATTACTATTTTAAATTTTCATTTTCATACACCCTAAGGAGCTTAAGTTATTTTGAAATCTCCGATCCTGAATAAATATTTTAAAATGCTATAAAGTAACTATGATCGACAGGTTTGATATGAGAGCTGTCTTTACCAATGAACTTTTGGATGCCAAAAGCAAGAAGAAAAAGTGACGATCAGACAGCTTATCGTCTCATTACCACCGCAACAGTCACGTTTCAAGTTTAACATTTGAAGTACCCGTCATGCTGGCGAAATGTTACAGAGGGGATAGACGCACAATACTGTTACGACAGTATAGACTTGATAATCGAGGTAGATTTCTTTCTCTAAAACTGCTTAAAAGTAAAAAAAAAGAAGGTAGGGGGGAATCTTCCCTTTAACAAGCAACATCAAAGACATCGTGCATGGTTAAAATCCTTAAGTCGGTTCACCTCTTATCTTTTTTTCCCCCTGCAATTTTATGAATACTTGATAGCTAAAGGGGAAAAAAGGAGGGGAAAAGAAAGAAAAAATTCTCGATTTACATTTCCCTCATTCTTCCCCCTCACGCCTCTGTAGGTGAATCATATTTAGTTCAAGAAACGATGCTTAAGGGGGGAAAAAGAGCGTGGAAGGAACAAACACCCAAAGTGTTGGAACTGCATGGGAAAGGGGAAGAAAATGCTAATAATCAAACAAAATAAAAGTTTGAAAGATTCCCGTCAACTGCGTTTAAAGAGTAAACAACAAAACTCGAAGGAGAAATCTGGAGTCCTTGGATATTTTGTGGAAAAAAAAATACTAATTGCAAGTAGAAAACTAAAATAATAATTGTAAGTAGAAAGTTTTATATCACAGACAGTGTTTTAATAGCCTAGTGTAAATGATACAATACAAATTATAAATGGGTCATAAAAAAAAGTAGAAATGAACGCATAATGTAGTGTTGTTCAAGGTGAAAATTAGTCATATTTAAGTACTATATATGACTACTAGTATATTTCGTTTAGTTAATTTCTACAGGTCGTAGTTTTTAAAAGTTTCAAAGATTTATTTACCTTTCTTTTTTTTTACTTTTGGCCCAAGTTGCTAGCCTATAGTAGTTTCTAATTAATTTATAATAAATTATACAATTAGAAAGCGTTTCCACAAGTTTAAAAACGTTTTTCCCTTTAGAAGTATTAACATAGTCTAAAGTAAAATATGAAAAGTAAAATATGAATTTTCTGATTATGAACTCGTTACTGATAGTAAGATCTAAAACATACTAATTATATTTCATTGTGATTTGTCAATGACACCTGACGTTTCCTGAAAAACAAAAGTAATAATTGACGACATTTTACGCAAACTACTAGAAATTCAGTAGTAAAGGTGTTTGACAATTACAACTGACTGTAAGATATCTGGTATTTTTCAACTCATATCATTATAAACATAGCTTAAAGACATTTGCATTAATTAGTATCAAAGAAGTTGTATGAGCCACGGTAGCTCAGCTGGCAAAGACAACGATCTCATAGCTGGAGAGTTGCGGATTCAAGGCTCTAGCATATCTAAAATCCGCAATGTTTGTTAATAATGACTGGGGCAGGTAAAATTGGTTTGTGGTCACAATGTACTCCAAGTTCTCAAAACGATACCTCTATGGGTGGCAGGCCAAGCCTGGGAGTCTTCTGCTTAGTCTATGCTTCTAAATTACGAGGACCCACATAACCTAAGAAGCTCTTTCACTCTAGCGGTACTTGTCAAAACGAAATCTCATAGGATCTCATAGGAAGATTTGTCAACTGAACTACCTGGGTCAAGCCCTCTAGTTCGGATGTTCCTAGGAATGATGCGTACAAAAACTAATGATATTGAGTTGGTATGACATGATAGAAAGTGTGTTTAATTAGGGAATGGGGATAAAATAGGAAAAAATGCTTGAGTTTGGGCAGAAAGAAGATATACATTTACAGCAAAAATTAAAACCAGCTGCAAATTTTACAACACAATTCAAATCAGTAAAGTAGGCGAACGAACCCCTTCGCCTTAAATCGTGTGACTCTGGACCACATGCTTAGCTCGTCGAGGAAACATTGGCAACAGCATCAACAACAAAACTGTTTTTGCAGTAAAGACTGAGTACTTACACTTTAGCGAGCTTGCTTAATTTTCTTTAATATACAAATGTTATTGAATTAATATAGATAGTCTATATATATAAAAATGAATTTGTGTCTGTCTGTCTGTACTCGATAGACTCAAAAACCATACATTCAATAGCCGTGAAAATTTGGGAAATTTTTAGGGACAACCATAGGAAAGTTTTTGAAAATTTTTACCTTTCGGAATCCATTCCTTGCCCCTTTTTCGAGCGTTTCATGTCATTATTCCATGCATTATTTTCCTCGGTTAAACGCAAACGATTAACTTTTTAATTTATGGCATCATAACTAAGTGAAATAAGCAATAATTTCTAGCAATGTGACGTCATTCCGTTAATCCCATGTAATTGTTTTAAGCGCAGTTTTCCTCAGTTAAAAGCTGGAGATTAAAATTTTCCATTTATCACACAATAAATAGATGGAAATGATATTTTTTAATCATATGACGTCATTCCTTTAAATATCTCATTTATTCATTTCTTATTTGATATTATTTAAACATCGTCTGCTTAGTATCAATTCGATTTGACCTGAAAATTGAGATATAAAGTGATTCACTTTCTTTTCTATGTGACGCCAATTATAGCATTTTCATATAAGAACTCATTTTAAATTTAAATCTTGGTTAATTTTTACGTTACAATGAAATGTTTATCAACAATATTCTAACAACAAAAAGTACAAATTTCAGTGACTATCATAGACAAATGAAAACCTATCATTTTATATAGTTATCTTCATATTCGTATGGTTGTCAATATGAATGTGTGTTTCTGTTTCATACACAACCATGTGGTTTGTTATAAATTTCCTTAATTTTGGACAACATTTATTAATATTACCAAAATTAGAACTGTTGTTGTCAAAATCTCTGCTTCCTTCTACCACGTAATATTTCAAGATCTATTAACGTTGCTAATCAACATACAGTAGTAATTCAGTAGTATAAAAACTGAATACAGTTATAATACGCTTATAATAGAAATATATAAATATGCCAATGACTTGAACTGTACTGTGACGAATTTAGAGAGTTATACACGAAAAAAAAATCTTTGTTTAAAAGTAATACATTAAGTTCACCGTAGCAATGCGCGGGCTACAATAAAATTTTAATTTGTAACAGTAAAACGAGGCCTCCGAACAATTCTTCCTTAGCGGTGTCTCTTGAAAGTAAAAATATAATTATTTATTTTATAAGAAATATTTAATAGGTTACAACTAAAAACAACTTTTATATTTTTATCTATTGTTCAATTTTATTTATCAAACGATGTATTATTTAAAAGTTCTATAATTTCTCTTCCACAATAAATCACAAATATAAATTAAATAATCTCCAACAGTTTAAAATATAAGTCAACTTTTGACTATAGTGTGAATTGGATAAATTATGAGACAAAGTAAAAATAAAAACTCGAATCCAGAATTAGAACTTAGTTTAATAAATTAGGACATGAAATAAATCTTAATCTCATTATGTCTGACACTTAAATAGAAAAAAAAATACACTTAAATAGAAAAAAGATAAAACAAGCAACATGCATGTCTTCAGATATAATTATAATCTCAAACCCACACACAAACTCTAACTCATTTTACTATCATTCATACTATCGATTTTGTGTTCTAATAGAATATCGGAAACAGCTAGATAAGACGATTTCAATAATATACAGTGTTTGAAACTGATGCTTTAAAACTATTATGATATTATTATGAAATAGGAGGATAAATGAGTGTATGAAATTATTATTGTTACTGATTAATTTTGCTAATCCAAAAGTCCCCGAACCTAATTTGGAAAACAGATTTCATGTTGGGTGTTTTACATCACATTAAGTTTCTTTGTATTTAACCTTATAACATTATCATGTTTCGGTCGAAAGGTGTTACTACCGTTATATCTGCATGACAACTTTTAGAAAACTTATTTTAAAGCAATTGAAGTAATATATACACTTTCATTTAAAAAATGATTTACTGCGCATTAAAATTTATTTTTAGCTTTTAACACTTTATTATTTTTATTTTAAAATATCTTAGATACCTAACGATATCATTCTAAGGTCATTGCATACATCATTGGTACAAATTATGTGAAAAATCTCAGTTGCTACTGAACAAGGCATAATAAAATCAAAAGTTTTAAAACCAAATTTCAACACCAAACGAAAACGACTGGGGTAGGTTATACCCATTGAAGTTTCTTGGGAATTATTATATTTCCTTAGGGAAATTCTAATAATCATAACAATAAATCTCGATATATGAAGACAACTGGATAATTGTAACTATTTGCAATTGGTTTTAATTAAAGAGTTCCTTTTTAACCCTTAATTTGGCTAAGTCTGGCCGCTACATCGGACATGTATATTTATAACTACTATATAATATAATTGTCAGTATTCGCCACAGTGGACATTAATTATCTCAAAAATGGAAAATGATATATTTTTTTTCGTTTATTTTACAGAGATCCGAATGGCTATACAGACATGGAAAAATAACAGAAATTTAAAAATATTTGAAAAAACATCTTGTCAAATTAAGGGTTAACTTGCCCTATTATAGCAAAAGATGACCGGAGCGCCGCAAACAAAAGTAAGTGATACGTCTTATTGCTTTTTTTCTTCCGTGAGAGGTTTTTTGTCGTAAACCAGAATTAGTACTAAATGACTTTAAAATTTGCTTAGGATATAATTGTACCTCTATACTTATATAGCAGTAACACAAAATAAAAAGTATAAAATATCTTCTTTTTTCAGATCAAAACTTCGTAAAAATCTGTAGTAATAGTATGACATTACTAAAATGGTATTATTTCCGAATATTAAAGATAGATCTGTGTTCTAACGGGTGTTTTAAAAGCCCCAATTTAAACGCAAAAAAGAAACTATCCTGTTTCTTAAGATATTAGTAGAATTGAATTACCACTAGTTATACTCATCACATGAAATTTTTTTTTTATGAATGATACTTAGTTTGACTTTGGACCACAAAGATGGTTATTGCCACGGAAGAATGAATGATTCCAGTGGGTAGGAAGTCGAGAATTATCTAATCACGCTATAAGAAAGTCGAGCGTAGTGATGGTGTTATCTCCCTTTCAGTGCCCCCAAAAGTATGCGTTTAGCGGTAGAATGATCCATTCCGCGACGATCTAGACAAATCTGATACAAAATGTTGTCATTCTTGGAGAAGCTAATTTAAGAGCGACCAACGACTGCTCTATTTATGTTGCCACTCTGAATCAGATAAAAAAATTTTCGTTATCATGGCCGCTTGATCTCGAGAAACCGGCCTCTATCAGTGCGACGTTTCCAGTGGGTAGATGTGAGGTTTGGTGTTCTCTTCCCTTTTTACAGTCACGATTAAGACATAAATTTATAGCAGAGGTAGGAAATGCGTGTCATTTTTTTTCCTTTTACTTGGGCGTGTTGGTGACCAACCGAAAGGTCAACTAGATCGTCAGAATTCCTTTTTTGACGCTCCCCCAAGCTGCCCCAACAGAAGATGCCGATCGTGCGCTCTGACAACGCTTTCGGGCGCTTTGTGCACCGCAGGGGGTATTTCAACAGTTCTTTGTCATTTGGCTTGAATCTTCCCATGGTTTAGCAATAAAAAGGGAAAAAAATGGAAATGAAAGTCTAAAGACGAAGATAAGCTACGGGAGAAACATCATTTGTATAAAACATAAAGAGAACTACCAAGACAGGGCTTTTCAAACAATTGCACCTTTATATAGCCCACAGGAGTACAAAAAGTTAAATAGGTTATTTCCGTACGCTGAAGAGTTTCTGAAAATGTTCTCATAATACCAACTTGATTTCTTTCCAGAAATAGGCTTCTTGAATAGCAATTTGTGGACGAACAATTTCTTCTAGATATCTTTTGGGATGAAAACTAGCAAACTGTTTTACATTTAATTTCCATAAATGAAACTACTATCCATGATTCATGGATAAAGAATTTTAGCAAGATAAATTGAAAACTGCATAAAGAGCGTAATTATCCTAGCTGAAAAAAGATTGGCAATCATATTGTATGCATTGTTGTTGCAATTCTGGTAAAACTTTTAAAGATCTATTTAACTTTTAAGAAAAATATATTTAAGCTTAAACAACATCAGAGATAAAACCTTTTTTAAAGAAATTTTCAGCCATATAAAATTAAATAAAAATTTAGAATGCCTTCAAATGTTTAAAACTGTTCTATTTTTGCTCTTTAGGGAGAATTTATTTATATTTTCTTCTAATAACTATGTATTCATTTATGTATTTATTTAAAATATTATCTACCGATTGATGAATTTCAAACCTACTTAGATATTACTAAAACATAATTGTCTAAAATTTAATTAGCTAGTAAAATTATAAACCTTTAATCAAGTTTAAGGTAGTCAAAAAGTTTCCATCCATCCTAAAAATAGTATTTCGAATTCGAAGCATTGCATGAAAGAGATACAACCTAGCAACTTTAGTGTCGTTTTTAGTGCTACTGACATCAAGGATGAAACTTTAATCCTTTAGATGAAATAATTCAAATATTTATATTTTTTACGGCCTTTTTTAAAGAAATTTTCAGTCATATAAAATTAAATAAAAATTTAGAACGCCTTCAAATGTTTAAAACTGTTCTATTTTTGCTCTTTAGGGAGAATTTATTTATATTTTCTTCTAATAACTATGTATTCATTTATGTATTTATTTAAAATATTATCTACCGATTGATGAATTTCAAACCTACTTAGATATTACTAAAACATAATTGTCTAAAATTTAATTAGCTAGTAAAATTATAAACCTTTAATCAAGTTTAAGATAGTCAAAAAGTTTCCATCCATCCTAAAAATAGTATTTCGAATTCGAAGCATTGCATGAAAGAGATACAACCTAACAACTTTAGTGTCGTTTTTAGTGCTACTGATATCAAGGATGAAACTTTAATCCTTTAGATGAAATAATTCAAATATTTATATTTTTTAAGGTATAATTCACATTTTATTTTGGCTTCCGAGTTAGTAATCATCTGCATACTGTTATCAATAAGTCAGCTTCTTTAGCGACCACAATGGCTGCTAGACGGCTTAGAAATGTAGTTGGCTTTCTAGCTTACATTGCATAGCCTTTAAAGCTAACCCAATCACATCGACTAGCTTCATCTGAGACAACATATAATTTTAATTTTTAAAGCAAAATAAATGAAAATTATTTTACTGGGTTATTATATTTTCTATTATAAATGTATAATGTTTTTATATTGTTGATAAATTTTTTTTAGTTGAAATTATGAATATTATATATTTTTTTTTTATTATATATATTTTATATTTTTTTTTTTTTTTTATTTTTAAATTATATTTATTTTTATATATTATAAATTTATATATTTTTTATTTTTTTATTTTTATTTATTATATTTTAAATTATATTAATTTTATATTTTTGTTGTTTTTTTTTTTATATTTTATTAATTATTTTTAAATTATTTTTTTTTTTTTTTTATATTTTTAAATTATTTGTTTTTATTTTTTTGTTTATTTTTTTTTTTTTTTTTTTTTTTTTGTTTTTTATTTTTTTTTTTTTTTTTTTTTTTTTTTTTTTTTTTTTTTTTTTTTTTTTTTTTGTTTTTTTTTTTTTATATTTTTTTTTTTTTTTTTTTTTTTTTTTTTTTTTTTTTTTTTTTTTTTTTTTTTTTTTTTTAATTTTATTTTTTAATTTATTTTTAATTATATTGTTTTAATATTTTTTTTATTTTTATGTTATTTTTATATAATTATTTTTTAAATTGATTTTTTTTGTATTTTAAATTGTATATTTTTATAAATTGTTTTTTAAATAATTTGTATTTAAATTTTTTATTTATTTTTTATAAAAAATAAATTTTGAAATTTTTTTTTTGTTTGGTTTTTTTTTTTTGAATTTTAATTTGTTAATATTTATAGCAAAGTTTTTATTTTTTAAGAAAGTTGTTTTTTTTTATTGCTATTACAGAACAAACTCAACAAAAATGCCTCAGTTACTGGAAGATATAGCTTACTTATACAAAATATCTTCAAAGAACATTTTTTAGGATTCCTCATCACATTCGAAAGTCGGCTAATTACCTTAACAATTGATGTCTGCCTTCAAGAAATACTACAATTTAAACTCATCTGATAAGAAAATGGTTCATATCTAATTTACGATACCTTTAAACGTCTTGAAATGTGTACTTCGTCACGAATTGATCGAATAACCCCGATCGGAAGAAGATCTGATTATATGTAATTGCAACAAATGATACAATTAAATTTCCATGCTTCCCATCCGTGGCAAATTTTCTTTATATCACTTTGAATACAACCGCAATAAATGCAATCAGCAATTTTCTAGAGCAAAAATATGCAAATAAATGAAATATGATGCGTCTTGTGGAAATGTAAATGAATATTTCAAAGAGAACACATTACTTTTGCAACTCAAATTATATATTCTCCTTGAGTACTTGAAGTTATTTTCTGTAAATATATCTATAAATGGTCAGTGGTCGGTAGTTAAGTTATTTGAAGAGGGATAATAAAGTAATTATTGGTTATTTTCTCATACTTAAATAATTTTCCTTTGCCTCATTTAAGTTCTTCAAGGTGTCGTAAACAGTTTTACTTCCCTCTTCTAAAGGTGTCTGAAAGGAAGATTTGATGTATGATGATATCAAACTTTCTCTCCCCTACAATTATTCCTCCTCAAATTTCGTCTGGATTCAAATCTTTCTAACCTCATTTAAAAAACAATTGGAAATTAAGTGCTTTGTGGTATACAAATCTTCTTCCTAGCTAAATGCAATCAAAGTAAAACTCGAGCACTATACTTTATTTTTCAATTTGAGATTTTGAAAGATCAAAACTTGACACACTTTTTAATTGAAAACAAATAAAATTATTAATTATTGTTTTTACTTAAAAACTTTAACACACTTAAAAATTTAAATAATTAAACGTATTTAGAAGTATAAAAAAAAGATCAATGTAAAACTCTGACACTATACAAATTTTCAACTTTAGAAAAATTAAACTCATATTTTCACTTTTGTACTTTATTGGGTATCATATATGTCTTTTAATGTTTCTTCTAAGTGTTTTTCCCTTTTGAAAACTCAAATTGAACAGAAAAGTTATACTTTGGCTAACTGGATCTGAAAGTCATTTAATTTTTAATGAACTGTCAGATATATATAGGGCTTTCAAATAGTATGCGTGTAAAATCACGTAATGCAATAGTATGTGCATATCTTACTATTATAGATTTGAGGGATTTATTTGTGTTGTAAAAATATTAAAATCATATAATATTTCAGAATATAATATTAAGAAAAATGTTTATCTAATAAATGTTTTTCTGGGACGGTCGATTATTGGGTTATTAATGGAGGTCATTTAAAGTTGTAGTCTTGTACCTTGTTATTATAGAATTGAAGGATTTATTTGTGCTGTAAAGGTTATTAAATCCTGTATTTCAGAATATGATATTAATAAAAAAAATCTAATAATATGTGTTCTGGAATGGTCGATTATTGTGTTATTAATGGAAGCCATTTAAAGTTGTAGTCTTGTACCTTGCTATTATAGAATTGAAGGATTTATTTGTGCTGTAAAGATGATTAAAATCATGTATTTCAGAATATGAAATTAATAAAAAAATATCTAATAATATATTCATGAATGGTCGATTATTGTATTATTAATGGAAGCCATTTAAAGTTGCAGTCTTGTACCTTGCTATTATAGAATTGAAGGATTTATTTGTGCTGTAAAGATGATTAAAATCATGTATTTCAGAATATGAAATTAATAAAAAAATATCTAATAATATGTTGTCTGGAATGGTCGATTATTGTGTTAATAATAGAGAACATTTAAAGTTGCCGTCTTGTACCTTGCTATTATAGAATTAAAGGATTTATTTGTGACGTAAATATTTAAAAAATCATGTATTTCAGAATATGATATTAATAAAAAATATCTAATAAAAAAGTGTTCTCTGAAATGGTCGATTATTGTGTTAATAATAGAGAACATTTAAAGTTGCAATTGCTATATAGAATTGAAAAGGATTTATTTTTGTAAAAATTTAAAAAATATAATATTTCAACTTATGATATTAATAAAAATGTTTATCTAAAATCATATTTAATAATCAACATTGAAACAATTTTCTAAATCATTTAAAGCATCTACTCAAAAGTTTACAAAAACGTAGTAAAACAGTAAAAAACATAATCAACTATTTTACTACAGAAATAGCCTTTTTTTCAATGCGGATGGCCTTTTGCTCTAAAATCAACAACTAACCCCGAGAACATGAATAGGTAACCTTATTCAATGCTCGCACACCAAAGTTTAACGGAAGCGTGCCGGTCCGAATACGGCATTTCAGCTAAAAGTTTAGTTTACCATAAAAGAGTTAAAAGTAAGAACTCACACAGTTAAATTTGTTATTGTATGCAGCCTTAACACCCAGCTGGGTAAACAGCTGCGAACTTTCTTAACCCAAGTTTACCGCAAAGAGGTGTGTGTCTACATGTGGTGTGAAGGGGCAACTCAAAGGCCACGATTCTTCTTTGATCGGGCGAAACTTGGATACTTTTCTTTTACGTCTCTGCACACATCCACACGGTACCTCGATAAATCATGAGACTTCATTTTTCGTTTGTTCGTTGACTGTCCACGTGTGTACGTAAACAGTAAACATTCCATTCCTTTCAGGATTACTGTGTTTAGATGCATGTCATATTCCAGATAGCTCTAATTTTCGAAAGAGATAAATTGGAGTGAAATGACATTCTTTTATTTATAAGTTTAACTATCAACTTGTTTAAATCTTAAGCATAAACATTTTTTTTCATAAGAAATTCTTCCCTTTCTTTTGTTGTTCTTTTTCTCAAGATGTTTTCTGTGATTCTTAACCTTAATTTGGCTAAGTCCGCTACAAATAACAATTAAATAAATAAATTGTCAGTGTTCGCCACAGCGGACATTAATTATCTCAAAAATGGAAAATGATATATATATTTTTTGTTTTATTTTACAGAGATCCTAATGTCTATACAGACATGGGAAAATAACAGAAATTAAAAAAATATTTGAAAAAACATCTTGTCAAATTAAGGGTTAAGCTTAAAAAAATCCTTTAACTATCAACTACTGCTTTAAATATTATTATCGTAAATGTTTCTAAGGGGTCATATGACTGCTGAATAGACAAGAAATTTAACTGTTAGTAAAAACATTGGGGTACTTTTTGTAAATTGTGATTCTACATTGTACCAAACTTTATACTAGAAATTCATTATCTCTTGCTCGGTTTTTCACAGGATGCAATTTAATGTGTTTAATGAAATTACAAAGACATGTCTTAAACATTTTTTCTCCCAGATTTTGACAGTCACGGGTTTAATGAACTGCAGACAAAATCAATTTTTTTTCCTGGAATTGTAAAATTCATATGCGACTTGTTTGTTATATTCCACTGGTTAGTTAAATTTGCAAAACAACATTTCTCTTTCATTCTGGGAGATAATACATAATTATTACATGGTTATAAAATTGAAGAGCACATCAGTATGTTAATAAATTGCTGACAGAAGCAAAATATTTTTTCAAAACAAAATATAATTCGGAATAAAGTACTTTTATTTAGGAATTCACATTCTCTAGTATTAATATTGGCTAAGTATTGATATTGTATCATATTGGCTAAATCCCAGTTCAGGGGGCTCGTCGAACGAAGTTCGGTGGGCACGCCATGTGTGAGCGATGTCGCCAAATTCTAGAACCCAGTTTTGTGGCAAACCTAGCTCTATTTAATATTTTTTAAAATTTGTATTCATCTTAAAATTTCAAACCTTTTTTTTGTTTAAAATATGCTTTGAAATTGGGTATAAACTTAACACAAAAAGAAGCACAAATTGTAAACATCACTTGGCGACAATTTGCGATCACTTGCACAAAAATAGAGCCAAAAACGTGACGGCAGGCCCCCGGAACTGGGATTCTACCTTGATATTTGTTAAAACAATATTCAAAACGCGACAATTTTCTTCCATTTTGTAGGACAATAGGCAGTCATTACATGCTTCGACAAAACACAAACCTAAAGAAAAGATCGCTAATAGAATTGAGCGCAAAAGAAAGAGTTAAAAAATTTCCATATACAAACCGTACACGACAAGAGTGAAAAAAAAAGTTTGGAATTCCTTCTTTTCAGTTCAAGAGTTTATCTCTAAGTAATTCGGACGCAGTAAGTATCTCTGGTAACTTTATCGTCGAATACCGAAGAATGAGATAAATAAAAGAAAAGCTCTGAGTTCGACTTATGTAACCCTGTTATGTTTCTACACTTGCAATCGGAAATGATAAGCATCCGGTGATAGATACTTGGATTAATTAATTGTTACAGACACAACAATGAATTCAGCTGGTATTATTTGTCCATCTGCCAAGATTACATCACATTCATTGAGAGAAGGAAATGTATCTTGTTAAACTTCTGACACAATGAATTTTTTTAGTATCTCAACCATGAATAATTGTTGATACTAATGATTTAAAAATCACAGGTTAAAATATAGAGTAGAAAAACTACAGCTGAAAATTGTTACACATATTTTTATTGATTAAATTATCCCTAAAAAATCATTATATTTCGTATCTGGAATGATGTTTATTTAATAATAGAAATGAATACATGAAAATTTCGATAAAGTCTTCAATACATAGTTTACACTTATACAAACTCTTAATAAATTCAGCCATGTATTTTATGAGAATGGTTATATCGAGAATGGTTATATATGTATACACACTGTCTACAAATAAGTATTTGGACACATATGCAAATGACGTTATCTGCGGTCTTGAGGTACGTCATGGCCGATGCCTACTGCACTATTTTGGATGACAATATGCTTCCTACGTTTGGCAGTTTTACTTGTTGGACCCCTGTTACTTTCAAGACGACAATGCCAGTTGTCATGTTAGGAGGTTAACCAAGGCTTGGTATGGTGTCAATGGAGTTCAACGAATGGACTGCCCTGCCCAGAGCTCAGACCTGAACCCTATCGCGAACCTCTGGGACGAGTTGGATTTCCGAATTAAGGGGTGCACTACCCGTCCAAAAACAGTGAAGGAACTTGTATGTCTACTGAAGATGAGTGGAAAACACAAAGACTTGTGGAAAGTATGCCCCGGAGAGTTCAAGCTGTAATTGTCTCTCGTTTAGGCTCTGCCAGCTATTGATTTTGAATAATGTTAGTTTTTCTTTTCTATCACAGGTGTCCAAATACTTATTGGTAGACAGAGTATTTATTAAATATATTCACACATTGTCTGCGGGACTCGTCTAGTACGTTTTCGGACGATTGATACTTCAGCACGGGTCACGTAGTAGTACGTTTTCTGATGATTAATACTTGAGCGCGGGACACGTATTAGTGTAACTACATAGTTTGTGGGTACAAGAATAACGGTAAATACAGGAAAACAAAGCCGAATGTTCTTGTCTACTACATAGATTCTGGAAAAATTTAGACAAAATAAAAACTAACTTTCATCAGTCGATGCGGAACCACAGAACGGGAAAAAATTAAAACTATATACTACTATTTCTATTTGATTTTTCACATTTACGATACTATTATAAATTTATCCACTAAAACAATATTTTTTGTTTATAAAAATCTTTTGGTTGTTATTTATATATTTCTATTTATATATTTGTTTATATACTTCAATATAAAATACGAAAAGTTGGTTAAAAAAATAAATAATGTTCGATATATTGAGATTTAACTGAATAACTAAATTTACGCGCAAAACGCCCGCTCCCGCTACAATTCCGCTTCGTGATGCACCCGCGCACAATGTGTTAAAAAATATTGCTCTAAAATTCTTCAAAATTTCCTAGTTATGCTCACATGTAGACACATATTTACAACTAACATACTTAATGGAAATTATATTCCTCTAACTCCTTAAATTTCTGAGTCATATTATATGTACACTGGCAATTACGCACACATACTCTCTAGAAGGCATAATATGCTCAAATAGTTTTTGTGACTAGAGGCACTTTCAGTCAGTCGCAGTCTCAGAAATACCCAATTTCAATAAAAATAAAATCTTCCAAACAGAAGAATCAGAAGAATATATATATATATATATATATATATATATATATATATATATATATATATATATATATATCAGAAGAATTTGACTAAGTTCAGTTTTCAGTATTGTATAAAACAAAGGAAATGTACGAACTGTTCCATTTCTTTTTAATTATTTTTCCCTTCATGCTTTACTCATTCATATTACTACAAAAGCCGGGTCAATGTTTGGAAAATACCCGAAGTAATAGTTTCAGTTTGGGTTATTTGTTTAAATTATATTCGCTATCTCTAACCTCTTTTTTTATTTTCCACTAAATTGTTTTATTTTCATTACTACTGCAAATAGCTAGCTCAAAACTTTCCTTCTCCCAGTAATTGGATTTTATTTCTTTTATTTCAAACAATCCACATAAATCAGTAACAGTTTATGAGTATTTTACTTTCGATTGCTTCAGGCCATTTTGCTTTAAAGTTGCTGTTTCATGGAAAAGAATTTCTAATACTTAGGGAAGGCTACTGAGATTAAAGTCATGCACGAAGTAGGGTTTATACTCCATAATTCCTTATATACTAATAACCTAAGTTACCTGTCCGTCTGTCCTCGAATTTATGAAGCTGTTGGACCCATGGTCCGACTAAGATACTTTTGTGCCTAGGGCACAATCCAATTTTTTTGAGGAGGTGAAGAACGTTAACATGGGGGTACCTAAAGTAGGGTTTCTCAAAGTGTAGTCCGGAGCCGAACAATGGCCGAATGGTTAGGGCGCTGATCAACGGAACCGGAGTTCGTGGAATCGAACCCCACTGTGGCATGAATGTTCGTAGCTGTTCGCTATCGGCTTTAGGCAGTAGGTTCCGGTCACATCAGCCCTTGTGCTGCAAAATAGTAGACCGTAGAGCCCAAAACCAAACCTAATTCTGCTTCGTGGAACCCTACGTTTCGCAACCACCGTCCAAGAATTAATCGAGAAAATTTTTAAACTTCATGGCAATTAAAAAAAAAAATCCATAAATTCGTTCTCTAATTTTTCCTTAACCCGTTCGCGACCAATGTCTCGTATACGCAAAGCAGCGATTCCATTCTTATCAGTTCAGCGTCACCTCTACGTGATTATCTCGTGGTTGATATTGAGAGACCAACGTAATCGGAGATTGGAATGTTTTATTTAAGTTGTTATATGCTAGATTTAATTACTATGATGGTGTTAAATGGCAAAGCTTTCCACAAAGATTGACTCGTATAGCTTTTACGTGCTGGTTCTCAAAGGGTTATTCCCTGAATTACGATTAGTAATAATCACTAATACGCTGGGAACCGAAAACTATAGATCACAAAAGCTATGCAATAATGCGTCATACAAACAACACGAGCCAGTACGTCACAGGAGGGTGTGAAACATCCCTCTATGTATTATTTTACTCGTGTAATTACATAAATTCTTGCTTCTATGTTACCTTTTTCTAAGTACTACATATTTTTATAGTACTTTATATTGTTTAGTTTTTACGCTTATATGTAATCAGTGATATATAATAGGCCCTTAGTTTCTCCGTAAGTAATATTTATTTACGGATTCCGTTGATATGCCTGTGGTAAGAAGAGAGTTTCGTAGGATAAAAAGTTTGAGAACCACTGGTCTAAATCAGAGCCGTAACTAGGACGTGGCAAAGGTGGCATTTTCCACGGGCGTATCAGTTTTAGGGGCGCCGCACCATAAGGAAAATGTGGTCTGAAAGAGGACGATTCGCCCCAAGTAGAAATAAGGAAAAGATGAAAAAAACTATATTATAAAATCCAATGTGTTTATAAATTATTTTTTATGAATTTACTTATTTTTTTAAGATGCTTCTAGAGACTAAACCCGTTATAGATTCTTACAAAATGTTTACCAAACAGTCATATGCGTTAATATAAATCCGTGTATTAGTTTTAATTTTGAATTCAATAAAGTTATTAAAACTAAATTTATATTTAGAAATTAGCCAATTTTTTTACGAAAATTCAGAAGTTAAATAAAAAATAATCTCCTCAAAGGAACTATTCAGTTTATCAGCAAAATAATATTTCCAAACTTTCAAAAATATTTTTAAGTATTAATAAGGAAAAATAGAAAAAAAAATTTAAATTAATATGCTAGAAACATTTTAAGAATTAACAAAATACTTTGTGAGTTCATTGTGAATGTATTATATATATATATATATATATATATATATATTTTCACATATATATATATATATATATATATATATATATATTTAAATATATATATTTAAATATTTACATACATACATACATATATATATACATATATATATACATATATATATACATATATATATATACATACATAATATATATATATACACATACATATATATATACATACATACATACACATAAATACATACATATACATATATACACACAGATACATTTGAAACATAGCATGCCATGCTTCAGGGACGTAAAGTGGTGGAAGGTGTGTATTCATCGGAGAAAAGAATAAGATTTATCAAGAGAACTTTAGCAGCATCTTTATTTAGCAACGTCCAACAGCAAATACTCTCAAATGGTCGTGTGGCATTTTATAACTTTGAGGATGCCACAGGAGTGAGAAAAGGAATGTTCTTAATCAGCAAAGTAGGATGGCTAGTTAATTTTTCCAACAGGAAGGAGATTTTTCTACGACAAAAGAGTTTAACGCCAAGAAGCTACTAAGATGACGAAATCGCGGATTTGGTGGTTTTTTTAATATAGAAGTTAGTAATTTTAATTTAAGACTAATGAATTAAATTTGTTCATTATATATACAACATGTTTACGTATTTTCTCATTATATTTGGCGGCAGGGAGGTAAACCAATTTTTTGGTTGGCCGCTAAAGGACCTAGTTAGGGTGTAACGCAGGCTGTTCATCAGAATTTCGAAGGCAAATTAAAAAAAAAATCTCTTTACTTTTTTACAGGAGAAAATAATAATACATTTTCTTTATCTACTAAATAACAAAAAAAAAACTGCGTTTTTTAACCTCAGAACCGTTTTTTTCTGCCATATTGCTCTCGAAAATAAAGTTTTTGATAAACAACTGTACGGTAAAATCAATTCAAATAAGTAAGCAAAATAGTTACAAGCATTGAACTCCTGAATTTATGCCAATTTAAGTTTGGTGCAATTTCTATTTATATATGCCAATTTATATTCAGAGAAAAAAAAATTGGATTCTTACTAAAATGTAATTTTCTTTCTGGAAAACAAACTTCTACAAAAATAAAAATTAGAAAAAAAAAAACAGGATTTGATTTTTTCCTTTTTGAAATAAATTACTCAAAATAAGGCATTACGCTAGAAAATAAACTAGTTTATATAAACAGTTTTTTTTATTTAAATCGATTTAAACGAGTAATGAAAAATGTTATAAGCATTGAGTTTCTTAATTTACTTTTTTATTTTACAGCGCAGAGAAAATTGGATGCTTACTAAAAGTTAATTTCTTCCCCGAAAATAATTCCAAATGAAACTTAACAAAAATCGAGGCTTAGAAAAAAATGTTTTTTTTTTAAAATAAATTACGTAAAATGCCAAACAATAGAAAATAACAGTCACTTCTTTTTCTACTCAAAGGTAAAGTATCAAAATCTGCCTTATAAAATTGCGGACGTTTGTTTAATAATTTAACTTCATTATCTAGGTTAGTAGCACTGCAAGCTAAAAGAAAGTTACTGACTATAACAGCATAAGTTGATACCCTGCAAAGCTTGAATGGACTACATTCATGTGCTAGTTGCGGGAAAATCGGTGAACTGCTGCATCTAATAAGATTCCCAAGCTGTGTACGAGCAATACTATGAAATTCTCAACCTTCTCACTCTCCTAAACCTCAGACGAAGCTTCTAATTTAATTTTAAAAATTAGTTAAAAATCTGAGGAAAAGTTGTTATCTTCAATGACATCTTTTGCATATCTAGACTTCATAAGTTGTGAGAATTATTTTGATTACATACAGGGTGCTAGACGCTGCATTGGAACTTTGATAGACTTCTCACTGCACTTTTCGAATAGATATGTTAAGAGTTTTGATTTTTTTTTTTTCGATTGAACAATCGAGTTCCTTTTTGATTAACAATGGACTAATTGTTATCTATTCTCAGACATATTTTGAAGTGTATCTTCGGTCTGAACCACTGACTATGTAAATATAAATAAACTTTTATGAGTTAAAACCATCTAATTTCAAACCTTTATAACTTATTTAAAATCGCTCATTTTGAATTATCATCAAATTTGATTAAGTTTTCTGAACAAGGAGTAGTATGAGGCCGAAAAGTTGAATATCGCAAAACAGAAGATAAAGACACTAAACATAAATGTGTCTCATATACGTCTCTTTATTAATAATAACTTTTAAAGGAACTTACATAACGATTTAAAATGTTAATGTAAGTATTAAATTTAACATCTAAATGCTCTATCGGATTTTCTTCAAATTTTAAACTACATATGTCTTTGCGGCCTCTTAGAAATATTCGTAAATTTTGCTTAACAAGACCTGGTGAACAATTTATTTCTACATAATCTAAAATAAAGTCTTGATCTAAAATCCTATTTTAAGAGGATAGAGGACAAAGCATTTTCATAAATTATTCGTTTATATTTATGAAATTTTGCACACATATGAAGTATAAATATATTAATCTTTTTTAAAAAAGCTTTTTTAAAAATCAGATATTATTTTCAAAAATTTATAAAAATTTACTTTCTATAAAATTTTACGTAATTTTTAAAATGCTCCTTGTGGCTTAACTTTTCACAGATTTCTACAAAATGTTAATTTAGTATTTCTTATATAATTAAAATAAATCTGGTTATCTGCATAAAATTTCGATTTTATTTAGGTTATTAAAACTCAAATTAAATATAGAAAAGTCCAAAAGTAAAAGTAAAACTTTACAAAAAGAGGTTATAAAAGAAAATCATGTTTTTTTTCTTTTTTTTATGTAAAATGCCAAGCAATAGAAAATAAGAGTCGTTTCTTTTCCCAATCAAAGGATAAGTAAACAAAACTGTATATTTGCCTTGTAATACAACTGTATTATAACATGTATATCTCAGAAATACAGCAAGCTGATAGAAATTGAAACATTTTAAAGCAAAACTGAACCAAAATATTTAAAACATATTTTAAAATAAAAATTTTAAGGCAAAAATAAGAGAAAAAATTAACATTAATGTGCAAGGAACATCTCAAAATTTAAGAAAATCTTTTAAAATTAAAAGTAAAAAATATTTGATTTTTCAAATTTTTCAAATGTGAATTACTTATACTTCAATTCATATGTATACAAAGTTTCATAATTCCAAATTAATAATTTCCAAAAATGCTTTCTAATATTCACAGTTCTCTTAATCCCTTCCGGTACGATTTTATAAACGAAAAATGTGCACGAAAAAACTATTTAATTTTCATTTGAAAAAAGCTGTTTCATTTTATTATTCTTACATATTCTTCATATCAGTTTTTACATATTGTTAAATGGTAAAATTAAGATAAAATACATAACTTAATAAGGCATACAGTTAATAGTCTTCAAAAATGTGGTACTTTTAAAAATACTCACTTACTTGCAGGTACTTACTTGTAAGTGCGATGGATTTGATTTGGTTTGGTTTTGGAGCGTTACGGTCTACTTTTTGCAACACGAGGGCTAATGAGACCGGGACCTACTACTTAAAGCCGATTCCGAAAGGCTACGAACATCCATGCCATAGTGGAATGTAAGTGCGATGGAATCCTGCATTGTTTACACTACCAGGGAGTCTCAATTTTTATTTGATTCTTCTAACACTTAAGGCACCTCTTAGTAGGTTTTCCTTTATCCTGAGTTGAAGAAATCTATTCTGGAAAATAACCCAATCTTTTAGCCTTCAAAGTAGTCAGGGTGTTACTATATAAAGGATGCCGACGAGTTTTATAATCTGGTAGTGTAACTTTTTGTAGGATTTGCTCTGTTATGTCTAATCGAAAGCTCCCAATCCTAGCTATAATAACAATAACAACAATTTGGTCTTGACTTGCACCAAGAAATTCTAACGGTAAACAATATGTCATGATTATCTGCGATATTTCTACAAGTAACAAAAGTGTTTTTAAATTCAGTACACTAAAAATTCTAAGCGAAATTAATTATCATATTCAACAGTAACATTAATCGCATGACAAGTGTAGTTCGTCATTGTGCTGTATGGCATGAAAAACCATTGACGAGCTAGACTACTCATTTTATAAAAAAGAGTTAAGTATACCAATTCGTTAATTTTTTTCCAATGCAGCTGCCAATACAGGCACATACCTTTATGCCCACACATGGCTGCGAAGCTGTTACCCATTTAGCACTCCTGAGAAGCACGTGTAGCTTAAGGTATGCGATGGATGCGAGTAACATTACCCCCGCTGGGTTCTCGAAATTTAGAAGGAGGGACCTAGAAGTCCCCCCAGGCTTGGCCTGCCCCCCAGAAGTATCAATTGAGAACTTGGAGGACATTGTGAATACGAACATATTTTATGTGCCCTATTCACCTTTAACGAACACGGCAGATCTTAGACCGCATCTGTTGGGAGTGCGGGAGCGCCGCCTTGCGAGTTGTGGAACAAGATGATGAAAGAAAAAACAAAAATGGTAAAATTTGAAAAGTGAAAAAAAAAAACCTGAAAAAAAAAAAAACTCTGCTTAAAAATAGAGTTATTAAAACAAATTTAAAAACGACGAGATGAGAAAAAACACTTGTCTATCCAGATTATGCAACGAGGCTTAATTTGAAAATCCGATAGTGGGAAAAAACTGTCAAAAACGAGAATGATTCAAATACAATGCAAAGTTGACAAGAAATCAATCACGATAATGGAGATAGTCTCCAGTCTTGAGTGAAATTAAAGACGAGATATAGTCATGCAGATATTTTTTTATATACGATAAAAAAGATGGACATAAACAAATCATGGTATATATTTTAATTTAAATATTCATAAAATGAACCAAAACAAGCGGTATTTGAAGAATATTCAAAGCATTCGGAATTTTGATGCATAATGCAGATAGCGTCCGATAAAATGGCGTATTTTCGGCTTCTTTTCAAAATATTCCTTTGATATATAAAAAAATCGTGCTGAATAATCAAAATCAAGAGCTGTTTCCTGTATTTAATGTATAAACTCAGCTTTGGCAGTGAACTTACTTAATAACTATTCATAGTTTCTTGACATAAAACTAATAAAAACATCTGTATTTGTTACCAATTTCAAAAATCTGTATTTTAATAGAATAGTCAAAATGTCAGTCCTGTTTTTAAATTATTTTCAAACTCCGTTTCCAAATGAGATATACAAAAATCAGCACAAAAATATTTTCATTTTGCAGTAGGAAAACTTATGTGTTAACAAAACTTATTGTTGTTCAGTTTTTTAAGACCATCGAAAATTATCAAATATTATTTAAAAACCGAATCTAAAAAAAATAATTTAAAGGAATAACAAAAATATCACGTTCTTGTGGTATCTCGTGTTATTTTTAAATACTGATTCAGAATATAGCAATGATAATAAACACGATGACAAAATGTTATGGACGATGGACAAGAAGCAAGTTTTCTACACATTAGATTAAAAGGTTAAATATGGCTAATTTATAATAGTAATTTAGATTAAGAAGTGTATAAACATTTATTTAGAGCTGAAAATTATAATTATTAGTAATGATAATTACAAACTTATTTCTGTCTAAATATTCTCTTAGTAATCACATATATTTGGAAGAAAAATTAGAATAATGAAAATATTGTCAACCTGCAAGTGGGACATATCCCGAAATCCCCTACTCATTAGATTAAAAAGTTAAATTATGAATCATTTATAATAGTAATTTAGATTAAGAAGTGTATAAACATTTATTTAGAGCTGAAAATTATAATTATTAGTAATGATAATTACAAACTTATTTCTTTCTAAATATTCTCTTAGTAATCACATATATTTGGAAGAAAAATTAGAATAATGAAAATATTGTCAACCTGCAAGTGGGACATATCCCGAAATCCCCTACTCATTAGATTAAAAAGTTAAATTATGAATCATTTATAATAGTAATTTAGATTAAGAAGTGTATAAACATTTATTTAGAGCTGAAAATTATAATTATTAGTAATGATAATTACAAACTTATTTTCTTTCTAAATATTCTCTTAGTAATCACATATATTTGGAAGAAAAATTAGAATAATGAAAATATTGTCAACCTGCAAGTACATATCCCGAAATTATATAGATAAAAAGTTAAATTATGTATTTATATATATAATATATAGTATATGTATATATATATTATTATATATAAATATAATTATTAGTAATATATATATATTCTTTCTAAATATTCTATATATATATATTTATATATAATATTATATATATATTGTATATATATATAAATATATATTATATTATAAAAGTATAAATATGAATATTTATAATATTATATATATATATTTATATATAGATATATAATTATTATATGATATAAAATTATATTTTCTAAATATTCTCTTATCATATATTGAAAATTAGAGGTAAACAATATGTCATGATGATCTGCGATATTTCTACAAGTAACAAAAGTGTTTTTAAATTCAGTACACTAAAAATTCTAAACGAACTTAATTATCATATTCAACAGTAACATTAATCACATGACAAGTGTAGCTCGTCATTGTGCTGTATGGCAGGAAAAACCATTGACAAGCTAGACTACTCATTTTATAAAAAAGGGTTAAGTATACCAATTCGTTAATTTTTTTCCAATGCAGCTGCCAATACAGGCACATACCTTTATGCCCACACATGGCTGCGAAGCTGTTACCCATTTAGCACTCCTGAGAAGCACGTGTAGCTTAAGGTATGCGATGGATGCGAGTAACATTACCCCCGCTGGGTACTCGAAATTTAGAAGGAGGGACCTAGAAGTCCCCCCAGGCTTGGCCTATCCCCTCCCCCAGAAGTATCAATTGAGAACTTGGAGGACATTGTGAATAAGAATATATTTTATGTGCCCCAGTCACCTTTAACGAACACGGCAGATCTTAGACCGGCATCGAGTCCCTAACCCGCAACCTGTTGGTTACGAGTTCAGTGCCTTCGCCGACTAATCTCCGGACGCACCAATTCGTAAATTGATTGTTATATAATAAGTGAACAAGGAGATTGAAAGGAAAACAACACAATTAGTTGAAAAAAACTCTAGCTAGATTTATTTATGCAATGAGGAGTAATTTGAAAATCAATATTTTGTAGGGGAAAAAAACCTGGCTGTCAAAAACGACCGCAAAACTCTTGCATTACAAATAACGAGATGCAGAGATTGTTCTTGACAAGAACATTTACGCGGCAGGGTTTAAAAATCACGATAATGGGAGGGGAAAAAAACAGTCTCTGAGTCTATTGAGTGACAATTAAATGCAGCACGAGGCTTGACTCATCCATCAGTCATGACACAGATAAGTCTCCAGTCTGCTCAATATACGAGCGAAAGAAAGATGGGATGCCAAGATAATCCCAAATCATGGTAATATATTTTAATTTAAATATTCATAAAAATGAACCAAAACAAGCGGTATTTTTTGAAGAATATTCAAAGCATTCGGAATTTTGATGCATAATGCAGATAGCGTCCGATAAAATGGCGTATTTTCGGCTTCTTTTCAAAATATTCCTTTGATATATAAAAAAATCGTGCTGAATAATCAAAATCAAGAGCTGTTTCCTGTATTTAATGTATAAACTCAGCTTTGGCAGTGAACTTACTTAATAACTATTCATAGTTTCTTGACATAAAACTAATAAAAACATCTGTATTTGTTACCAATTTCAAAAATCTGTATTTTAATAGAATAGTCAAAATGTCAGTCCTGTTTTTAAATTATTTTCAAACTCCGTTTCCAAATGAGATATACAAAAATCAGCACAAAAATATTTTCATTTTGCAGTAGGAAAACTTATGTGTTAACAAAACTTATTGTTGTTTAGTTTTTTAAGACCATCGAAAATTATCAAATATTATTTAAAAACCGAATCTAAAAAAAATAGTTTAAAGGAATAACAAAAATATCACGTTCTTGTGGTATCTCGTGTTATTTTTAAATACTGATTCAGAATATAGCAATGATAATAAACACGATGACAAAATGTTATGACGATGGACAAGAAGCAAGATTTTCTACACATTAGATTAAAAGGTTAAATATGGCTAATTTATAATAGTAATTTAGATTAAGAAGTGTATAAACATTTATTTAGAGTTGAAAATTATAATTATTAGTAATGATAATTACAAACTTATTTCTGTCTAAATATTCTCTTAGTAATCACATATATTTGGAAGAAAAATTAGAATAATGAAAATATTGTCAACCTGCAAGTGGGACATATCCCGAAATCCCCTACTCATTAGATTAAAAAGTTAAATTATGAATCATTTATAATAGTAATTTAGATTAAGAAGTGTATAAACATTTATTTAGAGCTGAAAATTATAATTATTAGTAATGATAATTACAAACTTATTTCTTTCTAAATATTCTCTTAGTAATCACATATATTTGGAAGAAAAATTAGAATAATGAAAATATTGTCAACCTGCAAGTCGGACATATCCCGAAATCCCCTATTAGATTAAAAAGTTAAATGTATGAATCATTTATAAATAGTAATATTATGTATATATATATTATAAACATTTATTTAGAGCTGAAAATTATAATTATAGTAATGATATATTACAAACTTATTTCTTTCTATATTCTCTTAGTAATATATATGTATATTAGAATATGAAAATATTGTATAGTCGGACATATATATTTTCTGGGTATATTTATGTCTGTCTGCATATATATATATATTATATATATATAATATATATATATATATATATATATGTATATATATAGTGTGTGTTTATGTATATATGTATATATATGTATATATATATATATATATATGTATATATATATATATATATATGTATATATATGTATATATATGTATATATATGTATATATATGTATATATATGTATATATATATGTATATATATGTATATATATATTTACATATATGTGTGTGCTTACATACACATATATGCAAGTATATATGCATACATGCATATATAAACATATATATATATGTGTGTGTGTGTGTGTGTGAGAGAGAGAGAGAGAGAAATAGTATAAAGTCTGTAAATATGTAAAGATATTGAAAAAGCAGAAATATTAAAAGCGTTAACAAAGAAGAAGTAACACTATAATATGTTGCAAAACTATGTTCTTTATTTAAATTTTAAAAGAAAAACATTAGCAGATTTTAATACATGAAAACTCATCGTTATAAAGTAAGAAATCCGTACCTCATAAATCTTCTTGTATAAATACTTGCACAAAATATAACTTGCGTAAGACTGCAGGCAATGCACCCAAAACCCTTTTCGTACATCAGGTAAGTGGAGAATATAGTAAAAAGATTGTAGTATTTGAATACCGCTACTTAATATTCATTTACAGCCAAAGCCTATTGTGGCAAAGCGATGCTATATTTTAAGCAGTAGCCCATAACATGCACAATAACTGCACACGAATACTTATTATCAGACAGCCCCGAGAGAAACTTTCAGACCCCCACAATAAAAAGCACAAGCCGTGGACGTTTGTGTGTGGTCGCCAGCACACGTCGTAAATCTAAGGTGCCGAGATCTAATTAGACGAAGCTAAGAGAATGCAGTCCGAAAGTCCTAGGCTCACAATGCATAAATATGCATGAAGTAGTTAAAAAGATGGGGAGCACCCTGTCGATGTGGGTGGCTTCCAAACGTGAGGATGGTGGTTTCTGAAACATCAGCTGAAGTGATTGACTTACATAAAAACTCTACCACCAGCCTCCAAAATATATATTTTCTTAACTCGACAAAATACCCGAACGTTAATTGTTAATTCAGAAAGAAGACTCGCGAAAGATTTCGGCAGTACCTCCATCGGAGTCTTCACATTCTGAAGCACCCTCGCGGTGTCATAATACAGAATGTTGAGCAGGATTAAAAGCAACAAGGAGGGAAATTGCTCCGAGACAATAAAAACACCCTCGAATCCGCAGATAAAAGGCGGGTGAGTGATCATCCTTCTGTTCCTTTCCGAATCCGGTACCGAACCCCACCCCTTCCATTCATCACTCGTTTTTCCGATTGAAGGAGGAGCCTTCATCGATGCGGCGATAAAAAGCCTTTTTTTTTCCAGTTGCCCAAAAGAAAACATTGTAGCTTCTGCGAGGCTGCAGTCAAACCCGCCACTTTATGTCAATCAATACCCGAGCGGCACTGGATGTGACGGACCAGATTACGGGGTTAAAAACGAGCGCAGGAAATAGCGGAGGGAAATGGATAAAAAAAAGAAGAAATTTTTTATTTTGTAAGACGGGGGATGAGATGGAATTGGAAGGACACGACTCTCGAGTTAATTGTTTTCGTACGGAAGTGGTCGTCATGGACGGTAAGCTATTTCTTGTGCGTGATCCTGCAGTGGCAAATTCGTGGAGACATGACAGGGAAATAAAAAAAAAAGGAAACTGAAGTGCTTAGAGGAAAGTGCTTCTTATTCTGCTTGACTTCTGTCTGATACGTTTATCAACTTTTGTTTATTTTATTTCGAAGAGATTTGGAAACGTTTTATTTTGTTGAACAACTTCGCTCAAAAGCATGAAGCCCAGCAATTATTGGTAGGGAAAATGACAGACAAAACAAAATATTGGAGAGCTACTAAGTTTACTCTACAATTATGTGAATATAGAAGAATTAAGAAAGAAAATAACCTATTCAACAATTTCTCTCTCTCTTTCTGTCTTTCCATATAAAGGTTTCGTTACTTCGTTTGTATAATTATTATTTCTTTCGTTCTTAATACACTTGCATAACAATTAGTTCATGCCAATAACTGATTAAGAAACTAGCGAAACATATGACAAGGATAGTTTGCATTTTTCAAAGTAAATACTCTATTGTAGGCAAAACTGTCTGGCATATACCAGTAGTGAAATATAATGAAATATATGTAGATCAATCGTGACTACTGTACAGCAAGCATTAGTTCTTACTGTACTATAAGCATTACCCACTGTACGATAAGCATTAGCTCTTACTGTACTGTAAGCATTACATCTTACTTAATGCAATGAATTCAAACTAAGAAGGGCCGGATGATGGTCTAATGGGTAGAGAGCTGCTCTTCAGTTGCGGAGTTTGAGGGTTCGAAACCAACTACTATCATGTTCAGAACCTTAATCAGTAAATCCTTGTCTCATTATCCGTGGTATTGCAAAGCTGTTGACCTAGCGATCTGAACCAAACTACCAATCATTAAGCTAGGGTTGTAGAAGAATCCAAAGGTTATGACTTTCTTTAACTTTATATTCACATAATCGTCATGTTTAAGAGGATGCAACGGAAATGATACAGAGTTTGTTTATTGCTTTGATCTGTGATATTTTTTTGTCTATTCGAGGGAGAATTAAACAAGTACTAATAAATGGATGTAGGAAAGAATGTTCCATGGCACATCCGGTAGACATCCACAATACTATTTGGATATTAAAAGGACATTGCGGACTTTAATCAATGTACAATAAAACCTACGTGATTATATATTTATGTTAACTTAATAGCTAAGCAGGTGATAAATATAAGTTTAAATAAATTTAGAATCAAAAATCTTAAACGTTTAACTAGAATCTTACTTTATGAAGCTACCATGTCATCACGTGTAAGATTAAATACACTAAAGGGAGAGCTTTCTCGACTATTACACAAATTGCAATGGGCATCCGACATGCTTAATTAATGTCCAAATAACATTGTGGATGTTTGCTGAATGCTAAATGACTCCGTGATATTGGAAAATCACAATAGTTCTGTCAATGGTAAAAACGGATGACTTAAACACATTCATGGTTTTACTAATAATTATCATTAAGTGATTACTACAATCATCTGAGCTAATTCTCCAAAAAATGGAGAACAGTTATGAAGACATTCTTCAAAACTATAAGCAACAGACTACAGAACATAATCATCAATCATTTCTTTCCTCTCCAAAAGATTAAAAAGTGTTTCTAGACAAGCATCGGACGAAATTCTCCCCAGAATTTCAGCATTATTTATTACTCTCTAACTGAATAACAAAGGTAAAATGTCTTTCATTTACTTAATTGTGCAATCAAGGTACACAATCCATATTGTTAGTGACAGCAAAACACCTGTAACTCTCCAGAATTCATAGAAAACGTGCAGGGCACGATGTTACCATAAATCGCAATCTTTAAATGACCGTTGATCGCTTTGACACGACTCCACGATTAGGGAACTTCGATATTGCCCCGATATCCAAACAATTGCCCCTTCTGATTGGAAAATGACGAGCGTTTTGCCAGTTTCTTCCGCTCGTCGCCCCAGAAATAACAGTCATCGAAGTCTCAATTAATCAAAAGCTTATCGTTAATGGGTAGCATTTAACGTCTATCCTTTCTATGTCTGCTCACGTCTTGGGGAAGATAAGAAATCCTGTTAAGCTACTTCAACCCAATCATCGGCTTAGCCTCGCAACCCCAGAAAGCATTTTTCATATTTCGTTACTTTCGGCTTTAAAACCGATCTGACACCATATCATCGCGATAAACATCAAAAAAGGAGATAGCGGCAAGGCCAGAAAAGTGTAAATCAGCCACGAAGTGACCCCTCAGATTGACCGCCATTCGGAAAATGGAAATATTGGTTATTACGCTGTAGTGTGGTCTCAAATGCACAGTTAGATCAATTGATAATGATACATTACAGCCATATTTAGTAGTTTCAAGTGGGGGGACTGAACAGTGCAGCCTAAGAGGTAATAGATGAGTAACCGATTTTTTTCTGAAAATTCCTGCTATATCGATAGTTTTATCTCTCTAGGGACATCTCCCCCTCTTTCTCTTGATTTAAAGAGACTAGATAAACTGAACATATTATCAGATATAATCAAAAGCATTACGTGTTTCTTCTTTTAAAAAGATGGCGTACTGACAGCTTCCGAGCGAAACAAAATCAATGCCGATTTTTATTTTTCAGAAATAATTTCGAATCGGGGATTTTAAAGTTTATCGAAAATAATTACACAGAACTTGTATCTCTTTCACTTCAGTGGATTCAACTAATTAGAGTTCCCCAAACACATTAATCTGTATTGAGCGTTCTCTTTAATAAATCTTTATCAATTTTCGGCTTGTTAAAATGGGAACACGCAAAATAATTAATAATTGCTATCAACACGATTGCAATGATTACGATGAGGATAATACGAGAGGCACCAAAAATCTATGGGGTGTAAATGACAAAATGAAAGTTTGGAGATAACTAGTAAGAATGACATACGAAAAGCGATAAAAATATATCATAAAAGGCTCAACTGTAAAAAAATATGTCTATAAAAAACTTTTCTATATAGTATAAATTTAGATTTGTTGTACATACATTTTACTATTCACACTTAAATTTATTTTCTTTTCGCTGCGTCACATCTGGAAAACCAGAATAGTTTTCAATTTAAAAAAAAACTGTAGCCAAATTGTAAAAATGATTAAATGAACGTGTGAAGTAATAAATGAAGCGATGTAAAGACAAAACTTTTTCATTTTGTATTCTTTAGGTTTATTTTTTTCCCTAGTTTAATTTCAGAGTTATATCGTTTAGCTAAAAGCATTTAGTTGTTTGTAACGATCGCATTATATTCATATTCCAAATAATTTCCTTTGGGTGAGTCTACGGAAGTAATAAAGCTTAATATCTGGAAATGCGTTTTATATTAGTTATAAGTGAAACAGTATGTTTTTCATATTTATAACTGGTAGACAGAGGATTGAAACTGTTCAAACTAGTAGTAAAAAGACTTAAAATACAACAAAATTATAAAGTCGTAAAAGTATATACCTGTTCTCAATAATGTACCGAAAATACGAGAAATCTCACACATAATATCTCTCTCTCTCTCTCTGTATATATATATATATATATATATATATATATATATATATATATATATATATATATATACATATATATATATATATATATATATATATATATATATATATATATATATATATATATATGTGTGTGTGTGTGTGTGTAACAACTATTTATTCTAGTCACAATAATTATTTAGCCCCAATTCTTTTTACTTCCCCGAGGCACTGAGCAAGGCGAAACCTAGATCAGCTAACAGTAATAAAAATGCAGTCGGGCCATTAAAAGGAAAGTCACAAGTCTAATTAAAACTTTATTTTAGAGCTGCTAAAACGGACATCTTTACTAGTCAACGACAGACATAGAAAAAACACAAAAATCACTCTGCTCGAACAGAGGTGCACCCAAGAGCGAAGACAGAGAGAATTTTCCCACTGAGCGAATTTAAGTGTAAGATCAGGAAAAACGCGGAGCCACTTGCCGGCGACAGCTGGGAAATGTGTTGAATAGACAGAAAATTTACATCTACACGATCGAAAGCTTTGAGAAATGGATCAAAAGAATTTTAATTCGAGAACGCTCCTTTGATTAAGACATTTAGAGGCTTGGAAAAAGATTTTAAGGAATTAGAATGGAAAAGAGGAGGTTTTTAAGGAAATATTAAAAAATTTATATATATATATATATATATATATATATATATATATATATATATATATATATATATTAAATTTAGAATTATTGGATATTTGGAGGAAATATATGTAAAATTTAGTTTTACAAAATATAACACCTAATTCTTAGAAATATATACCACTTGAAAATCAATTTTTTAAATGTACAGTCTACAAACTGTGATCCACGGTACATTACTAGGTGTTCGCGAGTCAAAATAAAAATTCGTAAAAATATATAACTAATATATCACTCACACATTTTGAGTAATGTTTATTAACTAAAAAAATATTTACTAACTAAAAAGTATCTCCGAAGTTTTTGGTGGTATATTCCTGCAAAATTACTCAAAAGTTTCCCTTCATAGCTATAAACATTTTAATGACATTCGTAAAACGTATTTAACACTAAACATACCAACACTTAATACATACCTATTTCTACCATTGCCGGTCAAATGACCGGACTTTATTTTTTCGGATTATAAATGTATGAAAATTGGAAGGAAAATATTCAAATAAACTTTATGATAATTACATAAAATTGTATATTGTCAATTTTTATGTATTGCAAACACAAAGAATAAGAATTTTTAATTCATTTCCCATAGTATTTTTTACATAAACCTTATGGGTCATTTGAACCGTTATATGGTATGTTGAGTGTTAATAGAACAGTCTCTATCGACGTATGCCGCAATAATAACAATATAGAGAAACAAAAGCAGAATAGGAAATGCGGCTGAAGGTAAAATTAATATAGAGAGACTTTGAGAGTGTGTTAAAAAAAAGAAAGAAAAGATAATCACTTCCCTGTTACTAAATATAATTTAAGTGTAGTTGGTACCTAGAGTTAATTCCTGGTATTTATGAGTTAATTACATTAATTTTATATTAAATTTTTAAAATAAACATGACAGATATATACACATACAAAGAGAATAAACTACATGGAGTTCTTTTAGCGTTTTTACATGGCGTACACTATATAGCGGTTTTTTTTTCATAATCTATTCACGAAATCGCTTATCTCACTGAATAAAATATCCACCCAAGGAAGAAATACATATATCCTCATAAATTGAAAAGACAAAAAATCCAAGCTTATGATGACTTTTTGTGAGTCAATTGCGTGTAGACTTGCAAAATGATTCCGTCTGGCATGAGGAATCTGTCTTTATAAAGGACGAGTTCATTTTAAAGTCTTTTCAGTGAACGATTGACTGAGCGATTTCAGGCATTGTTAAGGGCATTTGAGAGGTCGAGTCGAAGCATCGTCTAAATAGCGATGAGCGACCCTCTGTCTCGCCCGAAATCGGCGACAATATCATTTTTTGCCGTCGATTTATTGAGGCTGATTTTCTGGGACCAAGGGTTAAGGGCGTGGCGAATGAAATCATCCCGTTGACGACAAACTTCCGCCGACGTTGCACCGTGGTCGGGAATCATTCAAGGCTGAGGAACGGTTCCTGGAAAAAAGATGGATTTGTTTGAGTCCGCTGCTGATTAAGGAAAAACCACACAGCGGTCGTACGTAATTGCAGTGCAGATCTTATTATCAGTGGAGGAGAGCGTGGAGCTATTTGCAGAGCGATGTTGGTTTCTGAAACATACGGGATAGGAATGAGCAAAACAATAAAGGCGATTCCTCAGACCATCGTTTCCCGACCCTTTTTTGGTTCTCATACAACTTGGTTGTACATCATGTTAAATTGCACCACTTTGTAAAAACGATTGTATTTCGTGAAATTTGTTTTTGCAAGTATGATTATTTATTTGCATTATGCATCCTCTATATAATAACAGCCTAAATTATCTGCCGTCTGTCCTCGAATTTATGAAGCGGTTGGACCTGGAATAGATAGAGGCATCCATATTGGATTCTTGATGAGTTAGGGTCATCAAAATTCAAAGCGAGTTCGTAAACGTTCGAAATAAACCCCTTCCTCCTTTTCGATTGTTTAATGCCATTATTTCAAGCCCTATTTTCCCCGGTTAAATTAAAGCAGGCGATTATATTCACCAATTTATCATATTATAAGTAGATGAAAATAACATTTTTTTTCTAGCATTATGACGGAATCCCTTTAACTATCTCATTTAACCATTTCTTATTTTAAATTATTTAAATATCGTCTGCATTATTTTCACACGTATTATCACTGAACTTAGATATTACCTGAATAATTTTATTTTATATTTGGCTTAAATAGTAGATTAGGTACACATGTAGTATTTTAAATTTAATCATCGATTATTTTTTGTTGTCATGAAAATTTTATCACCGGTATTAACAATAAATTATTTTCATAAAAGTCGAAGAGTCTATTTCACGGACTAATAAATATCTAGCGTTTAAATTATAAATCTTTAAAAATCAAGAAGTTTGTCCGTTTGTGCGTTTGTTTTTTATACATAACCACACGATTTGTAATCGATTCGCTAAATTTGGGACATCATTCATGTATAAAGCCAAATAATCACTGTCAATATTTAAATTTCTGTTGTCCATCCTATCACGTAATATGACAAGATGGAGAGTTGGTAACTAACATGCGGTCAGTAAAGATAAACAAATTATTCAGCTTGTACCAGATAATTCTTAGCCAAAAAAGAAACATTTTTTAGCTGCCTCATAGGGTACTTTACAATTCTGGAAAACAAAAAAATTTTATTGATCTCGTCATATGACGGGCTATATGCTAGTTTTATAGGATCATCATGTATTCACATCACATGATGAAACACTCCTAAAAGTCATGCCCGATTATAAACGCACTGTAACATATATGTGTATGTAAATGTATATTTTTTTATGCTGCCATCATTGATTATTTTTCGCGTATCACCAACCAGCAACTCCTGTACCACCAATGGTACGCTTTCCACAGGTAGGTAAACGATGCCTCAAACGTTATTTCAATGTTACATATCTAAAAATTAATAACAAGTTTAATCTGATTTCTTTCAGTATGCTTATAATTAAATCTACAACGTATAAAGAATATGCTTAATGTCCTCTCAATGATCTTACAATGAATAACAAAAATAAACAAAGAACGTCACAGATGGCAATCGATTTTTAAGCTGTAAGGATGAAATCAGAATTTAAAAATACTATTTTGTTTAAGGTATCCTCACGCATTAGCACTATAAAATCGTTGGTTGGTTGATTGAAGTTTTACGGCGCAAGGTCCTATTTAGGACATAAACACCAAGAACAAGGTGTTTTTTCGTAAATACAACAAGACATAACAGATAAAAGTGCCCTAATCTGAAAACAGAAAAGGATAAAACCGTACCAATTTTAAAAAAATATAGAAATGTCTACTGTATATATACTCAAGTACATAGAAAAGGTACGTAAAAGGTAAACATTAGAAGGTAAAAGATAAAAGCTTAAGGCACAATAAATTTTAATTAAAAATGGAAGAAGTACTAAAACAATTCATAAAAAACAAGTTAAATTGACAAAAATAAGGCTGTAAAACGGAGAAAAGCGAATAGCAAAGGATGCGGGGGTTCATCCAGTAAATCCCTTAAGTTAGGTTGCTGTGTGCAAAAAAATGCACTATAAAATGAAAAAGTCCTTGCCGTTATTATACAATGCTATACAAATTAACTTACTCTTTTAAATTGTTATATAAAAAATCTAAATTTTTACATTCAATTTATATAATTTTTACATTAAATAACTAAATACACTGTATTATATAAATTATACATTACAATGGATACAGGTTTTCGTTATGCCATACCTTTACCTATATATTGATTTATTTTTAAAGATAAAAATTGAGCCCTAAAACTAATACACTAGTTACCTTGGTGACTTACTTTTCCAAGGAGATATCAAGCCATAATTTTAGAAATTGATATTTCAGCTTTAAAGGAAAATTTAACGCCAACAGAAGTTTAAGTTTGAACTATGATGTAATTCCTCAACACAAACTGCTACAACTACTTAATAAAATTTCTTTTAATATATAAAAACATACTTTTTAAATTCTAGTAAGGTAAAACAATAATAATTTCTTTAAAACATAATCAGAGCACAAAAAGAATAAATGCAAAATTACAAATTTTTATTTTAAACATATTAATAACAGCTTATAACCGGCCCACCAAAAAAATCTTTTAAATACTTTTTTAAAAATCATTAAATATTTTGTGAATAATTGTAATATTTATTCAAACCACAGAATTTTATGATAAATTAATAATTTTAATTTAATAACTACTAACACAGCATCACTTGTATGTTTGAAAGAAACTATTGTTGACATTTAGCACTTTTCAGAAATAGCTGCAGATCAACAAAATATTTATCTATATTAAACTTGTAGGTACTTATTATATAAAATACATTATTTAGCTTTCAAAGCTAAAAGTTCTACTTCATCAAATTTTAACTGATTTTTTAAAGGCATTTATTGTTTTGAAACGTTGCTGTTTTGAAATAATTTTAATGTGTTTCATTTTTAAATTTTTATGTTAAATATAAAATATTTTAAGGGATAAGACTTGCAAAATATTAAATTTTATGTAACGAGAAAGAAGAATTACCCTAAATATCCCGTATACAAATGATAAGTCAGTATTGTGTAATATACAGATATACTTCAGATTACATTGAGTATGTCTTCTTCACATTTTATTAGAATTATTGATAATGAATCAGTACAAAAGAGTGATCCAAAAGCTATATATCCGCTAGGTTAATCACAAAACTACAAAATCCATTCAAACTATGCTCCAAGAGCAAATTGATAGATTGATGAAATAATCTGTGAGATAAATGCAATTTTTAGTTTGGTAAAACTACTTTCCTTGGGAACGAATTATTTGATCAGAGGATTCTTGAATTAATTCAGAAATATCTAAGCTGATATCAAGTACATACTCTATTCCATGATGTCTAACAATCTTGTTAGAATTTTTGTTGTGTGAAAAGAGTTAATTATTTTTAGTTTGGAAAATCTACGTTCCTCGGGAACGAATTATTTGATCTGAGGATTCTTGAATTAATTCAGAAATATCTAAGCTGATACTGAGTTCAAACTCTATTCCATAATGTCTAACAATCTTGTTAAAAGTGTTATTGTGTGCAAAGAGTTTTTAATTATTTTTAGTTTGGAAAATCTGCATTCCCCTGAAAAAAATTTTTTTTAATTAACAGAGAATTCTTGAATTAATTCAGAAACATCTAAGCTCATACTGAATTCATACTCTATTCCATAATAGATTTATCTAAATCTTGGTGCAAAATTCTGCTGAATTTAAGAAGGAAGTAAAGATAGCAATATTAAAAATGTTAATTCCAAGCAAAAAAAAAAACGGACACGTGAGGACCTGAGTTGGGCGTAGTAAGCTTGTATGCCCACAGATCTTGTAGACCAAGGGTGGAGCACGGGTAAAAAGATAACGCTATAATTATGAACAGAAAAGGATCACCCCTTGTTGGAGGACAAACTAATCCATCCACTTCTGACAGAACTATCTGAAAGTCCTTTGGCAACATTTCGATCAATTTTCTGTTGAGAATTCTTCACCTCTACTACTTGCAGTTTTGCTGTGTCCTTTAAAATTAAAATAATTTAGTTTAACTAAATTATTAAATAACCGTTGAACCAATAAATTGCGTCCCCAGTGTACAATTCCACGAAATTACTAATTAATTTAGTGGAATTGTACCCTGGAGATTCAATAAATACTGCTGCAAAATGAAAAAAAAAATTTGAATTAAATATAGAGAATTTTAATGCATCATAATTCCAGTAGCTTAGAATATATGTCTACAAATAAGTATAAAAATGTATAAAGACATCTTTAGAATATCATTTTATCGATTTCGGAGTATAATGACTATTATTAAGGAGAGAGACATTCTTATAACGTTAAGATCTAAAAATATATTCTTTTGGTTGTCTTTCTCCGTACAGAAATATGACAGACAAATGACAGCTAACAGCATTTCTAAAGTAAATAATTTTCTGACACACTAAGCCAGTGTTTTACTTAACAAAATAATTCTAGAATTATAAGAATTACCGTATTTACGCGACTCTAATGCGCATCGTTTTTGGCCAAATGTAGTATTCAAAATTGGGGTGCGCATTAGATTCGATGGCGCATTAGATTCGAGTACGTCAGCAGTTCGCCGATGACTTCAACCAAATTTAAATCGTAACAATGGATTACTGTAATTCTCAACTACATTTATCGTTACATTTATCGTTAACACATTATTGCATAGAGGATACAAAATTATAATGTATGAGAACTTATACTCTCCAATCCACAATCAATTCTTTTTGGTCGCTACTTTATGTATTAATCCATTGTTGTATTAAAATTATGGCATCTAAATTTAAAAATTATTACCATTGATTGATAGTTTATATACAATCCATTGTTGTATAAAAATTGATGATTTTGCTAATTATTTTTGATAGTTTATATACAAATCCATTGTTGTATAAAATAAGATTCATAATTCCTCATACCTTTGATGCGCATTACATTCGCCGACAAACAATTTTTTTTATTGTTAAAGTTTTAAAATGGGGATGCGCATTAGATTCAATGGATTAAATTCGCATTAATACGGTAAATGTTTATAGATGAAAATTGTTAAGTAAACACATTAGAAAAGTTTTTATTTAGTCGCTATTTTACTTTTAATGATCTCAGAAAAGTAATTAATTAAAAATAATAATTACGTAAAAAATATTTGTATGCATTTTTACTTTGTGAAGTACGTTAGAAGTAAAATCTTGAAAATTTAAAGATGAATAGTATTAAGGAAAAATATATGATAAGTTTTATCTAATTTTATCTATACTATACCTTTTCATTTACAATTCCATGCAAAATAAGCATTCATAAATATTTGTATATGTAAGCATTAATATTTTAGTTTGGAGTTGGAAAAATTTAAAAAATTGGACTGTGAAAATACAAAGTAAGTATTCTGAAAGAAGTATATTTCTTTATACTTAATTTTTTGTGTGAAAAAAAAGTTAATTATTTGATTAAAAAACTACGTTATTCGGAAACGAATTATTTGATCTAAAATGCTTAATTCAAAAATCCTTGATTTTCATACTCTATTCCATAATGTCTAACAATCTAGTTAGAAATTTTGTTGTGTGAAAAGAGTTAATTATTTTTAGTTTGGAAAACCTACGTTCCTCGGGAACGAATTATTTGATCAGAGGATTCTTGAATTAATTCAGAATTATCTAAGCTGATACTGAGTTCATACTCTATTCCATAATGTCTAACAATCTAGTTAGAAATTTTGTTGTGTGAAAAGAGTTAATTATTTTTAGTTTGGAAAAACTACGTTATTCGGAAACGAATTATTTGATCTACGGAGGATTCTTGAATTAATTCAGAAACATCTAAGCTGATACTGAGTTCATACTCTATTCCGTAATGTCTAACAATCTAGTTAGAAATTTTGTTGTGTGAAAAGAGTTAATTATTTTTAGTTTGGAAAAACTACGTTATTCGGAAACGAATTATTTGATCTACGGAGGATTCTTGAATTAATTCAGAAACATCTAAGCTGATACTGAGTTCATACTCTATTTCATTATGTCTAACAATCTTGTTAGACATTTTGTTGTGTGAAAAAAGTTAATTATTTTTAGTTTGGAAAAACTACGTTCCTCGGGAGCGAATTATTTGATCAGAGGATTCTTGAATTAATTCAGCTGATTAAACATCTAAGCTGATACTGAGTTCATACTCCATTTCATAATGTCTAACAATCTTGTTAGAAATTTTGTTGTGTGCAAAGTGTTTTTAATTATTTTTAGAAAACACCAACAAGTACTCATGAATTTTATATCCAATAATTAAAGCCTCACATAAATTTATATTTAGTATTATTGATATGAAATGAACTTATGTTTAGCATATATATGTAATATGGGCGACACTCATTCAAAATCACAACACGGTTTATTTCTCGTAAGAAATATGAAATCCAGACAACAGGCAAACACTTTTACAACTTAGTGCATCCAGACATTGTGATCCCGCACATACACTTTTCAAGTAGGGATTCCTAAGGTAAAAAAGACTACGAATAATGCCTAAGCACAATTGATCACGTGATAAAAAATAACCATGTTTAAAGAGAACGAGCTAACTATTGGCTAAAGTAGTACAGACAGAGGTTAAATTAAGTCTATAGCGTGTCTGGAGGGAAAAATCAGAATGATCGCGCAAACCCCGAACGTACTTTATGAACAAAAGTTAAATATTAAATTAATATTAAAATACGTAAATAACAGATTTTAATATTATATATATTTACCAATTTCGGTTCAGATTCTGTTTTTCCGGTAATTCTTTTCTAGGAACTCTATCGAATGTTCCCTAGTAAATTCCTTCCGATTACATATCTAAAAATAGAGTTCTGACAAGTTTGTTACGTTATCCGCATATCATGAAATGATCGTTAATTGGTTGGCACCTAAAACTATAAAAGCAGATGTATGGTATTTGAAAATAGTTTCGGCAGAGTTCGTTCGACAGTTAAGCTGGCTGTATGAATAAACTACGATAGTTTGATTTTCCAGTCTCTTTATTTCGTTGCCATTCTGGTCGCAAAAATTCCACGACTGCAGGGCCGCAATAACCGCCCGGATCTCTACTTCGAGATGAGGCAAAAAGCGTCTCATTATATATATATATATATATATATATATATATATATATATATATATATATATATATATATATGTGTGTGTGTGTGTGTGTGTGTATGTGTGTGTAATATTAAAATCCCTTATTTACGTGTTTTAATATTAATTTAATATTAATTTAACTTTTGTTCATAAAGTACGTTGGGGGTTTGTGCGGTTATTCTGATTTTTCCCTCCAGACACGCCATAGACTTAATTCAGCCTCTGTCTGTACTACTTTAGCCAATAGTTAGCGAGTTCTCTTTAAACGTGGGTATTTTTTATCACGTGATCAATTGTGCTTAGGGATTATTTGTAGTCCTTTTATCTGAGGAATCCCTACTTGAAAAGTGTATGTGCGGGATCACATTGTCTATGAGCACGATGTTGTAAAAGTATTTGCCTGTTGTATTGATTTCATGTTTCTTACCAGAAATAAACTGTGTTGTGATTTTGAATGAGTCTCGCCCACATTACATACTTATGATATATGTATATGAAGCTGAATAATGGGGCTCCCAAGTAATTCCCAAGTTGTGGAAGATATTCCGGAGCACTTAAAGTTTTTTTTCCAGTCGTCAGAGCTGTCCCTACACTAATATCTATTGAGAATAAAATTGTGATCGAAAATATTGAGAATATATCTATTGAGAATTTAGTCAAGACTAAAAGAACATCCTTCGTTTTTATTTTAGACATTAATTCTCTCAGTATCAACAAGGACTTCAGCGATTTCTTTTCTATATTTTGCGACAGTGAAAGTTTTGTTAACGTCTTTACCCCCCCCCCCACTTAAATAAAATAAGGAGTAATTCAATTATTCTACATTTTTATAGTATGGTTGTACAATAGTATTATATAATTGGAATATACTATTTCCACATAAGGGAAAATCACAGGTACATAAGATTTCCCTCTTGAGGTCGTTCCAAATAATTTTTTCAGCTTTTTTTTCTTTCATGTGTTTAAAACTTCTGTCATGTGGAAGACAGATTATACTATAGTTAATAATTGCTTTGAGAAGTTACATGTATGTTTGTAGGTGTTTGTTGTTTGTCTGATGATATAAATCATGTTTTAAATGTTCCTTTACACATTTTCTGCGTTCAAAGTGAACTTACCAATATGATGTGGATAACTAGCTCCACATTTTATATGTGATGATAGTAAACAAGTATCAAATATATGGTTCCTATTAAAATGTATGAAGAGTTAAATGTGTTTGAAAATGGCATTCCGTCTGTGAGGTTGTCCAGTATTTCGTTGTTCTTCCACTCATCAGTAGCTCAGTCGACCTGGTTTTCAGTTTAGTTCAGTCTTTCAATATCATTTTGAAGATGCCTGTCTACTTAACGAAGTCATTCACTGCTGTTATCGGTCATCTTAGTTCATATGGATGGGAGATCTACTATGGGGGCTAAAATTGAAGACTTCGTATTTCACCCCTCTATTTTAGGTGGTGTTAAACGAGGATAAAAGAGTGTTTTGTGATAAGGTGCGAGAAGAGATATAGTTCTACTACAGAATTTAGGCTTCAAGTAAAGTAATACGCTACAAAATATGGGAAGTGATTCTTCAAGTAGCAAGTTTGTCGTTCAAAGTTTATAATTATGGGCCACAGCAGTTTGACTGGCAAAGGCGACAATCTCTCATCCGGAGGGTTGTGACTACTCTCTAGCCGGCTAAAGATCCAGCATGTTTATAAAGGGTGGCTGGAACACAAAAAAATAGGCTCGTGCTCGCAATGTCCTCAAAGTTTACAAATGATATTTCTGGAAGCGCCCGGCTAAGCATGGGGGTCTTCAACAAATGTCCAGTATTTGGCATATTATACTAAAAGTCCAATGGTGTTCCTATTTTAAAAAGTTTTTTTTCTTGTAGCTTGTTATAACTCCCTTACGTACGTCAATTCATGTAGACTGTTTTTTAGTTGATGAGTCTTATAAAGAATTCACTGATACCGAGTGATTTCTTAATTGAAAACTGAAATGTAAATCGGTATTCTGTAGAAAGGTATCTAGGAATAACCACACAACAGTTGAGATGATAACACAAACAACCTACATAACAGTTGAAATAATATTTAAGTTTATAGAATAAAATTGCTTACACATACGTCAGTTCATTTTGACTGCTTTTAGCTGATGAGTTTCAGAATTAAGAATTTACTGATACATTACATTTATAAGGGGCTCCTTAATTGAAAATCACGATGTAAATCGGTGTTCTGCAGAACGGTATCTCGGAATAACTAAATAACAGTTGAGATAAAATTTAAATTTCTAGAAGAAACGTGTTTACACATACGTCAGCTCATGTTGACTGTTTTTAGTTGATGAGTCTCAGAAGGAAGAATTCACTTATACGTAACATTTACGAGGGACTCCTAAATGGAAAACCACGATGTAAATCGGTGTTCTACAAAAAAGTATCTCTAAATAATCACTACATAACAGTTGAGACGATATTTGAATTTACATGTTAAACGTTCATGTTTGTAACAAATAGACCCCTTAGTTTTATTACATGTCGATTCCTTCTCTGACTTGCAGCTTGACACTAAAAGGAACAATTAAAGTTGAACATGGCTCAATTTAATGAACATTTTTTCTCAATTTTAATGAATTTTGGATAAATTTTATTTTTAACTATACATAGCTACGAAATTACCTGTTTTGTACTATACTATTTAAAACTCAAGATATTCTGTTCTTTGACTTGTTAAAATTTCTTAACTAAAATTTCTTTATTAAAAAAATCCTGTATACGCCGTCTTTAAAACGTTTAAAGCTCATTTTTATTTATTACCTTTATTCTAAATGGATAGCTTCGAAACGAATAAGAAAATATTTTCATATCCCATTTAATTAACAGACCTTAAAATCCTACTCCATTCCAGTGAATTATTTAAAAAGTTTAAGGGATACGTTACGGCTCTATTACAGTATCTTTCATTTAACTCTTTTAGCTCAAATGTGGAACTCCTCATTTTCGACTTTAAGTGATGGAGAACAATGGCCGATTCACTGATGACACCGGTTTTCAAAACATTAGATCTACACTACGAATCCGGTTTGATCTTAACTAAACATAGGATATTTCCGGCATATAGTATTTATACCAACTCACTACCTATAAAATCCCTCCAAATATACAAAAATCCCTAACGAGTGCAATATAGGTTCATTACTCCTGAAGATTTTGACACCAAAAGGGGAAAAAAATTCTCTCCACTCTTATTCATTGGAGAAAAAAATGTGATTTGATCTAAACTTTATTTATAACACTGTATTCTTGGATTGCCTGGTTTTTTAATACTTGAGCAATTCTCATGATCAGCCGGGTGAAACACGAATATTCTAAAAAACTTTTGCTCTCTTTCCTTAAAAAACATTTTGCAGCTATAAATATTAGTTATAACACACTCACAAAAAAATGCATACATATTATTTTGCCGGAAGTTTGATTTAGTTTCTGTCACACTTTGAACAAAAATAGAAAGGACATTTTCTCCTCCTCTGAAATGGAGATGTTCTATTTTTCAGAACCTTTTAAATACTTTTTCCGGCTTTCGTTGCTCTGAATACTTATTGTTTGTTTTAAAACTTACAATCCCGTTTTGTCCTAATTATGTTTTGGTATCATGACATTCAGCAACTCTCCTAGCTATGCAACACTCCGATAAATTTAATTATGATGCGAAAAATCAATTACTTGATAATTTTCAAAGTGAAATTAAAAAAAAAAAATAGGCTCCAGATACTTTCTCAAACTGAATTATTTCTCTGTTTTATCCCTTAATGTCTTATTCCATTGGCTGAAATTATTCTGGTACTATCAAGGTACTTGCTTTTTAGAACTACGCGTTGTTTTCGTCTAAGCTTTGATGAGAGCAAAAGCTTTATGAGACATACGTAAGTTCAGCCAATTCTGATCCGGAGTATAATACGTCAGAGAAAATACTCTTATTCGTCTTAATATTATGACAGATGATCTGAGGGTTTTTTTTTATCTTTATTCCTTTTGGAGGTTAGGGAACTTCATTTCCGCAATGTAACACCATAAAAGCATTTACTTTGACCTTCAGGCAAATTTTTTCTGTATACGTTTGATCCCTAAAACACAAATACTCTGAAATTAATCACATCATTTTATAAATGCGTCTACGATAATTTATAATTTTTATGCGATTATGCGATTAATAAAGTATATTTTATTATTAATAACCTATTTACTACCAAGAAATTTATATTTTGGCAAGATGAAGCAATCAAGAATACATTTAAATATTTCTTTCATTTTGTTAAAATTTTATTCCAGTTCATTAAATTTCAGTTCAAATATTTCGATTTAATATTGTTTGTTAAAGCGACCCAGTAGTCTTAATTAACTTTTCTCGTTTTAATTTGATTTAATTGAAAATGTGAAATGTCATTAAATGGAAATAATTTTAGGCAAAGGGGTTTAAACTTAGGAAGTTAAATATTAATTTGGGGGATATTAATTATTGATTGCATGAAAATGAGCTTTATTAAAAAAATGTTTCTTACGTATTTCGTTTATACATAATATGGCCATTTTTTATTTTAGGCTAAAAACAAAATTCGTTCTTATAGTATGCAATCTAAGAGAGAAAATATCCATTTTTCTGTACAAAATGTTTCAAATTTTTTTGAGCATTGACTGCACAGATTAAGCGTTTGGGATCATAAGTCTTACTTTTTCTGTATAAGCTAAATGTAAGCAATTGAAAATTTTCAAAGGAATAGGGAAGTTAGAAATACATTTGGAAGTTTTTTGATTATTATAAAACACAAAAAATATGTGTTCGAAAACTATTAGTAATAATTAATTAGTATATTGTGGTTAAAAATATATTTATTATAAAATGCGGATTAAAAAAAAAAAACCTTTTGCATCTCATTTTGAGTTACGTCTCATTCGAAGAAAAAAAAATATCGGATTTTTTGCAGAATGTATTTCAGCTGAAAATCGACTGTCGTCTTGAAACTAATCACCTTTTAGATGTCCATCCTAACAGTTAGAGCACGAAGTCCGTGTATTTGAATAACGACATCACATAAAAGTTTTCAGGCATTCGTAACCGGGTTGAAGGTGATTGGATGCGGTTATATTAGATTTTTTAGCGCACTGTTAGCTTATGAAAAAGAAATTTCTGCCAAAGGGCAGTTTGCATTTAAAACTTCTTAAAACAAATTTTATGAGTGATTAACTTTTTTAGAGAGGAAGAAGTAATTACACTTAATTTTAAATTAGGTTTTTAATTTTTTGCTAGACGTTTTTAAATCAAAAAGGAAATTAGCATAACTTTAGCTCTTTTACTCTCTATACGATATTAATTATGTTTTTATTAGGAACGAGCCTGCGTCCACTCTCGTAGTGAAGTGAAAAGTTTAAAGAGGTCAGTCGGAGGGGAAGAATCACTAAACAAAGCAGAAGGAAACTAGGCCTAGCACAGTGTGCATAAATGAATGAAGGGTTTTTTTTTAATAACTGATATTCTTATTGTATTCATGAATAAGACTTCATAAAATTTAACTTTGAATGTAACAAACCAGCAGTCAGCAAACTTTAAAACTTCAAGGACCACTACATATATGTTTTATTTGGCGGACTGCCAATTATATGAATTTAAAATAAAAAAGGCAGTAAATATATCTATAGAATAATGATCAGACTCTTATTTTATTAATACAAATTGCATATATTAAAAGTAAAAAAGTGTAATTAAAAAAGTTATTTATTGCACATTTTTATTGTAATGCATAAGTTTTGGATCCAACGACGTGACTTCAAGAGCTGCGTTAATTTCAAGCCTTGAGCGATATTGAGTTTTAATTGCTGTGACAGATGAAAATGTTTTTACACACAAATATATTGTTGAAAATTGAATTAATGCTTTCCGCTCTTTTTCACTCGATGATAAGCACTAATTTTTTAGTAGAAAGCCAAAAATGAAATCTTGACAAGTGATGTTAGTTTTTATTTTTTTAATCTGAAAGTTAATGAAACTTTTTTATTAGTTGTGTTGCCGCTTACAATAAATAATCATCTGTTTGTTCTGCAGATCATCAAAAATTTTTCATGAACCACTGGTGGTCTGTGGACCATCATTTGGCGACTGCTGTAATACATGACATGACATTTAAAGATAAAAAAAATTGCACTTTTAAGTTAAGAGTTGCCCGTTGTGTTAAGTGGTAAAGTTTATTTAAAGAAATATTTAAAGGAAATAAGGCCATTCTGACTCCATTGGATAAAAGAATCGAGTCTAGTTGCTTTCCAGGTACATTAACTAGTACTTTCCGGTGACAGGAGTGTATTATAATAGGACATATTTAGCCTTAGTGTTTTAAAAAACTAGGTCGTTGCAATCTCTAAACGAAACCACCCACAAAAACCAGTTCCCTTCCACCCCATATTTTTCTTTTAAATTTCGCTGATGCGTAGTTGATATTCACCTTCATTGCCACGAACCCAAATATTGTTTCTTTTTTCAATAATAAAGGAAATACCCACCTCTCGGAAATAATTAATAGAGGGAACACAAAGTGCCCAAACAAACGAAGCGTTAAATTTGATTAGGACCGGCCGAAGCCCGCGCACTTATAATATATTCATGACCCACTCTCCCAAACTTCCCATTCAGCCCTCATTAACTTCGCAGCAATTAATTACAGGGTGATAATTAATCGCGCTGGGAATTAGCAGTGAAAACACGTAGGAATAAGGGACGGTCAAGTGGACCCTACGGTGAAACGTGGCCTGGAATCCTCACTCGAATAGAGTTGGAAGCGAAAGCTGACCCGCCGCTGAAAGAACCCTGAGGTCAGAGGGTGCGGCAGCTTGGGTGCTTTCGATTGCAACGAGGAGAGCGCCATTCACAAAATAATTTTTTTTTCTATTTTAAATTTAAACTGGGAAACTTTTACTTGCTTAGAATCTCTGCCGATAAGCCTCGTGGAGGATAAGTCTTGAAAGTCATCGATACAAATTTGTTACTTGTATCCGTATTTTTAACAAGCAAAATATTTAAAATAAAAGAGTCCTTTTTCTGCCTTATAGATGCAATTAGAATATGGTATTTAACAGCTTTCGCAGTATTACACACTTTTGTCAAACTATTTTCCTACTTAAACAGGATATCCTTTCGGTTAAAAACATAATATTATGACAGTTAAAATTAATAGGTTCCTTAGAGAAATTAAATTAAAATCGGCCCTTTTTACTATAAAAATTTGAATTCACATTGATACAGTTACTATACAAAATATCAATTCTCATTGGTACAGTTTACTATACAAAATATCAATTCCCATAGGTACAGTTTACTATACAAAATATCAATTCACATTGATACAGTTTACTATACAAAATATCAATTCACAATGATACAGTTTACTATACAAAATATCAATTCTCATTGATACAGTTTACTATACAAAATATCAATTCACATTGATACATTTTACAAGAAAAAGAACAGCCTCACGGATTGTATAGTGACTAGCGTTTCATGCTTCTACCCGATAGGCTTAAGTTCGATTCCCGAGTAAAGATTTGATGTATTTGTGGGATAATAGGTGAAGTTAACAACTGGTTACGTTATATTTTTAAGAAAGCTTGAATTTTGGTAAAGGCAATTTTCTATCGCTTAAAAGGTGTTTGAATTTGGAATATTTGTTTTACTATATACGTATCTGTAGTCATACATAGATGGAGTCCATGCAAACGATATGGAGCTACATTAAATATTTTGTGTTACTGCATAATAGCCTAGTGTCATGCTTAGTGGAAAGTTCACTAACGAATGGAGTGCTTCTAATTGGAAATTTTTTCTTGGTAGACTTTTATATTGAATTGACAATCAGGTTTATTAAAATCCCCTTTTATATAAGATAATAAAGTGATACTATGTCCAAAAATTATATTCTCAAATAATTTAAGATAATTGGTGGTACTAATTGTTAAATCCTGTTTTTTAAAAGGTCTGTATTTTTTTAACTTGGTGCGTTTTATTAAAAGGCTGATAATTGTTTTGGTGAATCCTGTCATAGTCGTGAGGTCATCTGCGTGAGAGATGCTTCATAATTCGTTTTTTTTGATATGTGTAGTTCATAAGTACTGTTGACCTCGTATATGGTGCTCCCACAATAATATGATCAACAAAAGGGTATTGTAGAGGGAATGCTAATAAACAAGTGCTTGCATTAAAAAGAAGATCAACTGACTTTATTTTACGTTTATTATTATTAATTAAAATTGACTGGTTGAGTATAGCTAGACATAACATTTTTGTACACATCTGTCTGTGTAGAATAAATCTGTGGAGTTAGAAGTCCTATCACTGGAAGGTTGTCAGGTAGGAGAGATGTACGAAATCAGGGGTAAAAATCCCCTTCTAAAGATAATCAAAGTTGAGACTATTTTAGCGACAAAAAATTCTTAAAAGAATAGATAAATAATTGATTAATTTTTAATATAAAAAAGATCTGTATTTTTTAAACTTAAATTCATCGCTTTAAAAGGAATTGATAATGCTGAAAGAAGGTTTCAACACTTATCATGATCATGATTAAGATTTATTTTATCTTTTTCATAATATTTTTTATATTTAATTTTACAGTTGTTTTTACTCTCAGGATTATCTAATATTGCTCATTTATTCCGATGAATGTACCTAATATTTTAATTTTTATATTAATACAACACTATTAAAATAATAATCTATGAAAGAAATATTTTATGTTCTTCAGAGGAAAATTGAAAAAAAAAATAGGAATAAAAATTAATATACTTATATCCTATACGTATGCTTATAAAAATAATAATTATGCATATATCCTATTAAAATTGGTACCACTTGTATAATATAATAATTCTCAGAATTTACGAACATTATATCGCATTTATTTTAACTAAAGAATTGTACATATTCAACAGAATATAAGCACAGTGTTTGGCAGACTATTAGACAATTCTAAAAATAGCAGTTACTGAAATTTTGGAGTTTTAAAACTTTTCTGTCAAATTAAAAAATGTTTTGGTATCCCATAACCAAAGAAGAAATGAAACATAGTCAGTAAAAATACCACTCTTTTCATTTATAATTTTTAAAGTTATACATGTAAATAAAATAAAGTTATACTGTTAAATAAAATGTTCATTTTGTTGCGATTAATAAATATCACCTTTAAACAGAACCATGGCAATTTATTTATTTCATTTAGAGTAGTATGGGCCTATATAAACTTTGAAAAGATGAAACTCAGATCTACATCTGAGAAACCGGTCGGTAAATCCAATTGGAAACTTAACAAATGAAACAAACAACACCCACTCACCCACACACGCACGCACATACTCACACATATATACAGATATAATTGGGATAATAAATGGTATATTTCAGCCTTGCGAGTTAATAAACGTTCTTCCCTGATTAAAAAGCCCGCGATATCTCATTTTATTCCTTAATAGACGCAGACCTAAGACTATTACATTTTCTACTTACACTTTGAGTTTCTAATTTGTGATTCTAGTGGGGTTAATTCAAAATAATCACACAGGGCTTTGCAGTGCGAAGGTCAGAATGTACACCTGTCTAGAGAGCAGGAGGTCTCGGTTCCGATTTCCTTGGCACAACAAAGCTGTTTTTCAACTATCAAATAAAAAGTTTTGAAAATCCAAGCTCGAATCATCATATTAGAGATGTGTATTTCTTTTTTCTGGCTGCTCAAAAATTTTCTTCATAAAGATGTAACTTTTTATTGGCATGTTTTCCTATCCTATAATTTTCTCCCTCATTATTAGAAGCAATTTTCTTTTGCCAAAGTAGTCAAATGAATAACAATTGGAAAGTTAAATCGTGGAAGATGTTCACAGTTAGATGCAACTATCACCGCGTTGTATATCTGCAATTTGCACAAAAACCTGTGTCATTTGAGCAGCGATTTTGAAAAGAGTGTTCTATTACCCTTTAAAGGACACTAATACAAATTTCTTAGGATTTAATGAAATTAGTTTATAAATGTTACCTATGAACCTTATAAATATAAAATATATGAAAAATATGTGCATTCATTGGGAGGAAGAAATTTTAAAAGGCTGGTTTAACAAGACTAGACACAAGAGAGCTGGCAAAACTATCTCTTTCTACTGGGTGAAAATAATTCTTTCTTTTAAATTTTTCTTAAGGTGAGAGTACAATGAATTTTTAACATTAAAAGTGGATAATAAAAAAATATCTAAACAGATTTTACTTGTTATTTGCATAAATATTAGTATTTGAGGTCACAAGGAAGCTAAATCGAATTTCTGAATTTTCTGGGTAAAGCAAATTTAAAAATGCACATTTCAAGTGGAAAAATGAATTAAGTGTAGTGTTTTGAAAGTTTGAAATGTCACAAACATAGAAAATTTAAAAAAAAAATCATACATATGTCTTTAAAAAGTAGAAAAAAGAAACTTTTAACAGGTGGATTCGCTGCAAAACCAGCTTTCGTTAAAGGGTTAAACATATTAATCTGCAATTTATTTTCAGGAGGCGTTTCAATTTTCTCAGATCTAAAGGCTTCTCCACACTATGGTCCACTGCAAGCCATCACCACCGTCTGGAAGGGGTATGGTTTATCATGGTCGATGGTGGCAGACAATAAAATAGCCTTGGCGGACGATGGCTTCGAAGGCCGTTTTTCTCCAAAGATCAAAGGCAGCCAGATGCGCAACTAAAGTGCGCAGGAGACCTTATGGACGAATCCACGGTCTCGGCTCATTTAGTGGCTCAGCGTGTGGATGTAACCCGTGAACCATCGTTCAAAGACACCATCAGAAAGTGGTGAACAATTGGCCATAGTGTGGAGGCTATATAAGAAATAAGCCTTGATATAGAAACTTTGTTTTGTATTCAACTCTGCTGTTGATGCTCTCTTTACCTGAAACTTCGTTATTACTTTCATTGCTGCTTAGCCGTCTCCCGAACTTTCAAATAAATGTAATTAGATCCCCATAACGTCCAGCGTTTCAGTCTTTAGAAGAATAGATAAGAAACTAATTAATTTTGAATAAAAAATGATCGGTATTTTAAAATTAAATGCATCGTTTTTAATGGAATTCATATTGCAGAAAGATATTTTGCCCACTGCATCTAAATGTGACGGTTAAGAATTGTTTTACTGTATTTTTATCAAATTACGACATAAATAGAATGTATACAATTGATATATAATAAAATATAATACAACTTTAGTGGTATGCAGTTTTAAAGCGCTAACGATACGTTATATATAACAGTTATCGAGAAGGGTTTTGTTACTCCTACTCACGTATTTTTTCGAGAAAATTCGCACATTTTTAAAATTACACGAGGGTTGGGGCGTAAGCCAAAGCAGCTATTTTTTTTTTCTTGTAGATATGCGAACGTATATGTGTCGAATGGAAGTTTTGAAGGCATAATGTGTATGCAGAACAACAGAAGACTCTGTGATAGCTGGTAGTAGAGCAGCGAGAAGTGTGAAATCAGTTAATTGGTGAGTGTTGTGCGAGATGGAAGTAACCGGCATTGAGCAGAGTGCTTACATCAAAATAACCGTTATCCGAGGGAGAAATGCGATAGAATGTACCGAATAGTAGGGCATTATTCCCAAGGGCTTCCACTAATTCACTGTGACATTCCATCATATTTCACCCTTGGAGAACGGCTATTTTGATGTAAGAGTGCTTCTCAACACGGGTTACTTCCATCTCGCACGACACTCACCAGCTGACTGATATCATATCCCTCGCTGTGCTACTACCATCTATCGCTGAGCTATCTGTTGTTTTGCATACACACTATACCTGCAAAACTTCCACACGACACATATGTTTGTGATCACATATCTACAAGAAAAAAATTGTTATGACTTATGCCCCAACCCTCGTATGCACAAGGCTTCAATTTTCTTTAAAATCGTACAAGTTGATAGCTATGCATTCATATAATTCTTGCTATCTCTAGTATTGCTAACTCTTTTCTTATCAGCTTTATGTAAGCATAAAGTAACTCAATCAAATTTTTCTATTTCTGACTGTTTATATTCACTCAAGTAGTTAATTCCCCATCTAATAATTATCCTTCGTCTTGAAAAATTTGACTGTAGAGCTTCAATTCAAATCATATTTATTCAGTTCAATTCTACCTTTATAACTTTCGCATTTTAAAAAAATTCATTCTTTTAGCCATATAGTGAAATATTAGTGCACGTTGCATAATTATTACGTGATTTAATTATTATATGATTACGTTATATGATTATTTCCCGTCTACTTTAGGCCATACTTGTTGCATAAATTTACACAAATTAAATTCTAACTGGTACTACAAGCAAATCTACCAAATCAACAGCTTTGTTAAGACTTTCATAAACTTCAGCTATCAATAATTTGCGAGTGCAACTCGTAACTTTCAGTTTACTTGAGCAAGCATTCAATGACGTTCTGAACTCGTCATTTCAGGTCAAGTTCATGTTAATATCCTGAAACATTGCAATTAGCACAATTCAATCATAACATCACTTTTAAAATGGTTATACTAAGTTAACATTTCCTGTGAAAGTTTCATTTAGCTCCTGAGATGCCAATGGCTATTACTAAAATAAGTATTGGATTTGTTTAATTAAAAAAACTAGAAGCACCGAAGATTTCTCCCGAGGGTACTTTTACATTCTTTATGGAGAGAGTAATTTTAGTAAAATTTATTTTACAATATTAAAAAATTTTTGTAGAAAATACATGTTTTTGCTAATAAATTTTTTATGCTTTAAATTATCTTAACTAAATTTTACATGCTTGAGACATTGCAGTCTAACATTTACAGATAAATTTTTCACTTCGGAATTGAGCCGTGAAAAGTTAAGTAAAAAGGATTAATGATGTACTAGTTTGAAATATGATCCCAAATAATCACCCTTATTTACTTATTCTTCCCGAATCTAAAAAATTTTCTAGAATAAGGTACTTTTATTGGGGTAATTTTATATCCTATAATTTGCTCCTTTATCATTATTACCAATAGTTCGATGACAAAATAGTCAGCTCTACATCAATATGGAAGTCAGATCGGGAATTTTTCCATATTTGGATTTAAACTGAAGGCAAAATAAAAGTGGTTAGGGATGAAGATTCTCATATATTCAGATTCATTTCCTTGGCCCAACAAACTTGTTTATTAACCATCAAATAGAAATGTTAGCCCGAGCCATTAACTTTAATTACTGTAATTTTTTTTTCATCATTTAAAATAATTTTTTTATCAAAATGTAATTTTTATTGAATTTTTTCTGTCCAATAATATTATTTTCTCATTATTATAACAAATTTTCCTTTGCAGACGTAAAAATGTGAATTACAGTTGAAAAGTCAAATCATAAAAGAGACTCAAATTTACATCTAAAAATTGAATTTAAAATGAAAGTATTCATTTCTTTTCCATCGTTAAAAAAATTTTTTTTTATTAAAATGTACCTTTTTTGGGGGCATGTTTTCCTATCTTACAAATTTATTCTCATTATTGCCAACTTTCGATACTGAAGTAGTCAAGTGAACAAAAATTGAAAAGTAAAATCGTGGAAGAGACCCTCATTTATATTCAAATTGAATTCGAAATGAAAGTGATTAGAAGTGAAGTGAAGATACTGGGTTGAAAAAAGAAGTTGTTCCACTTTCAACAAGCAGAGAGATGGTCATAACGGGGACAAAACATAAATCTATAGCCACTAGGTATGCAGATCTAATCCGGCAATTTATGCGATTCTGTTTTAGTTGCTACTGAAAGGAGTAACACGATTGAACTTTTGATGTACTTCGAATCTTCAAAACAAGTAAAATGGAATAATGAATATTAAAGATCAGAAACTGTTGCGCATTTACGAAATGTGGTGTCTTAATTACGACTCTAAAAGAAATCTGCACGACAAGATAGTCTGCTTCCTTTTAAACAGGTGGTAGTTTCTGAATACAATAGACTTTTGTATTGTTTCAATTTTTATCATTCAACTGCATTTATTAATATTTAATATGTTTTGACGCCGGAGGAACCTACACACTTTTCAGCCTCAAGGACAAATGAAACACAAATATAGAATTTTAAAATGCTTTGAATCTTACAGAAAAAGACTATTTATTGCTTTACTCTAACTTCAGAGTCAGTAGCTTACCCAGAAATTAATTTGGGGGGGTTTATATATTGTCGTTTACAACAAGGGCACCCATATGGAAAGTGCAGAAGAGGTTTGAGTTCTCCCTCCCCCATTTTGTAAAGTCAGTTCTTTAAACTAATATTAACACTTAAAACAACACATACATACACACATTTTTATCTAAATCAACCCTTCAAAATTCTCTCATATAGGCGCCAATAATTGCCATGAAAAAAATAGACTTCTTTAATTTAGTATTACCCTTATGTAAAAACTAAACAATACATTATATCAAACTAATTTCTCCGTTGTAAAACTATTGAAGAACTGATATAATTTTTACCAAGTTCTGAAAATTAGAAAAATATGGCCATTGAAGAAAAATAATAGAAATAGTATGAAAACAAAATTTTTTACTTACCAGAATTGATAGAATCCTCTATCATTGAAAATTGATAAAATACCATTTAATGATTGAAAAAAGCAGTTGCAATTTAAAAAAAGGGGGGTGCATATGTCCCTTTATATCCCCCCTGGGTACGCCTCTGTTCAGAGTACTACCTATTTCATCAATCAGAAATATTTAGCTACGTTTAAAATATGCCACCAAACAGAACTAATTATATATTTTTTATTTTTTTATCGCTTTGTAAGAGCCTTCAATCTGCATCACAAGGGTTTCCAAACGTTTATATTAATTTTAAAAATATATTAGTTTTTTAGACTATAAGTCCGCAATAAATTTATATATATGTTAATGAATAAAATCACAGTAATAATCCAAGGCAAAAATCAAGAAATTTATAATTGAAACAAAATACTGCATTTATTACCGTAAATAGAATTCTAAGAACTGTTTTTGTTCAATCGTTTATAAATATTTATGCAATTTTAAAAATGTTTAACCCTTGTCTACGTTATTTATTAATAATAATAAAAACTTTAATTATATAGTATCATTTAAATACTTAAACTCATATATATATATATATATATATATATATATATATATATATATATATATATATATATATATATATATATATATATATATAATATATATATAATATATATATATATATATAATATATATATATATATATATATAATATATATATAATATATATATATATATAATATATATATATATATATATATATATATATATATATATATATATATATATATATATATATATATATATATATATATATATAATATATATATATATATAATATATATATATATATATATATATATATATATATATATATATATATATAATATATATATATATATATAATATATATATATATATATATATATATATATATATATATATATATATATATATATAAATAGACACATATATACACTAATATATATAATATATAGTATATATATATATATATACACTTATACATAGATACATACAGTACAGCCAGCCGCCAAAAAATGCACTTCCAATATGATTCGGGGAACCTCAGTTGAAAGGAAAATCTGGGCTGACCAGACCTGCTCCTGAAAACTTTTACGAACTCATTTAATTCCAGATAAACTGTATTTATCGCTATTAAATATGAAATGGGATTTCAGTTCTCAAAAGTCACTACCGTTTAGAAGTTTTTAAAATATTGGTGATATATTTTTTATATTTTCAAAAATGTTCACTTAAAAGGAAATTTTCTAAGATGTAAGATAATGGGAAATCTTAAATCCTGGGACCATTGTCTAGAGACCTACTGTGAAAGATGCGAGGAAAACCCGTGAAACATCGCTCAAACATTTGTTATAAAATCACTAATTCGGAACTAATCACTAACTTTTATAAAAAAGGGGATAGCCTAAAAAATAATCCCATAACCTTTACAAGAGAGGTAATTTAATCGGCAAAGGTGTCGATCTCATAACCGGACGGTTTGTGAGTTCGAGTCTTAAGCCGTTCAAAGATCCACCGCGTTAATTAATAGCATCTGGAGCATGTAAAATATTTTCGTGTTTGCAATGTCCTCCAAGTTTCAAAACGGTACCTCTGGTGGTGCAGTTCAAGCCTAGGGGTTTTCTATTTAGTCTTCGCTTGTAAATTAAGACAACATATATTGTTTATTTGTTTTATCCGTAAGGAGTAATGTTGGCTACATATATGGTGCTCCTATAATAAAAAGACCATAAAATATCTGAGGCATTGTATAAGCAAATGCTCAACAGGCAAGTGACCCCGCATTAAAAAAAATTAATAATTGAATATGTTACCTTTCCTACCAGTAACGCATAGTGTAAGTTATCTAAACAATAGCAGTGGAATTGATGTATGTGACTGGTGCAGTATAAAAAATATGATAATTTCAAAAGGCTTCGTTAAAACAGCTTATTTATTATTTAAACAAAACACACTGTGACTTACAAATTAAAGCACTGCTGTGAGCAACGCTTGATACGGCTAACCAAACAATCAGCGTGCTTACATTCGATCCGCTGACTTCAACACAACGCATGCTCTTATACGTCAGTGAAACTCAATTTGCATTAAAAATATATTTGCATAAACACTATTTCATTTTGCTACGTTTCAAATAAAATTAAGCCGAATGCACATTTGTATGGAAGGAATAAAATAAAAATAGGGCCAGGCACTTCATAATGCTAACAGAATTAAAAAAAAGCTATAAAAAGCAAATGCCCTAGCTTTGAAAATAACAATAATAACTATTATTAGATATTAAAAATAATGAATCTTAAAACTGGTCAATAGATTTTACGTTTGGCACGGACAAAAACGAAGTGAACTGTAATTTAATTTATACAGGTTGTGAAATAGGTATACTTTACTTAAGTTTCACAGTCCAAACCCATTTGTAATATAGAGTTTTAGAACTCGGATCCCATTTGAAAACTTTAAAAATACCATTAATAAAAATTGTAAATGTATTATTTCCATAATTTTATCAAAGATATAAGTCCCATTTACAAACTTTAAAAATAATATGAATAAAACTTTAAATCTATCATTATCATGAATTTATCAAAATTTTAAATGCCATTTACAAACTTTAAGAATCTTTTTATAAAAATTTCAAATCTTTCATTATCATTCATGCATAAAATGAAAGACATCAGTATTGCAAACTCATTTTAGAGTACTACATGACAGCTGAAAAAATTATGTAGCACGCATGGCAGCGCGATTTAATGATTTTTATTTTAATTAACTTAGAATACAGGTTACATTTGCACCCAAAACTTTCAAATAAACAAGATTATTTTAAGGTTCTTCCTTTTTTTCTGGCTTCTTCTGACAAATGACAGTGGCTACATTCATTTAGATTATATTTCAGCTTTCAGTAAATATTTACACTGCTTTGAGAAATGAAGTACGGTCTTTAAATGGTGTCAATTCGTTAACGACTTTTTGCTTCGACTCGAAACATGCGTTCCTTTTATTTCTTGACATAAACAGTACTTAATTTTTTGTCAAACCATCCTCTGGCGACAGGAAAAAAAATTTACTTCTTTCTATAAAAAAAATGCTTAAACTATGGAAAGAAAAAACTGGACACCTAATAGTAATTATCTTATGAACGCTTTCTAAATTTTATTTTAACATGACAACATCAGGAGTTTCTAGATGGAGAATAGCACGAGAATTTTTAGAATAAAAAATATCCATTTCGAATGGATTATTCTTTTAAAATGTGAACGTAGTTATGCACAAAGTGAAACATTATAAACATTATGAATGAAACGTATAATACAGACTAAAAAAATAATGTTTTACATGTAATTAAGATCAATCCTAAAGACTTTGTGGGCTTTAAAAATTTATTTCATTCTAACGTATAACTAGGTGCTACACTGACACACACACACACACATTATATATATATATATATATATATATATATATATATATATATATATATATATATATATATATATATATATATATATATATATATATATATATACATATATATATATATATATATATATATATGTATATATATATATATATGTATATATTATATATATGTATATATTATATATATATATAATATATAATATATAATATATACATATATACATATATAATATATATATACACACACACATATATATATATATATGTAATATATCAAAATTATTTAACTTTAATATTTCTTCAAAAACCTCCTCTCTTCCATTTTAATTCATCTAAATATCTTTATCAGCCTCTAAATGGTTTAATCAACGAAGTATTTTCCACTTAACATTCCTTTCTGTCCTAAAACTGTAAACTTTCTGTCTATACAGCAATTTCCCAGGTGTTGGCGGAACATGTTTTCGCGTTTTGCTGATATTGCAGTTAATTCGCCTATTAAGCTGTTTTTGTTGTGGGAAAATTCTTGTTGTCAGCGCTCTTGGATGTACTTGTGTGAGAGCAGAGTGAACTCTGTGGCTTTTGATTTTATATTGTCCAGAAGGACAGATGTGCCTTGTTGCCGCTCTGAAATAAAGTTTTAAATTAGACTTCTGAGTTCTCTTGAATATGAGACCCGACTGCATCTTTGTACTTTATGAATGCTAGCTGTTGAACTTTCTCCTTATAAAGGAGTTTTATAAAAAATGGATTACATATATATATATATATATATATATATATATATATATATATATATATATATATATATATACATATATATAAGTCAGATCTAAAAAAGGTGTAGTTGGAAATTATATGAGTTAAAAACGATTTTAAAAAGGGAACTCTTTTAAGATAATAAAATAAATGAAAAAGACCCATGCTCGCGTAAGGTTTCAGGATAATCCGCTCAGGCGGAAGCATTTTGAAAGAATTTGATGAGCTTGCAAACAGATAAGTTTCAGTGAGCGCATGGACATGGAGCTTTCAACAACACTCTAAGCGTGTCTTCGAAGGAAAAGTGAAAATGGCTCAAGTTTTACTTTGATGATGGTTTAATAAACTTATTATCAAGAAGACTGTTTTCCATTCACCTTAACTCTGGATCACGACATTATATATATATATATATATATATATATATATATATATATATATATATATATATATATATATATATATATATATATATACCAGCGCAATTTAAACTGCTGGTTACAACATAATTGTAGCCCGTATTTTTATTTTTTTAACTTTCCTGGGCTACTGGGCAAGGAGAACCTTAAGCAAGTAGGCGACTGAAGTAAACAGTCGTTGCACATTAAAGTGAACGGCGAGTCTCTGAAAGAACTTAAATTTTATTTTAGAGCTACGAAAATGAACCTGAGAGCTAGACGCGGAGACAGATTCTTTCCCAGAGAAAGTAAGTTAGTCAGTGATATTAACAGTAAAAATAAACTTAGATCAGTAAAAAATGTGAGCCGGAGACAGTAGGAAAATGTTGCGACTGGACAGAAAATTTGCATTTATTTTCAGAGAAAGCTTTGGGTAATGTGTTGGAAGAATTCAAGTCTCGGACACTTCTTTAAATAAGATATTTTGGGGCTGGAAAAATAGATTAAAAGGAATAAGTATGTGAAAGAGAAGAATTTTTAAGAGATATGTTAGGTATAATAATTTTGATATATATATGTGTGTGTGTGTGTGTGTTTGTGTATCACAGTTCAAAAAACATATTGCTATAGCTTTAATTATTATTATTCACAACTATATCATTAAGAATAAAACAGCTAAACATTTATAAGCCAACATAAGTAATTATGATAATAAATAAAACAAATACATATTATAATTAATATGCTATGCGGCTGAAAAGGTACCATGTCTTTTAATGTATGACTGATGATTTGAACGTTTCATCAGTTTAAGATGCATGTATATATATAATATATATATATATATTATATATATATACATTATATATACATATATATATATATAATATATATATATATATTATATATATATACATTATATATACATATATATACATATTATACATACATATATATATATATATATTATATATATATTATATATATATATTATATATACATTATATATATATATAATGTATGATATATGTATAGATATGCATGTATATATGCATATTTATATATACATGCATGAATGTATGTATATATATTGCAGGTATTACCTAAGTAACTGTATTTGTGCTAAACATAAATGGTACTTTTTATCAATATAGTCAAGTCATAGCACGAGGAAAACCGGAGGGAAACAATCATAAAAAATCTTATACATTATGCTTTCGCTTAGTGTTCATAATGAGGATAATACACTATTTTCTGTTGAAAAAAACTTAAATTTAAGTTTTTTTTTAACTTTTCTAAAATACAGTTTATAACAAAACCTATATTCTAGAAAAGATGAATGCTGTAAATCTCATAGCAAAAATGATTAAATGAAAAAATAATATGGTCCTAAAAAAAGGTATCACAGATTTACATTTCTAACAAAATTAATGAACAGTCTAAAAGAAAATTATGTATATATAAATGAATAGCTTAAAGTAATTTTAAGCATACTTTAAATGTGTTTGAAATGACAGAGAAAAAGAGATTAGTCTGATTTAAAAAGAAAATTAACGCATGCATAATGTCAAAAAATTAATGAGTTTCAAAATCAGCTAAAATCCAGATCATATTTTGTAGATGATATATTGAGTAGTATATTTATTTTTAATTTAAAATGCACTTCACTTAGAATATC
>CM063498.1:71752518-71757518 GCA_032207245.1 Pardosa pseudoannulata | reverse complement strand
AGAAAGTTGCGGAATACTAAAAACTTACTCGTCCGAAAATCACGTCCAATCGGCCATTCATGCAATTGGGCTCATAGTAAAGCTCAAGGAGAAAACACAAAAAATGGGCGCCAAACATACGTGAATGAAGAGCTTTCCCTTTTTCGCATTACTTGTTTCTTATTTTCCCCATTAAAATTTTAAACGTTCCACTGTTAAAGGATCCATTTTGTGTTGATGCGAGCTGTAATCATGTACTCTAAACATTTTTACACAATAGGATGGAATCTTCCAAATGTGATTTTAAAGGACGGTATCATTATCCTGCAGTTAATCTTTTTATCAAAACATGTGTTTTTAAACCTCATTATTTTGAAATCCATTGAGTGCTAAAAGCAAATTTATGCTGAGCTAGAATTATGAAGAATTATGAGAGATTCTACCTATATTGAATTCGTTTTAACTATTAGTCCAACCGTATTATATTAGCTTGAATTTAATTTTCCTTTAACCCGACTTGACTTAACTTTAACCCTATGCTAAGATCAACAAGATATTTAAAATAATCACCTCTTACTAAGAAATTAATATATTTTAAATATGGTAACATGCTATTAAATATGTAAAAACATAACATTAATCTGGTGCCGGTTAACAATTGCATGCATATATTTTATGATGTAAGAAGTTTGACTAAAAATCGAAATAACTGCCAAATAATGTTTCATATTTTGACTGTAGTTTTAAGAATTAGATAAAGTTTTGGCTCGATTAATTTGTACATTAATAGTACTTTATGCTAAGCTAGAATTATGAAGAGCTATGAGAGATTCTATCTATATTGAATTCGTTTTATTTATTAGTCCAACCGTATTCATTAGCCGTATTATATTACCTTGAATTTAATTTTCCTTTAACCCGACTTAACTTTAACCCTACGCTAAGATCAACAAGATATTTAAAATAATCACCTCTTACTAAGAAATTAATAGATTTTAAATATGGTAACAGGCTATTGAATATGTAAAAAGATAACATTAATAATCTGGTGCCGGTTAGCAGTTGCATGCATATATTTTATGATGTAAGAAATTCGACTAAAAATCGAAATAACTGCCAGATAATGTTTCATATTTTGACTGTAGTGTTAAAAACAATTAGATAAAAGAATTCGTTTTAACTATTAGTCCAACCGTATTATATTATCTTAAATTTAATTTTCCTCTAACCCGACTTAACTTTAACCCTACGCTAAGATCAACAAGATATTTAAAATAATCACCTCTTACTAAGAAATTAATATATTTTAAATATGGTAACAGGCTATTGAATATGTAAAAAGATAACATTAATCTGGTGCCGGTTAGCAATTGCATGCATATATTTTATGATGTAAGAAATTTGACTAAAAATCGAAATAACTGCCAAATAATGTTTCATATTTTGACTGTAGTTTTAAAAAGAATTAGATAAAGTTTTGGCATGATTTAATTTGTTAGTTAATAGTACATCGTATTCATAATAAACTATTTTACTCTTTATACGCATAGAAACAATGAATCCCTTAAGTTTATAAAGTACTCCAACAGCCATATTTAATATTTACACTAAAAAGAATACAAAAAATTGTAAATTGTATTAACGTAGTTGATATAGACTCGCCGTGCCTTCTTTACAATCAATTTCTTTAAAGATTCTTAGGATCAAGCCCTTTATAAAATAAATTTTTTGGTGAAGATCCTTGGGCACGAGCTCTTTATAAAATCAGTTTATTTGGTGAAGATCCTTAGACTTACTCTATTTCTTACAAAAATTGAATTTCGTCGATAGATCAAGTCTTTCTGAGAAATATTACAGCCTTTATAAAATATTTATTGAAATAATATGCAATTTAACGTAGTAAACTAAGATTCAAAACTTTTGAAAAGCACTTTAAGAACTTTTAAAAGAATTTTTATATTTAAGCTATGAAAACGTATTTTATTACTGTAACAGATTTAAAATATTTATAAATAAATCTTTTCTAAAATTTTAGATGTTAGTTATAGATTATCCATCTTACTGACTGATTTGGTCTCTATTCCTTTTATAAAGTTGTCCTTTCTGTTAATTCTCGGTAGATCCTTTATTCCTTTTTGGCTTGACTAAAGAACTGGGTTCCCCAGCCAACTTGGCGATAATAGTTTAAGTATGGTCTCCTAACATTTTCTCCTGATAACACCGTGTCCAAACGATCTGTATCTATATTATAATTTATATGATACTAGCAAGTGTGCCCGTGCTTCGCTACGATAAACTTAATATATTTTTTTTAAAGAAAGATTTTTTTTTCTTGCATAACTCTCTAAATTCGTCACAGTACAGTTCGAGTCATTGGAATGTCTATATATTTCTATTATAAACGTATTATAACAATATTCAGTTTTATATTACTGTATTACTACTATACGTTGATTAGCAACGTTAATAGATCTTGACATATTAAATGGTAGAATAGGAAGCAGAGGTTTGACAACAACAGTTCTAATTTTGTTGGTATTAATAAATATTATCCTAAATAAAGGAAATTTATGACAAACCACATGGTTTTGTATGAAACAGAAGCACACATTCATATTGACAACTATATAAAATGATAGGTTTTTACTTGCCTACGAGAGTCACTGAAATTTATACTTTTTGTTGTTATAATATTGTTGATAAACATTTCATTGTAACGTAAAAATGAACCAAGAATTAAATTTATAATTAGTTCTTATATAAAAATGCTATAGATTAAGTCACATAGAAATGAAAGTGCATCACTTTATATTTAAATTTCCTGGTCAAATCGAATGAATACTCCGCAGACGATGTTTAAATAATATAAAATAAGAAATTAATAAATCATATGTTTAATGGAATGAAGTCATAATGATAGATAAATATCATTTTCACCTATTTATTATGTGATAAATTGAAAATTTTAATCTCCTGCTTTTAACCGAGGAAAACTGCGTTTAAAACAATTACATGGGATGACGTCACATTGCTAGAAATATTGCTTCTTTCACTTAGTTATGATGCGATAAATTAAAAAATTAATCGTTTGCGTTTAACCGGGGGAAATAATGTTTGGAATAATGGCATAAAATGCTCGAAAAAGGGGGAAGTAATGGATTTCGAACGTTAAAAATTTACAAAACCTTCCCAGGGATGTACCTAATAATTTCCCAAATTTTCACGGTGATTGGATAAATGGTTTTCGAGTCTATCGAGTACATACAGACAGACACAAATTCATTTTTATATATATAGATTTGCATCCAACTCTCCTTGTGTAACTCTTTTCTTATATATTAAAAGTGTGCAATGCTTAAAAAAACTTAGATATAACAAACCATTAATGATTCACTATGGCTGATTTTTAACAATTTGGAGCTGTTGCGTTTGTAAACTGTTACGAGATTAATTGCCCATAAATTTAAATGTCCTATTTTCAAGTCGTAAGACTATATAATTCTATTACGATGGAACACTGTGCATTAATTAAAGATGGATTACCTTTGTGTTTTAGTAAATATCGCCAATATTTTCGCTAAATTTTCCAATGGGAACACAATTCTTAAGTAGTCCCCCCATTTTTCCCTGACTCAATTGAAACCTACTCTACCGCAAACAGGAACTAAAAACGAGTTTTAAAGTTTCGTTTTTTCTTAATATAACTTTTTTTAAAATTTTTAAATATTGTTCTAAAGTAAAATAAGGAATAGTTGTAAAGAAGAAAAAGGAGTATTAATGAGACTTCGAAAATAATTATAAAACTATTACTTCATGATTACTGATTATTGTCTTTTCTATTAAATGAAAGCTATTTTTAAGTACTAAACTACAGGAATACTGAAATAAATTAAATGACAAATAAAATTACATTCTGATTTAAGAATGGTACAACAGTAAACATCATTATATTCGACTCCATTGAACACTTGAACAAATTAGCCAATTAAATAAAATACAGTTACAGTTACCCCAAACAATGAGGATTTATTTTTTATGTCTTGAAGTTCACAATGGAACTCAAAGACTACAATTATATTATTTAGAGAGAAAACTGCAATTACTATTGAAGAAAGTAAGAGTTTACACTCTTTATATTTATATCGACGGTGCAGGCAAGTAATTTTAAAATTGTAGGCTTTCCAGCCCATATTGGAAACTATACGTATGATTGTAGACTGCAATTTCATAATTGGCCAATTTTCGAAAAATTCTATAAGTAATATAAAAGTGGCAGCTTTCGTACCTAGAATATGTAGACTTTTATTAAAAGCAAAAGTTTAGTCATAATAATTTCTTTAAAACGGTTGTAACCTCATATGGAATAATTAAAGTTCTTAAAATGCTGATTATTTTACAGTTGCATGCAACTGTGAAATTAAAAACAAACAATAAACTATTATACCCTTAAACAATTGAATTTTGAAGGCAATATCTCAACAGTGTTTGCTTATTTCAATTAATATTGACAAATGGCAAGATGAAGGGTAGTTACCTTGTTTATTTATTACTACGTTCTAGGCACGAATTTTTAAATTGTAAGGGCTCGAGCCCTCATTAGAAACCTTAAGTTTGATTGTAGAGTGCAATTTCATAATTGACCAATTTTCGGAAAATTCTACAATTAAGACAAAAGTGCCAGTATAAAATAATATGCAGACTTTTATTAAAATCAAAATTTTAATCATAATAATTCTTTTAAAACGGTTGGAACCTCTTGTGGAATAATTAAAGTTCTTATAACATTGTTTTACAGTTGCACACAATAGTGAAATTAAAAATAAACACTAAGGTATTACACCCCTAATTTCGAAGACTCAACATTGTCGGTTTATTTAAATTAATATTAACAAATGGCAAGAGGAAGAAAGTTACCTAGACAAGAACTAAAACTAATAGTGTCTCCAAAAGAAAATTAAAAATGAAATTAATCAATGAGAACATTGTAGGTAGTCATCAACATCAAGCCTAAATGAATGATG
>CM063498.1:71715018-71747518 GCA_032207245.1 Pardosa pseudoannulata | reverse complement strand
CTAGTAAATGACCTAAAAGCTTTAAATTTGGATAATTTTTAATGATGTTACACTCATAGTTAGATATAAAGGTAATGAAAATTCGTTAAAAATTCAATGTATATGAATTTGAAGGACCAAAATTTTTTACCATACTTAAATTAAGCAAAGATTTCAGGTGATTCTCTAGTCCAGTGTATTAGAAATGTGTTGCATCAAAAAAATATTGAAATAATTTAATTTATTAAAAAATTAGACCTTTTGAAAAAACCCGATTTTTTTTTTCTAAATTTTCTTCATTTATTAGAAATTTTATAAAAACTTCTCCAGGAATAATTTAAGTGCAATTATCTAAGATAATATGAAAAATAAATCTAAAAATGTAAAAACATGAACTAGTTTCTACGTTTAAAGAAAAAGGTTCTCCCAACGTAAATGGATAACTTAAAAAAAGTATATGGTTTAGTTTGGTTTGAAGTGCTACAGTTTACTTTTTGCAACATGAGGGCTAATGAGACCGGGACCTACAGCTTAAAGCCGATTCCGAAAATCCATGCCACAGTGGGATTCAAACCCACGAACTCCAGTACAGACGGCCAACACCCTAACCAATCGGCCATCGTTCGGCAAAAAAAGTATATGATATATTAAAAAAATATAATTAAACAAAACTTTTCAATCCAACCACCGAAACTTTTCCCTAGTTACTACTCTGCCACGTTTGTGGGTGAACATCGAAAAGTAAAACCTACTAGATTTCGACGGGAGAAAAAGCCAAGACCAGTTCTTTCACCAAAGAGTATTTTTTTAATCCCTACAAGATGGACGTAATGGAGGTATATTTTGATCATTTATTATCATCACCTGTTTTATTCTGTGGCAGCACTGATAGCTCGCTGTCCAACCTTTTAGCTGTGTTTGAAAACCGACCTCTGTCTAATGTATGGAATTTCCTATCCTTCGCGATATACAGACGGCGAAAAACTTATTTTTCCTCCAATCTCTCCGTCTTTCGCTAATGGCGTAAGCAATTAGGTAGCAAGTTTCGCCTACCAAGCATGATTACCTCCCGGAGTTTGACGCTCGTTTTTGCCTCAATTCCATTCATATACTATTATTAAATTTTATTTAACGTTATAATGTCACTACTTTCTTTCGGGATAATTTTCTTTTCCAAAACCCGATCTTTACACACCTTTCAGTACCTCATTCATCTTGATTTTGTTTCTTGTTTTCATTTTTCTTGTCCCATAAGTTTTCTTTTTCTTTTAATAGTCTCTGTAGGTGGTATGATCGTGAACGTTAACATTAAATCCATACACGTCATTACAATTTAATTTAGTTTGTTGCATATAATCTAGTGTTCAGTAAAGTATATTAAATGGAATTGCTTTTTTTCCTTCTTTGTTCCGCGAAAATGAATTAGAGTTTTTTTTTTGAAAGAAATTAATACAAGAATTTGATATCTGGTTAGCAGACTTCACTCATATGCTGTAACTAACCAAACCAAAATGAACATTTACCAAATATCACTGACATGGAAAAGGATTTATCACTGATAGAAATATATAAAGACCACAACCAAAACGATCCAAGGTGTGAAATATCAGTTCTGAAAATCAAATTTAGTGGAAAGGGTGATATAATCTATTTCAAGATTATATCACCTTTTGATGAATATTTAAGATATTCATCAATATATTTCAGATAGATGCCACACCTAGCAAATTATTTTCAGTTGTTACCGCAGAATTATATTTTCGAAACCGAAACCTGACTTTCATATAATTAGCTATTATTATTAACAGATGAATAAAACCGCAGTATACAGTTACCGCAGAAATGGATCAAACTTTAAAAGTTTTTGAAGCGAATAGAGAGTACATGAACTAAGATTTTCAATTTTTTTTTATATTCACCTTTAATAATGATTTTGTATTCACATGATATTTCATGCATAATTCTTTAATGACTAAGCTTCTTTTTAAGGGACAATCAAAAATATTATGTAGAAATTTTACTTTCCGATTGACGAATCTTGAACGAATTTTCATTTTCAGTGTAGTTATTTAATGTTATAATGTCACTACTTTCTTTCGGGATAATTTTCTTTTCCAAAACCCGATCTTTATCCACCTCTCAGTACCTCATTCATCTTGATTTTGTTTCTTGTTTTCATTTTTTTAGTCCCATAAGTTTTTTTTCCTCTAATAGTCTCTGTAGGTGGTATGATCGTGAACGGTAACATTAAATTCATACACGTCATTACAATTTAATTTAGTTTGTTGCATATAATCTAGTGTTCAGTAAAGTATATTAAATGGAATGGCTTTTTTCCTTCTTTGTTTCGCCAATTTAATTTTGCACAGAAACTAATAGAAGAGTTTCATATCTAGTTTGTGAACTTCAGTCATACGCTGTAACTAACCAAGCCAAAATGAACATTTACCATGCTGTTACTAACCAAACCAAAATGAACATTTACCATGTTGTAATTAACCAAACCAAAATGAACATTTACCATGTTGTAACCAACCAAACCAAAATGAACATTTACCATGTTGTAACCAACCAAACCAAAATGAACATTTACCATGTTGTAACTAACCAAACCAAAATGAACATTTACCATGCTGTAATTAACCAAACCAAAATGAACATTTACCAAACATCACTGACATAGAAAAGGATTTATCACTGGAAGAAATATAAAGACCACAACCAAAACGATCCAAAATGTGAAATATCAGTTCTGAAATTCAAATTTAGTGGAAAGGGTGATACAATCTATTTCAAGATTATATCACCTTTGGATGAATATTTAAGATATTCATCAATATATTTCAGATAGCTGCCACACCTAGCAAATTATTTTCTGTTGTTACCGCAGAACTAAATTTTTTAAACCGAAATCGGACTTTCATATAATTAGTTATTATTAACAGATGAATAAATTGTACCGTGTACAGTTAACGCAGAAATGGATCAAAGTTTAAAATCAAACTTTAAAACTTTTGAAGCAAATATGGAGCACATGAACTAAGATTTTCAAATTTCTTTTATAATTACCTGTAATAATGCTTTTGTATTCACATGCTATTTCATGAATTACTCATTAATGCCTAACCTTCTTTTTAAAGGACAATCAAAAATATTATATAGAAATTTTACTTTTCGATTGACGAATCTTGAACGAATTTTCATTTTCAGTGTAGTTAGATTGCAATCCTGTAAAAAATTCATCAAAACATCGAGTGTCTGCCATTATGTGTATTTTATTTGGGTCAACATTTTATTATTTACAACATTTCGTTTTCTAAGCCTCGCTTGTGAATTAACTTTTTTAGTACGTACATCGGCTGAATATGATAAATAGCTTTAGCTATTTAAATCTTCCCTTTTCTGTACTTTGTTTGCCTGTGAAAATAAATATCTTTTTAGGAATTTTTATAAATGGAATCCCATAAAATGACAACTGATCACTATTTACAACACGATGTAATAGTAAAGACGTTTAAATTTCTTACTTATTTTACTGGGTAGTCCACAATTACTTAAATTTAAGATATTTATCAATATATTAATATATATTTGACTAATACATTTATTAAGGGGTTGAGATTTAGTGCAATAGTTTTGCCACTATCCCATCAAGTGCTTTTTAAATTCATTGAAATTTCCTAAATAACAAATCGTGCCTTCACGAAGGTTAAAACGAAGAAACTAAATCTATAATATGTAATATTTCATCTTCATAAATATGAGAAGCCATTTTAAATAGTTTTTTAGATAAAAAATACGGGTTAAACGATAAACAATTAAAATGGTTTTTTGATAATGAAAACTATCCCTCAAGACAAAAAGTATTATCAGCAAATGTCTAATAAACTGTTATATAAAAGAAAATTAATAAAGTATAAAAAAGGAAATATATTTAATATAAATGCTTTAACAAATTCGTCTACCTCTCATTGTAATCGAAAAGTTTCTTCTGCTTTCAAGTGATAACTCTAGAGTCAACTTATTTCTCAGAAATTTGTTATCGACTGTCTGAAGTACATTACCACTCGGTTATAACGAGTCCTTATTGAACAAGAACTCCTATTTAGTGAGGAAATCGGAAATACTTGGTTGGTACAATTTTAAGTCTATGAGAGAATAACTCGCTTATAACGTGCAAAACCTAGTTATAGCGAGCAATATCTATGGAATTCATAATATGTCTAATGATTGTCTATTAACCATTTCTCCAGCTCTACTAATCATTTCTTCAAAAAATTACTTTAATACTCCCAAAGACTATACATTACTGGACCATGGACGAGAAAATGTTACATCAACAAGAATTACCAATATCCTCAGGAAGGCATGATTTCTCAAGGCATTTCCCAAGAGTGATAAATCACTGAGGATAAGAAATGTTAGCAGATGACTGGGAAAATTTGGAAATGAATAGAGGAGAATTCGAAAATTTTGTACCTGTTGACGCTTGTTATCACTTTCGAGATACCTATTCCCGAGGACATTGTAGTGAAATCCAAGCTAAAGCAGATGGAAAAAACCATAAAAAAGACGGCGACAATGATGGATGTGAAGAATTTTAAACTAATTTGTCCTCAATATATTCAACGGCTTTTGAATGCGAAGAAAAATTTCAAACATTTTAGAAGCCAGTGCTGCATTTGGCGATGTGCTGGGGCTACGAGTCTTCTCTAAAGAAGAATACCATTAAAGAGAAGACAATAAGTCAGTTTAAAACAAATGAACCATCTTTTTTTTGTACTGTGCATAAATAAAAGAATAAATAAAGTAACTATATATAGTATAGTAAATATGAATTTTCATGAATTTTTCAAGTACCCACATTTTACGAACATTCGGTTATAACAAGCAAATGCCAAGTTCCCTTCGCGATAGTCATTAGCGAGTTTGACTATTATAATTTTGCAATTCTAGGATGAGCTTAAATATTTTAGTTGAAATTATTGAATTAACTATTAAGACTTGTTTAGAAGATCTTATTCTAAACACGTGAACTGAAACGCGTACATAAAAATACTCTCGGATATGGATGTTATGCATGCAGCACATTTTAAAAGAAAAAGATGTTTTAAATGACCGGTAGACATTATTCTTCCAGAACTGGTAGGAATCAAGACCACAACCTAAATGATCCGAAATATGTGCAATATCAATTTTGAAATTCAGATTTAGTAGAAAGGGTGGTATAATTTATTTTCGATAGCAACCACACCTAGTAAATTACTTTCTGTTGTTACCGCAGTCCTATATTTTCGAATCTGAAATCGCACTTTCATATAATTATGTATTATTAACAGTTGAAAAAACCGTGTACACAGTAATGGATCATCTTTAATTCAAGAGCATCTATAAAGAATTTGTTAAGAAGCCGACGAAAATAGAATGACAGGGATTATTTTCAGATGCAGCAATATAAATCACTTAGGATAGTGAGATATGGCAATAATTTGAGAGTGTTACTTGCTCAATGAATTCTTCCAACTGGCCTTGATTTCTTCCACCCTTTCAAGCCACCGCCACTAGCGTTATAATGGCTGTAACGAACATGGTATTCGTTTTTGAAGGGAGTAACGGTTTCCGATTTTCATTCGGCAATACCCCTTGCAATTATAAGCAGTAATCCTTTAAAATACGAGTGCTGCATGAAACGAAAAAGCTAGTGAAGACGCTTTATAGATAAGAGATTATATTGTATTCTCACAAAATATTCTCATTTACGCTGAAAGATCATTTCTAAAATTTATTGTTGTTATTATTCTACTGACATTAACATTTAGAATTATTTGTCTGCTTTAAAATACTCCTTTCGCTAATTGTCAAACGTTTTCTTAAATAAAACTTATACCAAATGGGAAATGAACCTGCATTTTTTCGGTTGTTGAGGGGGAAAATAAGGACAGGGAAAAAGAATTTTGAAAATTTGAGAATATTTCTACGAAAGAATCACAAATGTCTTTAGCAATTGCTATTTCAGTTATAAATTGATTTCTAACCATTTAATCACAAATTACAAATCATGCGTCGTCACAAAATATGATGGACCTTTTTTGCAATATAAGAAATGAGGTAGTATTGAATTGATACGCTCTAGGCTAAGTAGTTATAAAAAAGCACTTCCACCAGAAAAACACCAAACTAATAATCTCCTCAGAATGCTAGAAATAAAGTTTTATTAATATTCATATTATTTTACAATATCTAAAAAATTGAATTTTGTTCAAAATGTATAATTTTGTGACAGTTTTTCTTTTCATATTACCTATCAGAATTCATCCAAAAGCAAGAAGAATAATTGCAGCGATAATAAAACTCAGCATGTGTAATTATTCCGGAATTATTGACATCTTAAAGAACTGGTATTATTAAAGGAATTTTTCCCAAAATGATACAAATTCAAATAATTTGCAATATATACTTGCAGTTATTGTTTTAGTAACTACTAGAATTCTCCATCTTTAGCTTGAAACTTCTGTACTAATAAAATGCGACACATCTAAGTCCATCAATTAAAAATAACTTCAAATAGAACTTAAAAATTGTAATTTTTTTTTTAATTCTGACATGGAACATGAAGGATTTTAGAGTAAGGAACGAAAAAGTAATCTGTAGTTATAAATGATATATTCTAAGATAATATTACTACACGTATTTCTGCATAGTCTATGTTATGGGACACGTCTTACTATTACAACCAGTTGAGAAGAAACAAATTACAACATGTCTCAACTAATGCTCTGTAGAATAGCAGACATTTGTATCCTTGAATTGTCGATAGTGTAGCTGAATATTCTGCGATCCTGACTGAAAAAAAATCTCCGTTTGAAATCTCCGTATTGGTATAACAACCATTAAACTTTACCTGATGGCAAAATTTTACTCCTCGCTACAGAATAAATACTCGACAAAATTCAGTACTCTGTACTTTTCACATACTCAACAGCACAAAATATTTTCTTCTGCAACGTCCTCTTTTCACACAGTCTGTGCTGCCCTTTGGCCGTTTAAACCCAAAATCTATAAGCTAGCAACCGAAGCTTGCGTTTTTTTTTTCAGACTCAGTGTCACCTTTGTTATTACAGTTAATCAGCGATTATCTACAATATAAATGTGGAATTTAAACTACGATTAATTGAATATGAAAACGGAATGTTACATATAAAAACTTTTGTAGCTTAACTTTTTCAAATCCATTGATTCTTTAGTGATATCCTGGGTTAGAATGATTTAACAAAGCATGGTACACCTCTAAAGTCATGAAGAATTTGACTTCAGTTTCAAAAAAGAGGAAAGAATGTTGGTTGTAGACTGGATATCGTTAGCATGAAAAAATATCGGAAAGGCATTAAAGTAATTAGCACCTTTCCCGTTGTAACAGCGTGATTTAACGGTGTGTCGACATCAAAGAACTTTGCTTTGAGAGATAGACTTCGCTTGTGTGGATACAAAAGGATTGTTTTCCCGGCACCACGATGTCTACACTGTTGTGCCCTATAGTAGAGGAACAATATACCAGACGACCCGGCACCTTCACTGACAGCCAAAAATATGATCATTGGGACGACAAAGGATTTGCTGTGACTCAGATGTAGCCGCTAAGAATTCCAGGGATCCCTGGCTTTGCGGCCAATGATTGTTTAACCCGGACCAATCCAGTTGTTCGAAGGTGAGGTCATCGCTAGGTGATCCAATAATGAAATTGTGGGTGAGGCCCCTCTCTTAGAGGCCCCTTCCCTAGAAAGAGACGAGAGAAGATTTGTTTTTTAGAAAAGTTAGTTAGCTAGCAACCAGCTAATTCGGAGGTTGCCTCGACCAGTCTCTCTACCGGAGAGTTTTTTGCTATAAGAGGTTGCCTCGACCAGTCTCTCCTTCGGAGAGTTTTATTTAGCGAAATCCCGTCTTGGGATATATCTCTTGCTGAGATTGAAACGATACCCTGTGCATTGGGTTTCCTTTTCTAATATAATCCTCTTCAGGATTGTTTGCATTTTTCCTTCGGAACTCTAACTGTGCTTAGATATTCTACCAGTACTTCAGTGAACTTTCGCGAGAGCTACCGAATTGTTTCTTCCTTCTAATCACCCATATTTTGGCAGAGACTGAATTTAGTTTAGGTACGCGTCTCTACTCAGGCCTACGTATACTAATCACCTACCTGTGATCGGAAATTGTTTTTTTTTTTTTTGTGTAGTTGTGAAATGATTTATATAGCAGAAGTATAAATAAATTCAAATAATCAAGATACACCTGATTCTTCCTTGTGTCACCTAACACAGGGACCGGATATGTTACACCGTGTACTGACATTTCCTGATATTGCCCTATTGTTACTCTGAATCAGGGGCGCACGCAAGGGGGGAGTTTAGGGGTTTAAACGCCTCCCTTAAGCACAGAAAAATGGCAAAAATAAAAATTTTAGTAGAAATTATGCGGGCTATTATTTTTTTAGAATTATGAACCCCCCTTTAAAATTATGAACCTCCCCCATTGAAAAAATTTCTGAGTACGCCACTGCACTGAATTTTTTTATTTTGTAATATATGAATCAACTTTTTCAGGGAATAAGAATCGAATTAAATATAAACCGTATGAAATTGATGCGTTTGAAGTGAAAAGGTTAAAAGTTAATCACTACCATCAACAACAAAATAGAATAAATAAATGAACTCTAAAGAAAGCTACAAGTAATAGTTTTAGCATATTTATCTTAAGTACCACATCTAATAAATTGAAATCCACATAATGTGAGTAATTTTGCAATATATTTTTCTCAATCTCTATTACGGGTTACAAAACTCGCACGAAAGCAAGAAGACCGATGATTACAGGTAGTAATAATACCTAGCATGTGCAATTATTCAGAAATTACTGACATCTGATAACACTCCACTGGTATCATTATAGAGATTTACCTCTCTAAAAACCTGCGACCTCATATAACATTCGATTTGGGATTACATTTCCAGGATACTTTCACACTCAGACAGATTTTTATTTTACTTTCTAATTCATGCAAGCTAAGCGGGGAGACTGGTTAAATCTAAAGTAATTTTCTTAGGAATTTATAGAAACGTTTTTTAGTAGACTATTCTCTCCATCTCTCTGGCTCTATTTTTAAAGGGTTAACGTCTGCATTGGAATCTGAATCTAAGAAAGATTAATGACAATCTATTTCTTGAGTCTTTACGTTAAAAAGTACTATATAAGAAAAAGTTAATTGTGGAAAACGAATGGGAGATATTCCAGGAAATGTCATAGTTATGGATAGATAACGTAATGTTCTTCCAGACAAGTTTCATAGCGTACTTTGCGATAAGTTAAAAGTTTTATATCAACTCATGTAATAAATCATCTGTTCACAGTGAAAATAGAACTGAGCAATGAAAACATATTAACTCCTTTAATAGGAATTTAAAATTATATTTTGCTCTAAATCTAAAGATTCTTCAACATTTTAGTTTGCCATGCCCTATATAATAACAGCCTAATTTATCTTCCTGTCTGTACTCGAATTTATAAAGCGGTTGGGCATGGAATGGATAGAAACACCTATATTGGATTCTTGATGAGTTAAGGTTAGAAAAATTCAAACCAAGTAAAGTTTATCTTTTCCTAAATTATCGATCTTATTCTGAAATAAATTGGTATAAATATGCTTCATATCACAGCAAAAATTACTGTCGTCTTTAAAACATTCGAAATCCACCCCTTCCCCTTTCTGGGGGGTTTAATGCCATTATTTAAAACCCTATTTTAATTTAATTTTAGTTTAATTTTACCTAGTTAAGAGCAGGCAATTAAGTTTATCGATTTATCACATAATAAATAGGTAAAAATAACATTTTTTTCTAGCCTTATGACGTCATTCCTTTAACCATCTCACTTAATCATTTCTTATTTTAAATTATTTAAATATCGTCTGCATTATTTTCATACGTTTTATCACTGAACTTAGATATTACGTACATAATTTTCTTTTATATTTTGCTTAAATAATAGATTAGATCATATGTGATAATTTTAAATTTAATCATCGATTATTTTTTGTTACAAGATAAGTTCTCAGCCAAAAAACAAACCATTTTTTACCTGCCTCATAGGGTACTTTACAATTCTGGAAAATTAAAATATTCCTTTACCCCGTCATATGAAGGGCTATATGCTTTTTTAATATAATTACTCAATAAACTCTTTAATATAGATTTCGGATTCCAATAATAAGACGATTTCACGCAGCAGGGCACATCTCAACTTATGACAATTCTGGCTTTAGTTTCAAATGGAAGAGCAGTTTGTTTGTCTATTGGCTGTCGCAAACATGAAAATGAATGGGAAGGGCATTATAGTAAGTTGTGACGTTGCGACAAATTGCTGTATGGACAAAGTATTAATAATTACACATATAGCTAAGGTATAATAGTTGCTGTACCTCAAAGACTACTGAAACAAAATATTACTAGATTCTAAATAACATGGGTAAAAATTGGAATAATTTTTAAGGCCAACACTTGTTTGTAAATGAATTTACAAATCGCACACATTAAAAGGAAATAATGTTAAAATGTTTTCATGGCGAAAATGGTAGCATGTTTTTATCATCAACTGTGAAGCACGAAATAAAAGAAGAAATAAAAAACAAGAATACATTTTACTTTATAGTAATTGCTTCAACAAAACAGACATGCAATTTTTACACCCATAGTATCGTTTCCATTTTGTGAAAACCGTTGAGTGCGATTAGCGTAAATTTCATGAGGTGTAAAGAAGAAGCTGGCAAGATAACTTTATTCTCATTAATCTTCTTGAACACACTCCTCGACACGAATTATTTCAACCACTATTAATAGCAACCCAAAGAAGTGAAACGGGAGGCTAAATTCCGAACTCAGCTTTTATTTTATAGTTTATAAAATAGGTATATCACGGCACGCTAGCATTAAGTGCTTAGTTCAGGAATCATTCTTTTAACTAGACCGCTGCATTATCTTTTCCGGATTCATGAAGAGTGTTCTACGAAAGCTCTGGAAATCCAAATAAAATGTATGTTCCCATATTTAGAATATCATGCTAAATAATACTGAATAACTATATAATATTTAACGATTGTAAAATAATTTGTACTCTTCAAGTCAAAATATGTAATTTTTGCATGATCACGAAATGTATGATGAGGAAATTGATGGAAAACAATTTAATATCATAATTTGAAATTATTATTTCTTGAATATAATACGCTGTAAAGGCTAAAATGATGCTTTATAGTATGTTATTAATGTGTTTAAAAGGAAATCTAAGATTTTCATCAACCCTTCAAATAACAATTTGAGACTTTCGTATCTCATTCTTTTCTACTTTCGGTACCGTAGTTCATGGGTTCGAAGGTACAACATTGATATACCCCCAAAAAAATTACGCGCTAAATCTGGAACTCCCTACGGACTTTTTAGGGTTGCTGTTTCTTATTTTGGTGTGGGTCATTTAGATTTTTTCAGCTTTTAGGTTCTTGCTGTTGCCAAATTTAGTACTTTCTTGTATTTTGTATCATTTTTTGAGTTTTTTTTTTTTAAGTTTTGTGGCAACAATTTTTGGATTTCATATATGTTTTACCGCCATTTAATTCATTCGCCATTTCTTTGTGAAGTGATCAAGCGGATTTCTGACTTGCTGTATTTTGCTGCAAATCTGGTTGTATTTTCCAATTATATTTTTTTTCTATTAATTATTTTTATCTTTTAGCTTTCAATATGCCTATTGTATATAGTGTTGTTGAAAAGTCTCAAGGAATTTTGTGTCGGAAAATTGATAGTTGTGCTTCATTTTCGTCGGATTTATTAGATTGCCGACACGGTTTTCAATTGTATTTGTTAAAATTTTTGTGTAAATTGCATATAATAAGTTATTCAGTGTCATTTATTTGTATTTTTTATGTATTTATTGTATTTTTTAGGGGTTTTTTTTGTATTTAATGATTCCGTATTTTTTATGTATTAATTATTTGTATTTAGCGAGAATCCATCTTGGCGAGAAAAAAAAGGCGCCAAAAACAGGTATTTTGCTTGGCGAGAAAAAAAAGTCGCCAAATTTCCGATTTGGGGGGTATATCAAAGTAGTTCCGGTTCGAACCCCACTGTGGCATGGATGTTCGTAGCCGTTCTTAATCGGCTTTAAACTGTAGGTCCCGGTCTCATTAGCCCTCGTGTTGCAAAAAGCAGACCGTAGCACTCCAAACCAAACCATCTTTTCTACTCGACAAAATATAAAGTTTTGAGAATTATTGCATGTTGTTTAATGCTAGTAAAAGTATTCGTACTAGTACAAATTATTTTTATTACTTTTTATGCATAAATATTAAAATATTCAAAAAAAGATTAATTTTTAGGACACATTTATAATTTAATATCTGTGTTCATTAATGGGACGGATAAGCCAGTTTCTTACTACAAAACTTATTAAAATGAAAATTGATCGTTAGCCAAAGAGGTAATGCGCTGCCTTTCAGAATCAGAGCTCAAGGGTTCCAATCTCATTGTCATGGACGGAAACAACAATCAGTTATAAGAAATAAGTGCCCATGTCTTAAATCTTCGTGCAACAAAAAAGTACATAACAGCACTTTAAATTAAACAGTATTAAAACAGGGTGTTGATTCCTAATTAAATTGTTTGGATGATTAACCGCTATCACTGGCAATCTTCCAAAGCCTCCGTTGACATGGTTAGTCTTATTGTTTAAATCAGGCATTCTCAACCCGCGGCCCATTCAAAAAATTTTTGAGGCTCAATTGAAGTTTTCGACTGTCTATAGTTTTAGTCATTTTGACTATATACAGTTGAAACATAAAATTTTAGATGTTAATATTTGTAATAATAAATATCACATATTATGTGCGTTAAGACTTAATAATAACCAACGTAAATCACGATGCGCGTCGACTACATTATCCGTTGATATTAACAAAAATTTCTAGTAAATAAAAAAACAAATCTTACATTAATTTTAAAATAATGCATGTGGTAGTGCTTGTGAATAAACTACAATATATATCTATAGTATTAATATAATAATAATATTTTAACCCTCATGATTAGGGAGGAGGGTAAGGGGTTGGGGGTGATTATAAATATAGTATAGTTAATGTTTATTGTCGTTGTAGTTATGATATATGTATAGCACAACTTTTATCTACAGTCGCAGCTGGCACTGTAAAATTGCATATTTTGAATATTACAAGATAATAAAATATTTTGAATAATTTATTGTTTTATTTTTATATGTGCGGCCCACCTCAGTTCAGTAAATTGTTTTTTTGGCCCACCAACCGATTGGGGTTGGCCACTTCTGGTTTAAATCGTTGTCCAGAGCATGCGTTCTGTGCTAGGGTAAATCGAACCTGGTACTGTTTCAAAACTCTCTCATAGGATTTAATCTATACTTCTTATAGTTGAAGTATTGGCTTTAGTCTGTTTAGAAATAAATATGGTTAATATACTGTCCACTCTAGCTATTTTGTTAGTTATTTTTTTTCCTTTCGTTTTTGTTGTGCTGAGTTATCGGTGTAATGCTGGAGTAATTCTGGAGAGAACAAACTTTACTCTTAATTCCTTATTAACATCATTTTTTGTGTGATATTTATTGTTCATAGTTATTAGACCTGAAAATCCTGTTTCACATAAGTATCCTTGTAAATGAATTGATGACTTTTTTCGCTTAATAGTGAATAATCTTGCTTATCTATCTAAAACTGTGGCAAAGAAATAACGCAATATTTCGTGAGTGAATTTGAAGTAAAACTGTGGCGAAGGTTATTTTTTCACTTAATGTCGAGTATCCTTGCTTATCATCCATCTAAAACTGTGACAAAGAAAAAACTCAATATTTTGTGAGTAAATTTGAGGTAAAACTGAGGCGTAGGTTATTTTTTCTCTTAATGTCGATTATCCTTGCTTATCAATCTAAAACTGTGGCAAAGAAATAACACAATATTTTGTGATTAAATGAGAGGTACGGTTCATGCTCGTAACAGTTTGAGATATATTGTTCTATACCAACTGTAGGAATAAAATAAAGTTTTCAACTAGTTAACCCATTAACGCCCGGATATTCCTGATGAATATATATTAGTAAATACCTAACATAGAAGCTATCATAGACACCTGGAAGTAAAACAAAATATGAAATTTAAACACCTATAAATATGAATTCAAGTCATCATTAATGAGGAGGTGTCATTTTAAAACATAATAAGATGTATTTAAAAAAAAAAGGAAAACTTCGGTATAAGAGATTTATTTGCTATCATATATGAGAAAATTACTGAAAAGAGATGACTTATTACAGATATAGCTATTCGCCATGATTTTGACCGGTATACGTTCAGAATACCGGTCATAATACGTTCCTATTCTAAGCTTGAAAATCATAAAATGCCGATCGAAATGACAAAATTATAGATAAGATCATATTTGAAAACTTGGGAGATTATTCATAAGATTAATATCTATTTCCATTAAAAAGGAAGAATCGTTTCAAGAAAACAAAAACTCTACAAACCATTTTTTGACTGTCCTCAAATGAGGACGCTGGGTGTTAATGGGTTAAGAAAGTATATGATTTAAAATTTTCATTTCAATTTTGACAGAAAAGCAAACATTCTCACAATGCATGCATTGCATTGTGTACAATAGAATTTGAATGATGTGAATGCATTAGAAAAAGCACAAATTAATATCCAGCGAAGTCTTCAATAGAAGTAAAAAAGCTCCTCTTTCAGCTGTTGTAAAACTTTATCAATCACACAGCTATTGATTTTATTTACAATTAATCACTGCCCAGTTCTATATAAATCACTAAACTCTACTTGTATTAGAAAGTGTTGCAGCCAGATCAATCTTATCGGTCAAATTTCCAGACAACTTTCTATCTAGTCTTGACAAATATTTCCATCAGAACATCAGAAGCTGTCTCGAAACATGAGTGTTAAACATTCTCTCAAGCTATATACGTCATTAAGCATTAAAGGGGGGAAAAGTGATCGCCGAAATTCCCACTTGATGAAAGGGATAGTATTGAATTTCAATAAAATATTAAAAAGAAAAACTGTAAGCTTGACGGGAAAACCAGTGTCTCAGATCAGATAAGTTTGCAGGTAATGCTATTCTAATTCAAGGCAATGAAACCCTATAAATTATTCCCAAATTGATATATAACTCTGTCGGGGACAGCAGCCAACTTTGCAATATTTTTATAGACCTTTTTGTAATTAATATGATTTTTAAGAAAATCTGCCAAAACAATGGGTTATTCCTTTAATGCCCGAAGTATCTTTTTAACATACCGTTAAAATTAGATTGTAGAACTTTTATGCTTTCTTAGAAAAAGCTTTCCTTTTGAGAGTAGGTAGAGGGTTATGTTATAAACAGTATACAAAATTTTCAAGTAATTTCTATTATTTATAAATTTTTCATTTGGTTCGACACTTTTATAGTTTTTGAAAGACGCACATAAATTTACTTTTTTTCGACGGGTACATACACTGAAATCATAATAATTACTTTATGTACAGGGTGTTTCAAAAATGACCGGTAAATTTGAAAAATCAATAAAAAATAAAAGGACACTGATAGAAATTCACGGTTTATTGCAATATGCTTAGGACAATAGTAAATTTTTAGGCAGACAATCTATCAAATTAGTTACAATATTCCAAAACAGATGGCGCTGCAGTCTGGAAAAATTTAAACTACGATATTTGTCTGTGGGGACTCTTAAAAGACTAGGTGTACCTCCACTATCGAGAAACAATTGAATAACTGGAACTGTACATCTGTTCTGCATGTGAAGCCATCTCGCCTGAGATGTTTACACGGGTTTCTGATAACTTCGTTCTGAGAATACGCCATATTATTGTTGCACATAATGAATATGTGGAACATATCGTATTTTAGATTTTTCCAGACTGTAGCGTCATATGTAGTGGAACATTGTAACTAATTTTGAAAGTTTGTCTGCCTAAAAATTTAATATTGTCCCAAGCATATTGCAATAAACTGTATTTCTATCACTGTCCGTTTAGTTTTTATTGATTTTTCAAATATACCGATCATTTTTGAAACACCCTGTATATTTCACAGCGGGTATATTTCACAGTGGAATTATAGCGGGAATAGGCGTTTTGTGCGTAAATTTAATTATTCGCTTAAATCTCAATAGATCGAAACTTATTTAATTTTTTAACCAACTTTTCGTATTTTATATTGAAAAATATAAACAAATATATAAATAGACATATACAAATATATATATATATATATACATATATATATATATATATTATATATATAATATATAAATATACATATATATATAATATCATTTTCGAAAGGATAAATAAAAAGTTAATTTTAAATCTAAATTGATTTTTTTTAAATCAACCTTCCCGTTCTGTGGTTCCGCATCGACTGATGTAAAAACTAGTTTTTATTTGTCTAAATTTTTCCAGAATCTATGTAGTAGACAAGAACATTCGGCTTCGTTTTCCTGTATATACCGTTATTTTTTTACCCACAAACAAACCATGTTGTTACACTAACCCGTACTAGTACGTGACCCGCGCTCAAGTATCAATCGTCAGAAAATTTACTAGTACTTGTCTTGCTCTCAAGTATCAAAGAAACAAGTATCAATCTTCAGAAAACGTACCAGTACGTGTCCTGCATACAATGTGTTAAGACTCATTACAGTACTTATTTTACATGTAATGCCAAATAAATCTTTTTTCGCGAAGTTTTCCTTTTCACAAATGGCATCTTATGATGTTTTAAACGATAGCTGATGACTGGCGTGACGTGCTGTAGTATTCTAAGTTGTTTAAACTTCCTATTTATTTTATTTTGTGCAGCCCATTATAACTGAGATTTAATCAGTAGAAATGATTCCGGCATTAAAGCGTTATATATAATTTTCACAGATAATTATTAAAGTATACAGAAGCATGAAAGTGGAAGAAAAAGCACAATAGTCAAGGTAAAGCACCGATGTTTTACATCTGAAATCACTAAGAAATTATTCAGTAGTGTCAGTAACGAAAAAAAAATCATACCGGACAAAGCTACTGCAAGTAATCACTTAAGAAATGCTTTTGAAATAACTGTAATTACCTAAATAGGAATACATTAAAGGCAACACGGTAAAAAAAAAATCCACACAAATGAAAATGTAATTAATGTCGAACACGACATATGAAAGCGAAACGAGTAATTTTAATACTTTCAATGAATTTTCTTTTTATTGACGTTGAACCCATTTCTAGCTTATAACGTTTTTCTTTTCAATACGGTCACGCCGCTTTACTATTCATTCATTGAAAAGACGCGTGGCATTCAAGCTTCTGGCGGGATTTCCACGAGAAGAAACTTCAAAAGCCGGTTCTACTGTTCCTACCAGCCCATAAAGCACAGACAAAACTGGTAGGTGTTCAAACTCGCCACCAAAATATATGCCCGGACCCGTCTTACGACCAGCTGAAGAGGGAAAACAAGAAATCAATCAGAACGTAAACCATTTGTGCATAATAACTAATTCGTTTCTGTTTTTCTTTGCGCTTTGTGTTTTCTTTCTCATTTTCGGGTCATACTGACAACTGTTCCTTTAAAAGACGTGATCCGTACGAGCTTGATTAATGTTTTTACTGCTCCCGTGGCAGATAAGACAGTGGTGCTCTTTTGAAGGGTGATAAAATGGCGCCATAATGAACGAATGACAAAGGGCACTCGGGCTATCGAGGGAGAAAACGAGACAAAAATAAGAATGAGGAATTCAGATAAAAGTGCCCAAGGTCTTTCAATCAAGAAGTAGCCAGGTTGATTTCAGCACGCGCGAACTTGACATCAACAGCCCGTCTTCTCTTTTTTACACAGGATGAATGATATCAACCATTACAAACCTGGCCAGTTCTAACGGGGTATCATCATCTCATTTCATCTTAGGAAACCTTTCGACCAGTGGCGTGCGGTAGGTTTTCATGCAGGGTGGGCAGAGAACATGGATTTTCCAATAAATCTTTAATTATTGAGACATATGAGTTCTCCATTCTGAAACGGGTACTTTATTACGAATATAAATTTAAAGAATACAATAAATAAAATATTTACCTAAGAGTAGTCGAGTTATAACTATAAAAAACAGCTAAACTTATGAGAATTCCACTAGCAATGAAGCAAAAATCATGTCTTTTGTTGTATGGTGTCATATCGGCTTCGAAAAAGCAACGCTTCCACGAAAAACTTATATGTTCAGCAAACGTAGCACCACATGGCGCCCGCCGCTGCGGTGCCTCATCCGGATGCACATGGGTGCCGATAAACCGAACGTCTATTCCATGTGCAGAGGATTTCGCTGCACGCTGGCACAATAGAGCGAACTATTTCTTGTTCGGTCAGTGGATTAAATTATATTTATTAATTGTTTTTGACATTTGAAAATCATATATTCTGCGAAAAACATCTTGACAGTTTTTAAAAACAAATCCAGGGATATGGTGTTACATAATATAACTTATATACTGTCTGTAAGACACAATCAAAGGTAAAATTTGGACTGTTATGTTAAAATTAGTCTCTTTAAAAACAAAACATAATTCTTCACCTAATTATTTCAATAAATATATCACCGAAAGTAATTTACCACACTAATACATTTCACTTTATATTGATTAAATACTTCTTTTATATTTTCATTAAAACAAAATCTTACAATATATATAAATTTAAACATTAACAGTCTGCAAAATCGTATGGCCAGTTAATAAGTTAAAAAATACAACAAAACAAAAAAAAATAGTCCCCGCTCTAATACAACGCTTAATAAACCGTACCTTCGGATGGTTCTGAAAGCCAAGTGCAGGAAAAATAGCTGCACTTGCCTCAGTGCCATAGTATGCTGTTCTTTTCCAGTAGCACATACATATAAAGCGTGATTTTCAATTTCGTGCGCAGTGCGTGCACGTCAGAACTTTCTATGTTCGTTTGCGCGCTGCGTGGTGCAGCACCTAGTTTAGTTTTTTTTTTTTTTTTTTTTTTTTTTTTTTTTTTTTTTTTTTATTCACAATTATTATTTCTAGTTTGATCACTCAAAAAGCTATAGTTGTACATATTTCAAAATCAGTTTTTGTCAAATAGAAATATCTTATTACTAATTTTTAGGCATTTTTAAAAACTTAATCCTGAAATATTGTAGGGCATTTATTGAGCATGCCTTCTCTGGTTCATAATCATTAAAATATGTTCCTCAAGAAATAGGGTTTATGTCGTTATGCCATGTATTTCAAGTTGGTCCTTAAAAAAAGTTACTTTGGTCCTTAGAAAGTCCTTAAAAAGTCCTTAATTTTTCTTCTGGAAAAAGAATGGGAACCCTGTAGTAGATTTAAATGTAATAATTGTAATGTATTTTATGCTTAGATTTTAGAATAGCGGTTTAGTGTAATCTTTAGTATTTGGCTTATTGATGTTTCTTCTTGTATCTTAGTTTGTTTTTTTATTTTTCCAATCCACTGACAGTACAGGTATTTAATTTCAGTAACTATTATCTTATTTAGCCCATCCTTATGTAGCTTTCTAGCATAAGATGTTCCTATTTATAATCATTTTTCTTATAATGATTATACAATACCCAGATGTGTTTATTATATATATCACATTCTTCAGAAACAATTCTTTTGTTTAACGATGTTTGTGAGTACTGCTGATTATTGCATGAGTAGAATAATTATGGGAAGAAATCAGTAATGTTGAGGATTTATATAATACGAATTATAGACGAGATCTGCAATAATATTTCCTTAAATGTATATTTAAATGCATTCTGCAAAGTTTGAAGTCTCAACAACCTTGAGATTCATATCTAGTGTGTAAACAAAAATAATATTCTTAAATCTATTTCTCAAGTACGTAGTAGTAAAGTCAATAAAATGATAACTGAACATAATTTTATAATTTCATTGATAACATAAATGAATATTATAATTAAATCGGATGTACATTACTAAACAGATATAAGTACTATACATTAAAAATTCTAAAAAGGATAGATAAATATTTCTGAAACAACGAACTGCATATTAAAAAAAAACTACTTGAGGCGCCAGAAATTTACATTCTCTTCAGAACCGAGTGAAGTTTATTATCTTATTAAAGAAGATTTGGAAAAATGCATTTTATCTCCTTTAAAACGGGAACATATTTTTTATCGTTGTCAATTTATCTCTATTTATCGCGAGACATCTATTTATCAATCTCTATTTAAAGTGCGCAAAAGTAAAGAAATAAAAAAAAAACACAGGAAGAAAGAGGAGTGATAACTGTTTTCAGACAAGAGCTCTTCCTTTAGATAGTGAAAGCATGCAGTTTATTGAGAAAAATTATAATAGAAATTTATTTCTTATAACGTACGACTGAAAAAACATGCCAGAATTTGGTTTTGCTAAACCACCATCATTTTAAAATCTTTATAATTTTTTGTCCCTGAATAATACAATATAAAGTGTTATTAGAATTACTTGCAATTTTAGACATACAATCGAAACTTTTTTTTTTTGGCTTGTACTTGCAGATTCAGTACTATCTATTTATCAATCATTATTTAAAGTGTAGAAAGGCAAAGAAATAAAAATCAGTTAAAAATTACTAAACCATTTTCATTTTGAAATTTGTGATTATTTTCTCCTTGTACAGTGTAGTGTTATTTATTAATATAATTTGCTATTTTAAACACATAATCAAATCTTTAATTTTCTTTCTTTGACTTGCACTTGAAGATCCAGTAATTTTTATTTATAGATCTCTATTTAAAGTGCGTAAAAGCAAAGAAATAAAGAACAAAGGACGAAAGGGGAGTGATAACTATTTTCTTACAAGACCTCTTCCTTTAGATAGTGAAAGCATGCAATTTAATGAAAAAAATATTATAATAGAAATTTATATCGTATAATGTACGGCTTAGAATGCATTCCAGAATTTCGTTTTACTAAACCATTTTCAATTTGAAATCGGTGATTATTTTCTCCTTGCACAATATAATGTGTTATTAATATAATTTACAATTTTGAACGCATAATCAAATCTTTAATTTTCTTTCTTTGACTTGCACTTGAAGATCCAGTAATTTTTATTTATAGATCTCTATTTAAAGTGCGTAAAAGTAAAGAAATAAAGAACAAATGACGAAAGGGGAGTGATAACTGTTTTCTTACAAGACCTCTTCCTTTAGATAGTGAAAGCGTGTAATTTATTGAGAAAAATTATAATAGAAATTTATTTCTTATAGCGTACGACTGAGAAAACATGCCAGAATTTGTTTTTTGCTTAACCACCTTCATTTTGAAATCTATATAATTTTTTTATCCCAAATGATACAATACAAAGTATTATTAGAATGACTTGCAATTGTAGACATACAATCAAAACTCTTTTTTGTTTTGGCTTGTACTTGCAGATTCAGTACTCTCTATTTATCAATCATTATTTAAAGTGTAGAAAGGTAAAGAAATAAAAATCAGGAAGAAAGGGAAGTGATAATTGTTTTCAGGCATCTTCCTTTAGTGAGAGCAAACAATTTATTGAGAAAAATTATAATAGAAATTTATATCGTATAATGTACAACTTAGAATGCATGCCAGAATTTCGTTTTACTAAACCATTTTCATTTTAAAATCTGTGATTATTTTTTCCTTGTACAATATAAAATGTTATTAATATAATTTGCAATTTTTAACGCATAATCAAATCTGTAATTTTCTTTCTTTGACTTGCACTTGAAGATCCAGTAATTTTTATTTATAGATCTCTATTTAAAGTCCGCAAAAGTAAAGAAATAAAGAACAAAGGACGAAAGGGGAGTGATAACTGTTTTCTAACAAGACCTCTTCTTTTAGATAGTGAAAGCATGTAATTTATTGAGAAAAATTATAATAGAAATTTATTTCTTTTAATGTACGATCAAGAAAACATGCCAGAATTTGGTTTTGCTAAACCATTTTCATTTTAAAATCTATGTATTTTTTTTATCCCTGATAAATACAAATATTATTAGAATATAATTTTAGACGCATATCAAAACTTTCATTTTCCTTTATTTTATCTTGTACTTACAGATCCAGTACTCTTTATTTATCAATCTATTTAAAGTGCACAGATGTAAAGAAATAAAAACAGGAAGAAAGGGAAGTGATAATTGTTTTCAGACATCTTCCTTTAGTGAGAGCAAACAATTTATTGAGAAAAATTATAATAGAAATTTATTTCTTATAAGTACGACAAGAAAACATATATTTGGTTTTGCTAAACCACCATCATTTTAAAATCTTTATAATTTTTTGTCCCTGAATAATACAATATAAAGTGTTATTAGAATTACTTGCAATTTTAGACATACAATCGAAACTTTTTTTTTTTGGCTTGTACTTGCAGATTCAGTACTATCTATTTATCAATCATTATTTAAAGTGTAGAAAGGCAAAGAAATAAAAAACAGGAAGAAAGGGAAGTGATAATTGTTTTCAGACATCTTCCTTTAGTGAGAGCAAACAATTTGAGAAAAATTATAATAGTAATTTATATCTTATAATGTGCGACTTAGAATGCATGCCAGAATTTCTTTTTACTAAACCATTTTCATTTTGAAATTTGTGATTATATTCTTTTTGTACAAATAAATTGTTATTAATATAATTTACAATTTTGAACGCATAATCAAATCTTTAATTTTCTTTCTTTGACTTGCACATGAAGATCCAGTAATTGTAATTTAGAGATCTCTATTTAAAGTGCGCAATAGTAGAGAAATAAAGAACAAAGGAAGAAAGTGGAGTGATAACTGTTTTCTTACAAGACCTCTTCCTTTAGATAGTGAAAGCATGTAATTTATTGAGAAAAATTATAATAGAAATTATTTCTTAAAACGTACGACCGAGAAAATGAGAATTTTTTGCTAAATTTATTTTGAAATCTATAATTTTTTTGTTCCTGAATGATACAATATAAGTATTACTAAATGACTTGCAATTTAGACATACAATCAATACTCTTTTTTTTTCTTGTACTTGCAGATTCAGTACTCTCTATTTATCAATCATTATTTAAAGTGTAGAAATAAAGAAATAAAAAAACAGGAAGAAAATATAATTGTTTTCAGACATCTTCCTTTAGTGAGAGCAAACAATTTATAGAGAAAAATTATAATAGAAATTTATATCATATAATGTACGACTTAGAATGCTTTCCAGAATTTCGTTTTATTAAACCATTTTCAATTTGATATCGGTGATTATTTTCTCCTTGAACAATATAATGTGTTATTAATATAATTTGTAATTTTAAACACATAATCAAATCTTTAATTTTCTTTCTTTGACTTACACTTGAAGATCCAGTAATTTTTATTTATAGATTTCTATTTAAAGTGCGTAAAAGTAAAGAAATAAAGAACAAAGAACAAAAGGGAAGTGATAACTGTTTTCTTACAAGACCTCTTCCTTTAGATAGTGAGAGCGTGTAATTTATTGAGAAAAATTATAATAGAAATTTATTTCTTATAGCGTACGACTGAAAAAACATGCCAGAATTTGGTTTTTGATAAATCACCTTCATTTTGAAATCTATATAATGTTCCTGAATGAACAATATAAAGTATTACAGAATGACTTGCAATTTTAGACATACAATCAAAACTCATTTTTTTTGCTGTACTTGCAAATTCAGTACTCTCTATTTATCAAACATTATTTAAGTGTAGAAAGGTAAAGAAATAAACAGGAAGAAAGGGAATGATAATTGTTTCAGACATCTTCCTTTAGTGGGAGCAAACACTTTATTGCTCACATGCTATCCCAACTCCACTGGGCTTCACCAGAGATACAGCGTGGGTAAAAAGGGAGAATTTAATCATTTATCAATGAATAAATGCTACTTTAGATATGAAATTATGAGAAAAGAGGTTGAAAAATTATCAGGTGGGTCAGTGTATGTAAATAAGGGCATACTCAGCATTTAAATAAGAGATGATAAAATATGAGATTTTAACTGGTGTTTAACTAAAAAATCTTTACTCGAACGACTAAATTTTGCAGGGCTAAATATATTCTGATGATTATTTGGTTTCATAGATTACAACCAAATTTAACAGTTACTAGAAAGTTTTACCGGAGAGTTACTTTATTATTATGATTCAAAGTACACTTCAATAGTTTCATGCTTTACACTAATTTAATGTTTGAACGGTATTTTACAGTATTATAATTTGGAAGATTTTGCCTTAAATTTAGTACAACTCAAATAAGTTATCGAGACCCATATCAAATTCCGTATCGAATTGATCTTTATCATTCAATGTACACACTCAAATCGTTTTTTTTTTTAATGAATGACAGATTAAAAGAGAGTAAAGTTTCTCCTCCTTACATAACTAGTTTGTTAACGATTTCGAAATGATAAGATATCTTTTTTTATATATGTCTCGAAAAAGTATTTTTAAATTGAAACTTGTGTATACTACGATAAAAACCTTCATTCAAAATTTTAATCTTTATTTGCAGTTCTAAAATTCTTTATCTTTCGACAACAATCAGGACAATGACGTTCTCCTTAGCATATCAGCAACATTTATGTAGCCAAATTTGGTGAGAATACAAATTTTTACTGCTTTCATTGAAAGTATGTCTTAATATTTGCTGTAATTTGTTTAAAGTTTATTAGAATTAAATCCTTATAGTTAAACTCAATCCAGAAATGAACATTTAAGTGGTAACTGTCAAATATAACGAAGACTAAATCAAAATATGCTGATAGTTATATTCGCAAATTTTGTTTAACAAATATTGGAAAATTATTTCTTTTAATACGAAGCTTTGGTTTGGAGCACTACAGTCTACTTTTTTACTACACGGTGTTTAATAAGACCGGGGCCTACTGCTAAAAGCCTATTCCTAACGGTTAGTTGGTTGGTTGGTTGGTTAGTTAAAGTTTTACTGCACAAGGTCCTATTTAGGACATAAGCACCAAGCCCAAGGTGTTTTTTCGTAAATACAACAAGACATAACAGATAAAAGTGCCTTAATCCGAAAACAGAACAGGCTAAAACCAGCAAAGGTAAAACCGTACCAATTTTAAAAAAAATTATAGAAATGTCTACTGTATATTTACTCAAGTACACAGGAAAGGTAAGTAAAAGGTAAAATTATGAAACATTAGCTAAAAGCATAAAGCACAATAAATTTTAATTAAAAATGGAAAAAGTACTAAAGTAATTTATAAAAAACAAGTTAAATTGACCAAAATAAGCCTGTAAAACGGTGAAAAGAGGGATGCGGGGCTAAACACATAGGGTGTTTAACATCCATCGCATTATATTTAATATAATTATTATAAGCTATAGATAATTTAGTTACTACTAGTTTAGTTTAGTTTGGAGCGCTACGATCTACTTTTTGCAACACGAGAGCTAATGAGACCTGGACCTACTGCTCAAAGCCGATTCCGAATGGCTACGAACATCCATGCCACTGTGGCATTCGAACCCACGAACTCCGGTTCCGATGGCGAGCACCCTAACCATTCGACCATCGTTCGGCTTTAGTTACTACTACGAACTACTTTAAACATATTTTTAAAACAAATATTTCGAATTTCATATGAACATGAAACAATTCAGTTGCATTTCTACTTCTTATATACCTTTGAAAACAATCGGTAATTCACTTTGTAGAGTATATAATAAAACTTAATTTAAAATAATGTATTTCGAATGGTGAAAATCTGTCCCTTTTTTAATTAAAATTAGAAAAATTGTTATATACCTTTTATATGGGAAAACTGATATTTTAACTAATATATTAACTATTTTAAAAATTTTCACCACAACCCTCTTTAATGAGCGTCTAATTACGATCATTCGCTATATACTTTAGTACACGTTGTGACATAGTGAATGCTATTTTTGCTTTTCCGTATTTGGTATAAATTTTCGATACAGTGCTTTTTGAAACACCAAACACTTTGGTTGCTTTGGTTATGGAAGCATCCATCATACAATCTGCCGACATTCGAATAAATTTAGCTCAGACATAGGGATCTCATAACTACACAAAACACTGCTTTGGTATGTACAGACGCATACAACGTAAACGCATCGCACAGGTGGCGTTAGTTGAATATTACAGCTGAACTTATCATTATTTACTTTCATGTAGGCTTCTGTTGAGATGTCTACATATTTTTGTCCGAACCCTGTATAATCCTATGAATGTTTAGAATACCAGCTACGTTTTATTATTATTATTAAGTCTTAGAAGGTATCCTATAAATAAGAAAGGACCCTATTGTAAGAGAAAAAATACGTATATAACATTTACAATAACTCATCTTTAGAAATAATTAATGACCATTAAAATTAAGATTTTACATTGAAATATAAACTCTTTCACATACATGTATTACTAATAACATTGAAATTTCAAGCAGATTGGTGAAGAACAAAATTGGTAAACCTTAAAATGTTACCGTACCCTTAAAGAGTAAATTCTATCAACTGAATTAAAGTCAATATTGCAGAAATATATAACAAGATTTTTTATAATCCTTGACATTTAAAAGCCAAAAATAGTTTTTATATGAAATGCTTAAAAACTGATATCTTTCTTAGTGTTTAATGTCTATTTATTATTGGTTAAATATAATAAATAATAATAAAGTATTTTTAATATTAGTTAATATTACTGATTAAGTTATTAAATTAATTTTCAAGCAATAACAATATAAATTAATTTTTGGAAGCCCCTAACTTCTTACGGAAATGTGTTGAACTTTAAAAAACATAAAGAGTATAACTATATTACACACAATTCATGTCAATACTCGTCATATTTGTGCCAGATTACAACCGAAAACTAGAAAAAAATTGCATTTTCAATTGAATAATCATAATAAATATTCTGTAAAAATAAATGCAGTGATTATAAAAAGTAATGTAAAGAAAGTCTTAAAGTAATAATGAGTAACAATTTTCTTTAAAAAGGGTTACATAACCTTTCTATCTTTTGATTTTTTATTAAATTTAACACACCCTAAAAGTGCACAAAGTATTCAGATATGGGTCAACCTACTTTATATTTGATATTTAGAAATAAAAAGAAATATTTAGACGACTTTTTTTTCTTTGCCACCCCTATTTAATCGGGAATAAACTATATTATGTTTCCATTTAGTCTGCACCTTTTTAGGTCAGATTTTTAAAAAAATCTAGATTTATATATGTCAGTTAATAGAATCAATTTAAAAAACGAGACTATATAATATAACAGTAATTTTATTCTTTTTATCTTAATGCAATCAAATATTAAATTTCCGAAGTAAAAAAACATTTGATATATAAATGTTCTAGAGCATTTAACTTTCCTCAGCATCCAGAAACAAGGAATGTTAAGTAATGATAAATTAATTGAATCAAACTGAATGTTAATAAAAGAAAGTCTAATTCATTCAATAGTAAAATCATGGGAAAATTTGACACCTTTTCTTAAAATTGATTAACTTTATTTTGCATTTCGTAAACTGTAAATTAAGGATTTACAAAACCAAGCCACTTTTCTGATAAAACATCAGCAGCCCAGTAGCCTATCTGCTGTGGTACAACCGGGACAACGCTTGATGTAACGTAGTATTCCGCCTTATTGGCACCATTGCGGAGCAAGGATTAAATTCCAGATCCTAAAGGCAAGGATTAAATTCCATTTATTTTGAAAGCGAAAAAAAATCAAAGAGCTCTATTTTTTCTAGCAATACAATTATGCTATTATTTGCATGTTGGTATAAACACTATTTGAGCAAGTGGATATCCAACGCTAGAAATTTTAGCAACATATAAAAGAAAAATTTCCAAACTAGATAATTTATTTTAAAACAAATAGGTTTTACACCATGTTCATGTACACAAGGTTTCTTCATATTCTCTTTCGTTCTGTTTGAAAGACAATTTATAAATTATAAACTAATCAAGAAATGAGTATCAATATTCTCATCAGAAACGGCAATCACTGCTATGTCTTCAGGTCAGTGCTTATAGCAATTTATAAAGATCTGCGCGATAATGACAAGTACCATACTAGATTGTAAAGATATTTGGATTTTAACTGACAGTTATCCTCCATTATAGTACATTTCTGATTGGATATATGGGGGGGGGACTCGACAAGCTTAAATATTTTAGGTTTTATTTCGCAGCTTACCTTGCGACATAACATCTATTTTCACTAGGTCACATCCACGCATCGCTGCAGGGTAGTGAACAAGCTAATGCCTTGGCCAAGACTGTAACTAGTGAAATCATGAAAAGAGATAAAGCCCTCCGAGATCTCCTATTAAAAATATGAAACTAAGTAAAATTTAAAAACTCCAATCAACCATGCATGATATTTTGGTAGAGGCCCAGGTGTCTCACTTCAGTTCACGAATAAACTGATCAGAAAATATGAGACGGCTGCCTAATTCGTGAACTCACTAATGCCCTTATTTTCCTACCAGAATGGATGCTCTATCCGTATTGTCATCGATATAAAGCTGACCAAGCATACCCTATCCATATACTTGATTTTCTAGGTCTAAAGAAGGTATTTTAAATCACTCGGCTCTATTTATTGACTTTTTTAGTGGTTTTTCTATTAATGGAGATGGTTTAGCAGTAGGTTAGCTAAACCCTAAATCGTAATTAATAACAACAACAAAACACATTCTTTGTCTTCAAGAGATCTTATATTTTCTTGAAAAACACCAATCAATGATCTATTGGCAAATATATTGAGGGCATAAATCTCTTAAAAAAAAGCAAAGGAGTGTGAATGATAAAAATAAATTAAGTAGGTAAATAGTGCAAAAGATAGATGAAACATATTTCATTTGTAAAATAATACATAAATTTAGGATTCGGTTATAAAAAATATGTATATGAAAAATCTTCTAGAGTTTACTGTAGGATCTGAACTTTGCATTACTTTTGCACAATATTTTTCACTTGTGTCTTGTTCCTAATTGGTTCCATTAACTCTTTCAAAGTGGGTGTATCAGATGAGTCTCTTAGATAGGCGATACAACCACCTGGTTTATTAAAAATGATAATAGACAATAATAGTTAATAATACAGAGCGAGCGGTTAAAGCAACGAGTGTATTTTTTAACAAATAAAATGACTTATTTCTTCTGCTTAGTTTTACAAAAATCAGAAAATCAAAAATTAGACTTAGCCACATAGGTTTTTCAGTTATATGTGACTGTCTTCCTTGTTTTAACATAAAAAATGGTTAGTTAAGGACATTTATTTTCTACTTGAAACATCATTAGAGCAGTATTTATTGTTTAAAGATAATTCCAAATGGACGAAAAGTACATGTTCTAAGGTTAAGAGTTGCTTTTTGAAACAGAAAATCTGTGGATTTGAAAGCGCGAACAAGACTTCTTCTAGCTATTCCAAAAACCCCTTGCAAGCAATAGGTGAGGTCTGTACCCCTAAGAAACAAATATATTGATGACATTGACGCAAACTGGACAAATAAGAAACCTATAGCAACAGAAGTTTTCGAACTTACAGACTGATTCTAGAGACCAGCTTTCGAACTATTTGACATTTAGTAAAATTAGGTTATCATATTAACATCCGCTTTCTTAATCACGTGCAATATTTTAAATCAGAGTTTTTACCACTGTAGTATTATTATTTGCATTTGAAGAAAATAGCTATACAGTACGTGCACTGTTACTAAGATGTTTCATAACTCCAGTCCATTCTCTTAACATTTAAGGGAATGCAACAATTTTAAACCTTAAAAAAATGTTTTTTACATTTTTAAAATCTCTAGACTATTTAAATCATTCAAATCAAACCCCTTTGAATTATTCCAATTAAAATTTTAAAAACTATACAATCTTTGCATTTTATGTCATAGCTTTTGAGGCAAATATAAAAACTTTAAATACATTATACAGAAAATGGGTTTTTTCAACTCTAAATAAACAACTATCGTTTATTTCATGAATTACAAATTTTCACACTAAATGCATTATAGACCTGCAATGAAACCTTACCTTCTTTTATCGTTTTTTTGTTTACTTTATTTGGTATTTATAACATTTGAAATCTAATTTTTAAACAATATTTTAGCTTTTTTTAAAATTTAATTCCCTGGTATAATATTTCTAATAACTTTTATAAATTTAAATTGGTGGAAAATTATATCTAATAATGTTTATAAAAAAAGAAAAATTATCAATGAACTCACTTTATGTTGTAGTCATCTTCACACAGTGTGCCAGAAAAAAATTTAAAATGGTTGAAACAAGCCATCTCTTTTTACTTTGTATAAAAAGTTCTTTTTTGAAGCAAGATAAATAAAGATAGCGAAAATACTTAAAATTCCACATATTTACAATAATAAGTAAAGGAGATATGATAAGACGAAAAATAGCCTTCCATTTAAAGTTGCTTAAATGTGATGTGACACCTTATATAACGTACAATTTAAATTTTTTTAAAAAGATTGAATGTTATTTAAATATAAAAAATAAATACCCATTTATCGTTTTTAGTATATAAATTTATATTAAAAATGGTAAATGGATATGAAAATTTGAAAAATATTTTATAGATATACATCAAAATTTATATGGAGTTATTTTTAATAAGATATAAAATGAAAATGATTACAACTGTTTGGTTTTTTATTCAAGTTATATTTAACTGTCCTTTCACATCGGAATAAGTAAAGTTATATTGATTCTTTACTATTACTAACTGTATTTATTATCTTCCGAATTAATATTTCTTGAAATAATCATCATAGTTAATAAATAGCTTCTTTTTTCTGACAAAAAAATTAGGATTTCAAGTTAAGGCGAACTAACAGCGGAAGAAACAAGTTACATCGAATAAAATTTCTGAAAACAAAAGGAACGGAATTTCCTAATAGGACAATTGCAACCAAACATGACTTTGAAGTGTTCTACAATAAATATTGAGGCCCCCTTGGGTAGACACAGCCCACATGTCGGGAACACTATTTTGAAGAGTGATAATTTGGCTGTCATTACCTTACACCACGCGTCAAAGTAAGTTTCCAGTATGCTCTACATAGGGGAAAGATAAATGAGATAACACGTGCATCATTTTACAACAGTATGCGCTCGCGATAAATAAGATAACTTATTTTCAGTTGGCTTTAGCATCGGACATCGAGGTTTACAGCTTTGCTTTGTTATGGGATATATATTTTTTATGATTTTGAAGGAAATAAAGAATTGAAGCCTCGAAATTTTTTTGTATTCCTACTTCAACGAAAAAACTTATTTTAACCATACGTAATTCCATTTTGACTTGCTTCCTCTTTATGTGTCACGCAATGAAGTGAAAACTAACATATTAATTTCTTTACGCACTCTAGACTTATTTTGAACTATAACAAAAATTATTCATTATAATTAATATACTAATGTGTTACCTAAATAAACTTATTTCCGAGATTGCTAATAAGTGTGTTGTAGTTAATCATCTACTACACGTCACACGTCAAACTACACTAAAATAATCGGATGTAGACACCACGTGACTTCCTTATATCTTAGTTATAATATGTATATATAAATATGTGTGTATATATGTATGTGTATATGTATATGTGTATATATGTGTGCTTCGTTTACTTGATAAACATTTGAGAGCTGTGGTTTTAAGAGTTAATATACGTTATATTGAAATTTATTGTTATATAGAGTGCAAATAGAATAAAAAGGGTAAATGGACTTCTAGATATCAAAATAGTCTTCAATACAACTAAAAGGGCGAGGAGCACAATAAGACGATATAACACTCCCAAGTACAAAATATCAACATTCTACAGCTAATTATATTTTAGTTATGGTTTTAAGCGTTAATATACGTTATGTCAAAAGTTTTCGGTATACAGAGTGCAGAGTGCAACCAAAAGAGGAGAACAAAAGTAGACATTTTTGAAGTCCTTAATGCAAGGTTTAATCATTTTAAGGCTAAGAATTTTTGAGTTATGGTCCACACAGCGTTAATAACTTTATATCAAAATTTTTCGTTATATAGAGGTTATACTGCAATCAAAAGATCATATACACAACTAGACGTTATAACAGTTTTAAATAAAAAATATCGATCTCCTGCTACTAACCAATTTTGAGTTATGAGAGATACGTGCGTACGTATGTACAGACGTCAAGAGTAAACTAATCATAACCAGTTCAGGAACGGTCAAAATGGATATTTAAATTTTTAGAATTAAAGCTTCCTTATACGCACATACACTTAAATTTATCCAAATTCAATCAGTGATGAATAAAATAAATATTTTCTTTGAAACTTGACCACTGATATTTTTCGAGACAGTTTTGTACAAGTTTTGGTTTCGTTTGGAGCGCTATGGTCTACT
>CM063498.1:71700018-71710018 GCA_032207245.1 Pardosa pseudoannulata | reverse complement strand
CTTAGAAATTTTATTTACTTCTTCACTGATTAGCATCACTTAATACCTTACAGCATTGCCAACCTCTTATATCCGACACTTAGCGCTCAGCCAAAACAATACCCGATTTGTGATTTCGATTGAGATGGATTTCCTTGCACCAGAGGGAGAAAGAATCGCTAGAGGAGCTTTCAAGGAGAGCTCCAAGAATGGATACAAACAGAATATAATGCGAGGAGAAGATCAAAGATTGCATGTTTGGATGTGATTGAATAAAAAGTATCTAAACCAGATGCTAATTGCCTCACCAGTGTCTCTTGCTGTACTGGATTGTTAAAACTCAATGATTTTCTAGTTGATTCTGGTCCTTTTGTCAGCTTTTTCATGTTTTGTTTTGTTTGTTTGATTTTTAAGTTGTCCACTTAAATCTTAACATATTGTGTGCGGGTACATTTCGCAGCAGAATTGTACAGAGAGCGGGAGATTCCGTGCGTAAATTTAGTTATTCAGCTAAATCTCAATAGATCGGAAATTATTTGATTATATTTAATAAAATATTTGGGGTACACGGGCGAAATTTATTTTAAAAATGTGTGTTAGCTGGCCACACTTTGTGGCCAAAGGAAGAATCTATAGATTGTTACATATATATCTCTATGAATTAGGTGTAAATTATTGTGATATCATTGTGCAGTTTTGTTGTGTCCACATTGTGAATCATAATGGGTAAAAGTACTAAATAATCACTACATTTTTATAATACTTTCAGTAATTTTATTAGAACATTGTGTGCGGGTACATTTCGCAACGGAATTGTATCGGAAGCAGTCGTTATGCGCGTAAATTTAGTTATTCAGTTAAATCTCAATAGATCGACAATTATTTAATTTAACTAAATTTTCGCATTTTATATTGAAATATATTAACAAATATATAAATAGAAATATACAAATAACAACCGTAAGATTTGTGTAAACAAAAAATATATTTTTTAGTGGATAAATTTATAAAAGTATCGTAAATATAAAAAATGAAATAGAAATAGTAGTATATAGTTTTAATTTTTAATTTCGAATTATGTTATATATAAATATTTTTTCATTATACAAAAGTGAAAAGAGCTATCATAAAACTAATAATGTAAAAACTAGTTTTTATTTGTCTAAATTTTTCCAGAATCTATGTAGTAGACAAGAGCATTCGGCTTCGTTTTCCTGTATGTACCGTTATTTTTGTACCCACAAACAAATCATGTTATTACACTAACCCGTACTACTACGTGACCCGCGCTCAAGTATCAATCGTCAGAAAACGTACTAGTACTTGTTCCGTATACAACGTATTAAGACGAGAAAGTCTCATTAAGCCTCATTATCATATTTTCAACCAAGGATATAGAACTAAGATCTTCAATGTCTCGTAGTCCTATCTAAAATATCCCGTGAACCACCGCAGTGTTTGTAATTTCTCAGATAAAAATGATTACACTGAAATTAGATGACTCAGTACTGCGAATAACATTACATTGTTCGGATATAAATGCAAAGCCAAAGTAAATCACAAATAGAAAGAGACTGACCACATATAGCTCTTTCTATGTTACGAACGAATTGCAATATTACTGACCAACTAAATTAGTCTGTTTTTTTTTTTTAGGGACAGAGTTCGCTCTCATTGGTTATGCAGCGCGCTCGTAGATGCGAAACACATATCACCATGTCTTTTTATTTGTTCCTTGCTTAATTTGGATTTGTATTTATTGTTATATTCTAGAAGAGAAATTTTTCCCTTTTTAACTAAAATATATGCCAAAAGTAATGCATTGCCATTTGTTTGAAGCTTTTGTATATTTGTGCATAAAAAGTAATAATTCTTAGGTTTCGTTTGATTTATATAACTTTCAGTAATTTTTTCCTTTAACACATTGTGTGATGGTATGTGCAGCGGAATTGTACCGGAGCGACTTTAGTTACTCAGTTAAATCTCAATAGGTCGAAAATTATTTAATTTTTTAACCAACTTTTCGTATTCTATATTGAAATATATAAACAAATATATAAATAGAAATATATCAATAACAACCGTAAGATTTTTGTAAAAAAAAAAAATATATATATATTTTAGTGTATAAATTTATAATAGTACCGTAAATATGAAAAATCAAATAGAAATAGTAGTATCTAGTTCTAATTTTTTTTAATTATGTTATATATAAACATTTTTATAGTATTAAAAAAGAAAAGAAAAATAAAACTAATAAAGTAAAAACTAGTTTTTAATTTGTCTAAATTTTTCCAGAACCTTTGTAGTAGATAAGAACTTTCGGCTTCGTTTTCCTGTATGTACCATTATTTTTGTACCCACAAACAAATCAGGTTGTTAAACTAACCCGTACTAGTATATGACCCGTGCTCAAGTATCAATCGTCAGAAAACGTACTAGTAAGTGTCCCGCATACAATGTGTTAAGATGGGGAAAGTCTCGTTAAGCCACATTATCATATTTTCAACCAAAGATATAGAACTAAGATCTCCGGTGCCTCATAGCCCTGTCTATGTCTAAAATATAGCTTGTACCGCTGCAATGTTTGTAATTTCTCAAATAAAAGTGATTACACTGAAATTAGACAACTCAGTACTGCGAGTAACATTACATTGTTCGGATTTAAATGCAAAGCCAAACTAAGTAAATCCCAAATAGAAAGAGTCTGACCACATATAGCTCTTTCTATGTTACGAACGAGTTGCAATATTACTGAACAACTGAATTAGTCTGCTTTTTTTTTAAGGACTGAGTTCTCTCACGTCTGTATAATGCATCGCACTCGTAGCTGCGAAACGCATATCACCGTGTCTTTTTATTTGTTCCACGCTTACGTTGGATTTGTATTTGTGGCTATATTCTATCAGAAAAGTTTTTCCATTTTTAACTAAAATATATGCCAAGAGTAATGTATTGTCATTTGTTTGAAGCTTTTTGTTTATTTGTGCGTAAAAAGTAATAATCCTTAGGTTTGGTTTGATTTGATTTGGAACGGTTTATTGTACATTTTTCCTTTTTTACCACAATATATGTTAAGAATAATGTACTGTCATTTGTTTGAAATCTTATTTATTTGAGCTGGACAAAATGTTATGAATCCCTGTGTTCTGTTTCATTTGATTTGGAATGTTGCATTGTATTTTTTCCTTCTAAACACAATGTATGCGGGTACATTTCGCAGCGGATTTGTACAGGGAGCGTGCGATTTGAGATTAAATTTAGTTATTCAGTTAAATCTCAATCGATCGAAAATTATTTAATATTTTAACTGACAGATTGAAAAGTTTATAATTTGTATTTTATATTGAAATATATAAACAAATATATAAATAGAAATATAAAAATAATAACCATGAGATTTTTGTAAATAAAAAATATATTTTTAGAGGATAAATTTATAATACTATAGTAAATATGAAAAATCGAATAGAATTAGTAGTATATAGTTTTAATTTTTTCAAATTATGTTATATATAAATATTTTTACATTATAAAAAAGTGAAAAGAGCAATCATAAAACTAATAATGTAAAAACTGGTTTTTATTTGTCTAATTATTTTCAGAATCTATGTAGTAGACAAGAACATTCGGCTTCGTTTTCCTGTATATGTCGTTATTTCTGTACCCACAAACAAACCATGTTGTTACACTAACCTGTACTAGTACTTGACTCGAGCTCAAATATCAATCGCCAGGAAACGTACTAGTACGTGTCCCATATACAACGTGTTAAAACGGGAAAGTCTCATTAAGCTTCATTATCATATTTTCAACCAAGGATATAGAACTAAGATCTCCGGTGCCTCGTAGCCCTGTCTATGTTCAAAATATCCCGTGTACTACCGCAGTGTTTATAATTTCCCAGATAATAATGATTACACTGAAATTAGACAACTCAATACACAACTCAAGAGAGTAATGTGTTACAATTTGTTTGGAGCCTTTTTGTTTATTTGTGCATAAAAAGTAATAATCCTCAGGTTTGGTTTCATTTCCTTTGGAAAGCTTCATTGTACATTTTTCCTTCTTTACCGCAATATATGTTAAGAATAACGTATTGTCATTTATTTGAAAGTTTATTTATTTGAGATTGACAAAAAGTTATGAATCAATATGTTCTGTTTCATTTGATTTTGAACATTGCATTGTATTTTTTCCTTTTTAACACGTTGTGTGTGAGTACATTTCTCAGCGGAATTGTACCGGAAGAGGGCGTTTTGCGCGTAAATTTAGTTATTCAGTTAAATCTCAATAGATCAAAAACTATTTTTTAACCAACTTTTCGTATTTTATATTGAAATATATAAATAAATAATATATATATATAAATATATAAATAACAACCGTAAGATTTTTGTAAACAAAAAATATATATTTTAGTGGATAAATTTATAATAGTATCATAAATATGAAAAATCAAATAGAAATAGTAGTGTATAGTTTTAATTTTTAATTTCGAATTATGTTATATATAAACATTTTTAAAACTGAGAAGAGCAATCATAAAACCAATAAAGTAAAAACTAGTTTTTAATTTGTCTAAATTTTTCCAGAACCTTTGTAGTAGACAAGAACTTTCGGCTTCGTTTTCCTGTATGTACCGTTATTTTTGTACCCACAAACAAATCAGGTTGTTACACTAACCCATACTAGTACATTACCCGCGCTCAAGTATCAATCGTCAGAAAACGTACTAGTAAGTGTCCCGCATACAATGTGTTAAGATGGGAAAGTCTCATTAAGCCACATTATCATATTTTCAACCAAAGATATAGAACTAAGATCTCCGGTGCCTCATAGCCCTGTCTATGTCTAAAATATCACTTGTACCCCTACAATGTTTGTAATTTCTCAAATAAAAATGATTATACTGAAATTAGACGACTCAGTACTGCAAATAACATTACATTATTCGGATATAAATGCAAAGCAAAAGTAAGTAAATCACAAATAGAAAGAGACTGACCGCATACAGCTCTTTCAATGTTACGAACGAGTTGTAATATTACTGAAAAACTGAATTAGTCTGCTTATGTTAACCCTCCGAGTGGTACACACCGAGGAAAAAATGTCTCCAAAAATACACTAAAGTTTCATTGTGTCAGTGACCAAAGTGTTCTATGATTTTTTACTTCACCCTTCGTCGACTAGATTATAATACGGGAAACCCACCCTCGTTACTGTCCGTTTACTTCTGGTTATAAATAGATATATAAATAGACATTATAGATTGTTAATTTTTAATACACATAAAGCTCCTCAAGTCTCGAAGATCATCCCATAAGAAATAATGGGTTCTAAAAGTACAAATAAACATATTCTTTAAGAGAATGATTTCTATCTTTTTTACGAAAGTCATCGAAGCTATTTAAGTGGTACAATTAGAGATACATCTGTTACCGCAAACGAAATACTTCGAAATAGAGATTTACAAAGCCATGAAAAGCTATCAGCGTCTTTGTGCCTCAGAGAGTAGGTGAGCAGTTCCTAAACAATCGACCTGACCCTCCTACCTCAAAACTCCATAGGGGAAAACACTGGCAGAAATGTACATTGCATCCATTTTCGGAACATTTGGAGGTCGAAAATTGTACGTGACAACCACTTTGAAGACATCATCGGTTTGGCGGAATTGTACGTGCGAACCACTTAGAGGGTTAAGGGACTGAGTTTGCTCTCATCGGTAAAGCAGCGCGCTCGTAGCTGCGAAACACATATCACCGTGTCTTTTTATTTGTTCCTTGCTTACGTTGGATTTGTATTTGTGGCTATATTCTAGCAGAAAAGTTTTCCATTTTTAACTAAAATATATGCCAAGAGTAATGTATCGCCATTTGTTTGAAGCTTTTGTTTATTTGTGTATAAAAAATAATAACCCTTAGGTTTGGTTTGATTTGGAACACTTCATTGTATGTTTTTCCTTCTTTACTACAATAAATGTTAAGAATAATGTATTTCCATTTGTTTGAAACTTTTGTTTATTTGAGCTGAACAAAAAGTTATTAATGCTTATGTTCCGTTTCATTGGATTTGGAACGTTGCATTGTATTTTTTCCTTCTTAACTACAATGTATGCTAAGGATAATGCACTGCCATTTATTTAAAACTTTTTATTTGAGCTGAACGAAAAGACATTAATCCTTAGGTTTGGTTGGATTTAATTTAAAATGCTACATTGGTGGTTTTTGTGTGTGTGTGTGTGTGCAGGAGGACTGATGAGTCGGGTATCTACTTTTTAAAGCAGATTCCGAAAAGCTAGACTATTCATCAGATGTATTCAAATTTGCGGACACCATCCCAAAAAGTCAGAATCTCACTATTTGGCTTCCGTCCAGAGTACTACAAGTAAATAATTTTTATAGCATACATTCCTTTTATGGATCTCGTGTAAAATCAATTTTAACAAATGGGGAGTTAAAAGAAAGAAAATTTCTCAATCCAAATATTTTTAGGGAATAATAAATGTTTATTTAAATTTCAATTGAATTTATTTTTCAGATTCTACAAGAAAGTTTAAAATTAGTTTTGTATAATCTATACAAATAAATACATTTTACAAACATTTTTACCCATCATATGACTGGGGAAAGATTACAAAATATACTTTTGAACATGCGACAGTTCTTTTGGTGGTACGCTAATTAATCCTATTTCAAACTTTCATTAAGTTTCAATTGAATTTATTTTTTAAATTCTACAAGAAAGTTTAAAATTAGTTTTGTATATTTTATGCAAATAAATACGTTTCACAAGCATTTTTACCCATCATATGATTGGGGAAAGATTACAGAATATACTTTTGAATATGCGACAGTTCGTTTGGTGGCACGCTAATTAATCCTATTTCAAATTTTTATTAAATTTGAATTGAATTTATTTTTCAGATTTTACAAGACAGGTTAAAATTAGTTTTGTATATATTATACAAATAAATACGTTTCCCAAACATTTTTACATATCATATAATCGGGGAAAGATTTACAGAAAAGAGTTTGGACATGCGACAGTTCTTTTGGTGGTACGCTAATTAGCCCTATTTCAAATTTTCATTAAATTTCAATTGAATTTATTTTTTAGATTCTACAAGAAAGTTTAAAATTAGTTTTATATATTTTAAACGTATAAATAAGTTTCACAAACATTTTTACCCATCATATGATTTGGGGAAAGATTACAGAATATACTTTTGAATATGCGACAGTTCGTTTGGTGGCACGCTAATTAATGCTATTTCAAATTTTTATAAAATTTGAATTGAATTTACTTTTCAGATTCTACAGGAAAGGTTAAAATTAGTTTTGCATATTTTATACAAATAAATACGTTTCACAAACATTTTTACCCATCATATAATTGGGGAAAGATTTACAGAATAGAGTTTGGACATGCGACAGTTCTGTAAGTGGTACGCTAATTAACCCTATTTCAAATTTTCATTAAATTTCAATTGAATTTATTTTTAAGATTCTACAAGAAAGTTTAAAATTAGTTTTGTATATTTTATACGAATAAATACGTGTCACAAGCATTTTTACCCATCATATGATTGGGGAAAGATTAGTGAATAGAGTTTTGGACATGCGACAGTTCTTCTGGTGGTACGCTAATTAACAATATTTCAAATTTACATTAAATTTCAATTGAATTTATTTTTTAAAGTCTACAAGAAAGTTTAAAATTAGTTTTGTATATTTTATACGAATAAATACGTGTCACAAGCATTTTTACCCATCATACGACCGGGGAAAGATTAGTGAATAGAGTTTTGAACATGCGGCAGTTCTTCGAGTAGTACACTAATAAACCCTATTTCGAATAGAGTGAGTAGCGCAGAACAACATGATTTTCCCTTTTTTACCCCAAGAAAAGTGAATAAATCCTTAAGAGATGAGGGATGTAAAATATAACTTATATATTTCATACAGTGGAGTTATTTCCAAATCAGACCTGTAAAATAGATTTTCCCACTGGATTTAGATTAATATCTAACTTTTATCTAAAATACTCTTAACTTTTAACTAAAAATCCCCTTTTTTATTAAATTCAGTGCGATAATACACACAAAAAAATTTATCAAAAAATTTAAAACATTCCAATGCTTAATGTTTTTGTTTGAAGAGATTTCCTAACCAATTTTAAGTACATTTAATAAGAATTAAAAACAGATAAAAGTAACAAATATATTTTTCATTCTAAAATATCTTACTTTTTTCTAAGATTCGACAATAGCTCGAAATGCTTTATTTAATACCTTTAAGGTATTAAATAAAGCATTTTAAATAAGCAATTAAATTAAGCAATTTTTTTAGCATTTAATAATAATAGAATAATACATATACAGTGATTGAAAAAATTAGTAGTTTGATACAGAGTGCAATCTCAAAACACTTCATATTTAACATGGTTTGATTTTAATTATTCTCCATAATCTTCAAGGTAATTCAATTAATTGTTTAAACACCAATGTTACAAATTTAAAACATGATTCTTCACTAACAAATCACACGCACGCACACACATATATAGATATAGATTTACACATATGTGTATATCTAATCAATCACACGTAACTATATATATCGTATGACGGAGTATACGACCGGGATTTCGCACTCATGATCAGAAATAAGACATCTTTTAGACAACAAAGATCTTTATTACCAGCTCTTCGGATGGACAGATTTCCACTTGAGACGAGACAAGCTGAGAGATCAGCTAACATGAAAAATCTAAAGAGCTCAGTAAAAACTAATTTCTGAGTAAAAATCTATCTCCTATAGCGTGTATCTTCTTTTTGTCCAGAATTTCCTAAATTGGCCGCTAGGACGCGATAAAGTTTTAATTGGTTAGACCCTTTCCCTGAAATTGTGAACTGTAGCGCCAGTGGTCATTTTAGATTAAGGGTTAAAAAAAAATAAAGAGCAAAGCTATGCAGGGTTTTTGTCCATAACTTTAGGTTTGAAAATTCTTGAGAATTTCTCCGGGCTGTAATAAGGGCTTTCGTTAGTAAATTTACTTCGGTATGATTGAACTATCCCATTACGAGAAGTTTTCTGATTGTATATTCCTTAATGGGCCGTATTCGGAATTTTATACAAAATCTTTATATTAGTTTACCGATTTAGTTGACTTTTCCCTTGCATATTATTTGTTGGGATAATCATTTGTCAAATACTATGTTCTAATATTAGAACTTAGTTTCGATTTCAGAAACAGTAAGTTAAAACTGACTCGCTATCACCTATAGTGCAAATAAACTCTACTTATCTATTTCTGACTGTACCGAATGTGACACTAAGCTTTGACAGCCTTTGATAAACAAACTATTATGTAAAAAAGAAAAGTTTGTTAATCCTTCTTATATAATACAGCTTCATATGAATAAATTTTTAATAGTTAAAAAATTATTACATACAAATATTTTTTTATTCGAAATTATAAAAAATGCCCTATTTTGCATTGTTCACATAAAAAAAGCAAAACAATAAACAACTTTTTAGAAAATGATAAAATAATTTATGCATCCTAAAAACAGCATTGTAAACTTAAAATCACTTTAAATTAAAACGGTAGCTGATTTTCATTTTTACATCTGTTGTACTGCGGTTATGCCTCTTTTGTTCTAAATTACAAGTAAGCCCTATTCTGCATTTTTGAGTTAAAAAAAAAACTTATAATTCTTCAATACAAAATAAACCTCTTATAAAACAGTGTTGAAACTCCAAAACACTTTAAATTAAACGGTGACTGATTTTTATTTTTGCATGTGTTGTATTGCGGTTATACCTCTTTTATTCTGAATTGCAATTAAACCCTATTCTGAATTTTTCAATTGAAAAATTACCCAAAATAATTCTTCAGTAAATAATAAACTTCTTACAAAACAGTGCTGAAACTCCAAAACACTTTACCCAAAATAATCCTTCAGTAAATAATAAACTTCTTACAAAACAGTGTTGAAACTCCAAAACACTTTAAA
>CM063498.1:71672518-71695018 GCA_032207245.1 Pardosa pseudoannulata | reverse complement strand
GATTGCAAATCTTTAAAAATAGTTTTCGCATTTTACTCAGTGATTATACGACCAAACAGCTTGATTGCAAATCTTTAAAAATAGTTTTCGCATTTTACTCAGTGATTATATAACCAAACAGTTTGATTGCAAATCTTTAAAAATAGTATTCGCATTTTACTCAGTGATTATACGACCAAACAGTTTGATTGCAAATCTTTAAAAATAGTTTTCGCATTTTACTCAGTGATTATACAACCAAACAGCTTGATTGCAAATCTTTAAAAATAGTTTTCGCATTTTACTCAGTGATTATACGACCAAACAACTTGATTGCTAGATTGTAAATCTTTAAAAATAGTTTTCGCATTTTACTCAGTGATTATACGCCCAAACAGCTTGATTGCTAGATTGTAAATCTTTAAAAATAGTTTTCGCATACAATTAAAATAAAACTTTGAACAGTCAGTGAAGATGAACCGCATTCTTTCTTAAATACGTTTCCATAGTTTATCTTCTTCGCTTGACTTACAAGTAGGGAGAAAAGTTTCTGTATCTTATGGAAGAGAAATTTACATTTTTTTTCTGGAGGCACACTTCTCGATGGAAATGCTGTTTGAAATTATTTAGCTTTATGTACTGTACATGCATTAATTAGCGCTAAAATAAAAATAAAGCAAAAATACAGGTCGGTTCTCTAGAGAAAGTGTTTTATATCTACATAATTCTATTACTTATTTGTTTGCGTGATGTTGGATAAACAAACCCTTTGTACAACTGAATTTGTTTATTCACAAATCCTTTAAAGTAGAATGGTCTGGGTTTGTTTGTTTGTTAGCCAGAATGATAATTATTACTATTATTATTATTGTATAATTGACCCTTACTTAGTGTTAGTTTGGGATAAAAAAATTAGAGCAGTTTCAGCTATAAAACAATATTCTGAAAACATTGCAACCATTATGAATTTTTAATTTATGTGAACTTCGAAATTTTAGTATAGCCTTCTTGATTAGAGACAGAATAGTCTGTCTCTAATCGAGACACAAAATGTTTCTACGCATTAAAAAGCTTTTATACTTTTAGTTTGATGTACTGTATATGCATTGGTTTGCACTAAAATAAACAACACAGTCAAAGTACTGAAAAACATTTCGCTTGATAAAATATAGTATATCTAGTCTATCCAATTCTATTGTTTATTTGTGCCATAGTGGATAAACAAACCCATCATTCAGTTAAGTTTGTTTATTTACAAATCATCCAAAGTGGAATGATAGCAATAGTTGGGTTTGTTTCTCCCCCATACTAAAATGGGAATAATAATTATTTTTATAATTGAATAATTTAAAGGTAGTTTCGGAGAAGAAAAGCTCACTTTTAGATAAAACGGTATTATAAAACTATTTCTATTTATTATACATTTCTATTGTCTGTTTGTTGCATGATGGGGGATAAAAACAAACACATTGAACAGCAATGTTTGTTTATCCACAAATTCCTCAAACTGGAATGATAATACAGTAGAACCTCAGTATAACGACACCCTGTGGAACCAACATTATATGGTCGTTGTAACGAATTGAAAAAATAATAAAAAAAAATTGAGCAAAGAAATGATGCAACAATGCATACCTAGAGAACACTTCTATTTATTTGTATTTCCATTACTGAATTTTTGAAAAAAAGTCTGACGTCTGTTTCAAGTTCATTTTGGGTATTTTTTATTATCACTGATTCCATATCCTTTAGATTTTGAAGAATATCTTCAGAATTAAATTGTCCTTCAAAATATTGATGCAAAGCATTGATTGCATTGAAGGCTTCTTTTTCATTCACTATTTCAAAAGCTTGGACAATTTCTTTTCCGTCGTCGGAATCGCAGTTTTCTTCATTTCCGGTAATTGAAATCGGTCAATAAAATCGTCCTCATTCAAATTTTCTTCGCAGCACTGTAAAGTTTCGTCTACCGCAACAAACTCATCAAAAGGTAATCGAAGATCCGTAAATTTGACACTGAGGAGCTGGGTCATTTCATTAGTGTCTGTTGTGTCATCTGCCCAGGACATCAATGTTGTACGTGACGAAAGGGTCCCTTTAAGCAAACACAAAGAGAGGAGTACAGGTTTCTTGAAGTTGCTCCACAGTACAATAATTTTAAAATAGCCCACTTGCTCATGAGTTCTGCGGTCTAAAATTGGCGGTCGCTCTAACGAAAAATAATACGCTTGGGGTCGTTGTAATGATTCAAAACTAACATTATTCCTATGGTAAAATAATTGGAACTTTTTAAGATGGTCGTTCTAACGAAGGGGTCGTTGTATCGTGGGGTCGTTAAAAAGAGGTTCTACTGTAATAATAATAATTATATTATTTTATATTATTATTATTACAGTAATAATAATATAAAATAATATATTATTATTATTATTACAGTAGAACCTCTTAATAATTATATTATTTTATAATTTACACATTACTTAGTGTTACTTTCGAAGGAGAAAAGTTTCGTTCACTTAAACGGTATTGTAAAGACATTACAACTATTATGAATTTTTAATTTATGTAAACTTCCAGAAAAAAATTTAGTTTAGCCTTCTCAATTGGAGACAGAAACTATTCTGAGACACAAAATGTTTCTATCCATTAAAAAGCTTTTTTTTTTTTTGTTGCTGTTTGACGTACTGTACATATATTGGTTTGCATTAAAATAAACAACAGTCAAAGTACTGAAGAACATTTCAATTTATAGAGTATAGTATATCTAGCCAATTCTATTGTTTGTTTGCGCCATAGCGGATACACAAACTCATTGTGCAGATGAGTTTGTTTATTCACAAATCCTCTAAAGTAGAATGATAGTAATAGCCAGGTTTGTTTTTCTCTCAGACTGGAATGGTAATAATAATTACTATTTTTATAATTGTATAATTGACACATTAATTACAGTTAGTTGAGGAGAAAAGCTTGGTTTCATTTAATACGGCTAAAATCATTACAATATTTATGATTTTTAATTTATGAGAGCTTCAAGACAAAATTTTTGTTAGCCTTATCGGTTAGAGACAAGCTATTCTGAGACAGAAAATGTATAGTATTCTAACCATTGAAAAGCTTCTTTCTTTATTTGACGTACTGTACATACATTGGTTTGCTCTAAAATAAATATAAAAGAGTCAAAATACGGAAGATCGCTTTGCTTGATACAGTATAGTATATCTAGCCAATTCTATCATTTGTTTGTACGATGGTGTATAAACAAATTCTTTTTACAACTAGGTCTCTTTATCCACAAATTCCCCAAGCTGCAGTTATAATAAAAATTTATTATTAATAGTATTATATCATCTATAATTATCACATTGCTTAGTGTTAGTTTCGAAGCAGAAAAGCTCGTTTTCAGCAAAAACGGTAAAACAAAAATAAAACGATCATTATGAATTTTTAATTTGTAAGAACTTCAAGATAAAATTTTTTAGTTTAGCCTTCACGATTAGAGTTAGAGGCTATTTTAAGTCAGAAATCCATTAAAAACCTTTTTATTTAGCTTTGGTTGGTTTGATTTAGTATGGATCGCTTCGAAATATGTTTTTTACAACACGAGAGCCAATAAGACCGGGACTTACTGCTTAAATTTGACTCCGAACGGTTACGAACATCCATAACATAGTGGGAATCGAACCCACGAACTCCGATATCGAACATCATCACCATAACTATTCGTCCATCGCTTTTATTTAGCTTTGGCAATACTGTACATACATTTATGTGCAGTAAAATAAAACATAGTAAAAATACAAACGATCGTTTTACTTGATAAATAGATGTATATCTAGCCAACTCTATAGTTTGCTTAATAGTGAGAAAATGGCATTGGTACTTTACAATTCTGGAGAAATAAAAATTTTAATAATCCCGTCATATGACGAGCTATATGCTAGTAAGACAGAAAAATAAAAGCTTTTTATTTAGCTTTGGAAGCTCTACGATAAATTTTTTTGCAACACGAGGACAAATGAGACCCTTACCTATTGTCTAAAGCTGATTCCAAATAGCTATGAATATCCGGTTTGGTTTTGGAGCGCTACGGTCTAGTTTTTGCAACGCGAGGGCTAATGAGACCGGGACCTACTGCTTAAAGTCGATTCCGAACGGCTACGAACATCCATGCCATAGTGGGATTCGAACCCACGAATTCCGGTTCCGAAGGCCAACATTCTAACCATTCGTCTATCGTTCGGCTATAAATATCCATCCAAAGTGCAATTCGAACTTACGAACTCCGGTAACGAATATCAGCGCCCTAACCATTCGTCATCGCATCTAATTAGCTTAGGCATACTATACATACACTGTTATATAGTAAAAATAAAAAACACTAAAAAATACAAACGATCCTTTTACTTGATAAATAGTTGTAAATCTAGCCAATTCTATAGTTTGTTTTATAGTGAAAAAATGGCATTTTACTGTAAAAAAAAAAAAAATTCATTTTTTTTCTAAGTTTTATAAAAATTAAAATAAATGAAATTCAATTTTTTTTTTAGTAAAAATGTTATAACGAAGGAAATAGCGAAAGTTGTATTTTGCGAGTATCTCATGGCAAAATATTTATTCATGCAGAAAGTGTTGGATATCTACGCTACAACAGGTTCAGATTAAAGCTTACGGAATACGCGCAACCTTTTACCTTTCAAGGCCATGACTGAATCCCATGCTGCCTATTTTTGTTGCTGCTGCTTCTATCACAAAGTTGTTCAAGTATAATTAAAATTACCAGTTTCGAAAATTACTTAACTTCCCGGAAAGAGACCCTCCCCTCCGTTTTTCCCAAGACCCGAGATAAGATTATAAAAGAAAGAAAAACTGGTCATTATATAGATGAATGAACGGGTTTTGGTGTTGAGTTTGCTTTCGTATTTGATTCAAAAGAAGAAAAAAAACGTTTATTCGTGTAGTATTACAATGAATATCGTCTTATGTAGCATGAAAAGGAAAGAAAAATTAGATCAGGCTTTTTTCAAGTACAAAGCTAATGCCTACAAAAGAAAAAATTATTTTTGTCTATATTGGTGCTTCCCAAACTATTATAATTTCAGAACACTTTTTGAGTTCTAAAATTTTTAAAATAAGAATAGTTAATTTGGATTTTTACAACAGTACTATTACGATGAGAAATACCTCAAGTACAAAGCTAATGCCTACAAAAGAAAAAATTATTTTTGTTTATATCGGTGCTTCCCAAACAATTATAATTTCAGAACACTTTTTGAGTTCTAAAATTTTTAAAATAAGAATAGTTAATTTGGATTTTTACAACAGTACTATTACGATGAGAAATACCTCAAGTACAAAGCTAATGCCTACAAAAGAAAAAATTATTTTTGTCTATATCGGTGCTTCCCAAACTATTATAATTTCAGAACACTTTTTGGGTTCTAAAATTTTTAAAATAAGAATAGTTAATTTGGATTTTTAAAACAGTACTATTACGATGAGAAATACCTCAAGTACAAAGCTAATGCCTACAAAAGAAAAAATTATTTTTGTCTATATCGGTGCTTCCCAAACTATTATAATTTCAGAACACTTTTTGGGTTCTAAAATTTTTAAAATAAGAATAGTTAATTTGGATTTTTACAACAGTACAATTACGATGAGAAATACCTCAAGAACAAAGCTAATGCCTATTAAAGAAAAAATTATTTTTGTCTATATCGGTGCTTCCCAAACTATTATAATTTCAGAATACTTTTTGGGTTCTAAAATTTTTAAAATAACAAGAGTTTATTTGGATTTTTACAACAGTTTTATTACAATGAGAAATACATCCGTTTTTCGTTAATATTAGAAAAAATTTTATATTTACAAACCAATTTCAAAAATATTATATAAAATGTACAAAGCAAACTAACATTTTTCAAACACTAAAGGTAAGGAGACTATAATTCTCAACAGCAAATGAGAACAAATACCTTGATGTCCCCAAATCAAAAGAAAACTTGGAGACACCACATAATATTTTTTAGACTTATCTAAAGACATAAGACTAACATATATACCTATACTTAAAACTTTACTGTGTTACTATAATGTAAATAAACACGAATAACTTTTTATTTCAATATTGTGAAAATAGGATACTTTGAATGAAATCCCCTACATAATAATAACCTAAGTTATCTATCTGTCTGTCCTCGAATTTATGAAGCAATTGGACCTGGAAGGGATAGAGATATCCGTATTGGATTCTTGATGAGTTATAGTTAGCAAGTTTTTCAAACGTTCAAAATTTATCCCTTCCCCCCCTTTTCGGGCATTTAATGCCATTATTTAAAACCCTATTTTCCCAGGTTAAGAGCAGACGATTAAATTTATCAATTTATCACATAATAAATAGGGCCGAGCGATGGCCGATTGGTTAGAGTGCTAGCCTTCGGTACCGGAGTTCGTGGGTTCGAATCCCACTGAGGCATGGATGTTCATAGCCGTTCGGAATCGGCTTTAAGCTGTAGGTCCCTGTCTCATTAGCCCTTGTGTTGCAAAAAGTAGGCCGTTGCACTCCAAACCATAATAAATAGATAAAACTAACATTTTTTCTAGCATTACGACGTCATTCCTTTAGCCATCTCATTTAATCCTTTCTTATTTTAAATTATTTAAATATTTAAATTATTTTCATACGTTTTATCACTAAATTTAGATATTACGTAAATAACACAGGCCTGAGAAATTGAAATTTTTGAAAAATACAACAGAAGTTTTTCCTTATTTTTAAGTTATTTGGTATGCTGCTTTCGAAAATGACCTCCATTATTTTCCATCACGTCAGGATGTTTTGTAAAATTGATATACATATTACTGGTAATGTCCTATATGGAAAAAATGCTCTCGAACTGTTTGCTTGTACTGACTGGAAACAGTGGGTTTTATCTATTCATGTGAGTTTATTTAATCTGTTTATGATGAGGCATATTGATTTTTAAACAACAATTAAAATTAAAAATGTATACATTTTGTATATAAAGAATAAAAACCATCGCAACCAGAATGCATGAGCCGCACTAGGGCGAGACAAAAAGTTCCCTCGTTATTAAATTTTTTACATTAATTTTATAAGAAAACCACTCCTAGAAAACCCTAATGACCTGTTTTTACGTTTTATTAAGGTTTATACATGAAATAAATTTAAGTTTGAAATATATTTGAAACTCAATACGAAACAAAGACATTTAATTTTAGTTACGTACATTTTTTTCCTTTAAAATTTCTTTTTGACGTTCTTCTCTTATGTTCAATCTTATCTTCATCTCTTGCTAACATCAAACAATAGTCGGCAAGCATATTTCTATTCCACCTACCTTGATATTTTCTCTCCATATCCTTGATGTCTTGGTGGAACCTTTCTCCCTGTTTTTCGCTGACGGATCCTAAATTTTCGGGGAAAAAGTCCAAATGCGATTGGAGGAAATGCAATTTTACACTCATGGAGCAGCCCAACACTTGAAATTTGTCTCGTATGTTGCCAACAATTGTTTTACATTTGGGATCTTTGTGATTGCCCAGAAATTTTCCCACATCTTTGAAGGCAACCCAAGCTTCTCTTTCCTTTAATGTTACAGATGTCTCAAATTTGTTATCCCTAATAAGTTTTCGGATGTCTGGTCCTACGAAGACTTCCCCTTTCAATTTGACTTCAGATAATCCAAGAAACTTTTTGCACATATATTTAAAGCAATCACCATCTTTTGGAAGAGCTTTAACAAACTGCTTCATAACACCTAATTTTATGTGCAGGGGGGTAATAATATTTTTATTTATTTATTTTTTATTTTATTTTTTTTTTTGGATCAACTAAGCTTTCTCGAATTACATTTTTGGTGCCTGGCACAAGATTCTGCCTTTTGGGCCAATCTTTTCTGACACAATGTTGTGTTTTGTCACGGCTGTTCCACTCACAAATAAAACACGGAAATTTTGTATACCCGTGTTGTTGACCAAGAAGCATGGTGATGATTTTTAAATCACCGCAAATGATCCAGCCGTGGTTGTCATATTTTATTTTGTTGTGAACGAGAGCTAGGTTTTTATACCTTTCTTTAAAATGCACCGAGTGTTCAACTGGCACAGATACCCATTGGTTTCCTTGATGAAGTAGGACGGCTTTAAGGCTCCTTTTTGACGAATCTATAAAAAGTCTCCATTCATCTTTATTGTGGGGAATCTTAACTTTTCTCATCAATCCAGGAACATCTGAGCAATAAACAAGGTTCTCGTCTTCATCAAAATACTGTTTAAATTCCTTTTCATGATTCCTGTACCAATAAAAAGTGGTTCCTTTGGCCAATAAGTTTTTTCTTTCAATCTGGAGCCTAATAATTGAGCTGCTTCTTTAGAAAGGCCTAGATCTTTAGTCAAATCCTTAAGTTCAACCTGAAGGAAAAACCCTAGGAGAGTCGTCTTCAAAGAGGTTATATTCTGTATCGGATTCTTTAACTTCGGGATGTTCAGAGTCAGAAGATTCGGAAGAAAAAGTTGGTAATTCTGTCGGAGGCAAAGGCACTGGCACATCAGGTCCATGAGGAACGGGACGAATGGCCGAAGGAATGTTTGTAGGGTACGATATTAGCTTGAAATTTTTTCTATTATATCCACGGGTATGGCAAGAACAAAAGTAACAGTCATCAAATTGGTTTTTTTGGCTCTCTCTATTGGAATTCCAAATCGTAAGGCAGTCTTCTTTCCTTCGAACCATGAACTTAAATCATTGACACACTGCCCACAAACTTTATGAGGAGCCCAAGATTTGTCTTGGTCTCCAAGTTTCATGCCAAAATATGCAAAATAAAGCCGTAATAAGTACCCTGTGATGTTCCTCTTGCGATTTTTAATGACATTATATTCGCTGCAAATGTAGCAAAAGTCATCAGGAATATTTTCACAGCTTCTCGAACTTGAAGCCATTTTCACAGAGTAAGTACTGGTGTTTACATGAGGTCACTAATAAGGATTCGAGCTTAGCTATAAGTTGACAGCGATTGCGACGGGAGGGAGGGATGATGAAGAGGGACATTGCGCATTCCCAGACTCGCGCGCTTCCAGGAATCTGTCTAATCGGTGATCTGGATCAACATTGAAGCATTAAAAGCCCTTAAATACTAAATGCGCTTTTGTCACATTCCTTGTATTTTTTTCATCGTAGGCCTGTGTAATTTTCTTTTATATTTGGCTTAAATAACAGATACGCTTAAATAACTGATAGGTACATATGTGATAACTTTAAATTTAATCATCGATTATTTTTGTAGCAATGAAAATTTTATCCCCGGTATTAACAACAAATTATTTTCATAAAAGTCTAGGAATCTATTTCCCGGACTAATAAATATCTAACTTTTTAGTTATATATCTTTAAAAATTAAGAAGTTTGCTCGTTTGTGTGTTTGTTTTTATACATAACAACACGGTTTGAACAAATTAATTCAACGTGATTCTAAACTGCATTCACAGTATCGGGAGACTTTAGAGGAGTATGAAGATAAATTACTGAGTGTGTAGCAGATAATTGTCATCCAAAAAACAAACCGTTTCTTTTACTTGCCTCATCGGGTACTTAAGAATTGTAGAAAATTAAAAATTTTACTGATCCCGTCATATGACGGGCTAAATGCTAGTAAGTAATAATATGAAATTCGGTATATTCAATTCTCTTTAACACATTGTATGCGGGTAACGTACTTTTACGTTCTTTGTAGACTGTCTCTGGAGCGCTGGTTACGTAAAAGTAAGCATTTAGCAGATTTTTGCTAATAACGTATAAGTGCAATGTACGATTGCATAGTGTTTGTCTTGATAGGCAACTGTTTGCATTGTTTCTTTCCAGAAATTTACTTAATTTTAAATTTAATTTTTTTTAATTTTATTTTAACCCCTTCCGGTAAAATGACGAGTCTAGCTCGTCATTAGTTTTTCATTCCATACCGCACAATGACGAGCTACACTCGTCATGCGATTAAAGTTACTGTTAAATATGATAATTAATTTAGTTTAAAATTTCTAGTGTACTGAATTCGGCAACACTTTTATCACTTGTGAAAATCACAAGTCACTATTGCATATTGTTTACTTGGTACAAGTCATTGCCAAATTAATGAGTCAGAATAAAAGAAAACCTACTAAGAAATGCCGTGTGTGTTACAAGAATCAAATTAAAATGAGACTACTTGGCGGTGTAAACAATTAAGAATTCCTTTGCACTTTGTTTTGAAAAGTACCACTAGCTTGAAGACTATTATCTGTATACCTTATTAATGTTTTGCTTTGATATTTTCTTAATTTTACTGTTTCTGATATTATTTAACACTATGTAAAAGTGGATTTTATTTAAGAATATGTAAGAATTGTAAAATGAAACAAGTTTTTTGAATAAAAATTAAATGGTTATTTCATGCACAGTTTTTCATTATTAAATCATACCGGAAGGGGTTAATATTTGTATCGCCCTCGGAACCCGTAAGTCCGCAACGAAATAGAATCGTATGGGATGTGTTAATTATAAAAGAAAAAAACCATCTTTATCTTGTTTTCCTATTATTACATACGCAAACTACTTACGAATTTATTGTATTCAAAATAAAAGTTGCTGATTTATTATACTTTTTACGAATAATGCATTAACAAAAGCTGCCTAAATGTAAAATTTCTTACGAATAAAAAATGTTTCCATTTAAAAAATATTTTGCTAGCAGTATAGAAAAAATAACAGCAATATAATTTCCATATCTATATTTCCATATACGTAATTTACCTCAAGTGGCACATTCCCCAGAAATTCCTGCTCAAATAACATAAACAAAATTAGACTACTTCTAGTAAAGCCTGCTACAAACCCTCAATAAAACATTGGATACTTGATATATCAATTGACTAACAATTGCAGAATAACTTCATTTGAATGGTTTACTAGGTTTACTAGTACAAACTATTAATTTCGGGACTTCTCGTGTTCCCAAATAGTTAAAGTAGTTTGGAGAACAAATGGAAAAAAGATCTAAATTTGGAGACTATGTCCCAAATTTAGAGGACGTATGGTCCCCTTAACTAAAGGGGGAAACTGAAACATTTCTTTGTTGAGCACAGAGCATATTAACAAAACTATATTTTGAAAGTAGTTACATTTAACTACATTTTAAAGTATCTAAAAGTAGTCAAATTAGTTTGGGGGACAAAAGGAAAAAGATCTAAATTTGGAGACTATCCCTGAATTTTGAGGACGTGTGGTCACCTTAACTAAAGAAGGAACTGAAACATTTCTTTTCTATTGAGCACAGAGCATATTAACAAAACCATATTTTAAAAGTAGTTACATTTAACTACATTTTAAAGTATCTAAAAGTAGTCAAATTAGTTTGGAAGACAAAAGGGAAAAAGATCTAAATTTGGAGACCGTCCCTGAATTTTGAAGACGTAAGGTCACCTTTATTAGAGGGGCACTGAATCATTTATTTGCTACTAAGCATAGATTGCATTAATAAAACCATATTTTAAAGTATTTAAAAGAAGTTAAATTAGTTTGGGAAACAAAAGGTCTAAAACAAAAGATTTAAATTTGGAGATTGTCCATGAAGTTTGAGGATGTATGGTGATCTTAGCTAAAGGGACACTGAAAGAATTCTTTCCTATTAAGTACAGAGCCCATTAACAAAACCATATTTTATGAGTTACATTTAACTACAATTTATAATGTATTTAAAAGTAGTCAAAAAAGTTTGGGGGACAAAATGAAAACAGATCTAAATTAAGAGACTATTTCAGAATTTCGAGGATGTATGGCCACCTATACTAAAGGGACACTGAAACATTTCTTTGCTATTGAGCATAGATCATATTAAAACAACTACAATTTAAAAATATTTCGTTGAAAACGTAAACCATCTAATGTATTTACTTACTAGATTGACCTACGTAATTTAACTTTTATATATTTATAATAATTTATCCTTTTTTTTACATATTCTCTTAATTTCTTTTTTTGAGTTTTAATAAGTACATAAAAGTAGTAGACATTGTATCTTTGTTTTCTAACTGTAATTACCAACACTCTTAAAACAATAATCACAATTGTTTTAAAAGTATATAAAACATAATATTATATACAAATTTATACAAATTATGGTAATAAGAAGAATTACAAGCATCTACATTAAAAACTGAACATCATTTTTAAAAACAGAAAAATGGTAAGAATAGAGAAAATGTATGCAAATATCGTAAGAAAAACGGGACTCCAATTTGGGCTTAAAACAGTTTTTCGTGACCCCAAATCTTATCCTTGGCTCAAACATAATACCGTTATATCAAATCAATTATTTTATAATCAAAATTATATACAAGTATATATATATATATATATATATATATATATATATATATATATCAGCGAATAAATTCCTCATGGATCCTCAAAACACTTTGGTCAATTCTAAAGGTTCGAGGAACTCATAGCCGAATGGGTAGGGCGTTGCTCTTTGGTACCGGAATACATGGGTTAAAATCACACTAGATCAAGGATGTTCATAGCCGTCCGGAATCGGCTTTAAGCATTAGGTCCCGACTTCATTAGCCCTCGTGTAGCAAAACAGTAGACCGTGGCTCTCCAAACCAAACCAAATGGCGTAACACTTAATTGGAATCTCTAAAATATAGGAATAAGTCTATTTCCTGTAAAAAAATTCCTGTCTGTAACATGAAATAACTGACAGTCTACTACAAAATCACATGCAGAAAACTTATATAAATTAAGGGAAAGTGAATCCAGCAATATAAAATGCAATACTAAAAACTTGATACTGACGGTAAAACATCTTGTATTTACAAGGGTGTAATAAGTTTTAAATCATCCACTTTGAAGGGTAAGCCATGTATTTTAGTTTAAGGAAAAGAAGAGCTGTCTTTGTAAGTTACACTGATGTCAATTCATCTGTAACATGCTGCTTCTCTCTAGATATTATTTTTATTACAAAACTCATTTGTAGTACCACAAGTAATCTCCGCGGGACTCCCATTTTATGACTGCCTTCGAACCAATGCTGTCGAGAAAGACTCTATTTTGTGACTCCAGAGCGTACAGCAATCGAAGGAAAAACTTACTTTTGGAGAAGAATGTAACGCTGTAAACGAACCAACAGTTACTGCCACAATAGCCCTACCTATTACGTCTTCCAGCTTTCTACAAAGCGGGAATTTCGTAGTATTACTGATTATTGCACCTAAAATTATCTAATATATAATCTTGAATACAGAGACAAGGGATCTTAAATGTCTATTTATAAAAATAGCAAACTTTAAACAATACCATTTTCAGCGTATTAAGATGATGTTAGATAAAATACGTAAAATACTCTAATCTTCAAGAAAAGGTGTTTATGAATGAAAATAAACATTTTTATAAAATTTGAATAAACCGTGAACAATTATTAAAAATATTCCTAGAGTAAAATATTTTAATTTTAGCCAATTGTTTTCAGTTTTTTTACTGTATATTTAGGATTTATATAGAAGCAAAACTAGGTAATTTTTTTTCTGTACGTTAAGTGCAACATATGTAGAACTATTTATACCTTTAGAATGTTTTAGAAAGTTTTTTCTTCATGTCACGTTAATACACATTCAGTAACTCGACAAAAAAAAAAGAATATTTCAAGAAAGCATACCCAGGTTTTTAGAAAACAGGTCAATAGATCAAGTCCCAAACTTTGGAAACGATTAAGAAATATGTAATGCAACTGGAGCATTTGGAAGTTACAAATTAAGAACTAAAATACCAAATTAATGAATAAAAAATGTTCAAGATTTAAATTGTTCAAGAAGAGAAAAAAGTTGAATAATGCATTCATTTTGTTTTAATTTTCACCGTGAGCTTAAGAAACATACCCTAAAAAATAAAAGAATTATATCTGGCGATATCGAGGGCGATTTCGCGAAGCAGTGCACATCTCAACTTATCACGATTCTGCCTTTAATATCAAATGGAAGTGCTTGCCATCTATCTATAGATGTCTATTGTATAGATGAAAATAAATGTCATTAAAAACATTGCACGAAATCGCTCTATTGGGACATACTAGAGAAACGCTCTTACGTTTTTTGCTAGATCAAGTAAAGTGAAAAAATGTATCTACAAATAAAAGTAGTACTTAAGGGTTTAAATTTTACATACTTTTTTCGTATGATAATATCAATGATGGAATAATATCGGCATCTAAAAATTCAATTGAAAAATGACGCCTCTGAATTAAAAAATTAAAGAAATAAACAAAATTAAAATTGATAAAATGAAATAAATCAAGTATATAAGATTAAACTACAAGAAAAATTATCTTAAATTATCTTGTATTATTCTAAAATACGTTTTAAACTCTGTCAGATAAATTAAGTTAATTAAAATATATTAATTTTTTTCGAGGCTAATTCAAAGGAAAATATGCCGAATTGCTTCGAAGTATGGTCACCAAACGTAATATAATTTGGAAAGAATTCTATCTCCTCACTGACCTGGCTGAAAAATGGCCGAATATATAATGTGCTGCTTTTTGGTACCAGAGTTCATAGGTTCAAATCCCATTACTGGCATGAATGTTTTTAGTCATTCGGAATTTGATTTAGGCAGTAGGTCCCGATCTCCTTAGCCCTCACATAACAAAACAGTAACTCTTAGCACTTCAACCCCATACCTTTTGCTGTTTTATATTTGTTTTTGTTATTTTGTCCTAACTCTCCTTTTTTAACCCTTTCGTGTCATTTCATTTTTACCATTTTGTCATTTTCATGTGCTGCACACATCAGCTTGTAATGGTCTTTGACCAATGTAACCTCTTCTGTCAAAACCTAATAAATACTGTGTAGTGTATCTGGGCCACTGTCTATGGTATGGTTGGATGGTGATTGGTATTTTCTCTCGCACTCTATGACTTTTTGCAAACATCTTGACTAATGTTGACTGAGAAAATGTTAGTTTGCTTACCCAATCAAACCAAACCCCACGTCCTTCTGTGCCGAACAATTTTACCTGCCAAAAACCATCACAGGGTTGATGTAAATCGTCCTGTAAAATTCCTTTAAATTAGTCCAGCCATTTCGGAAGCTACAACTAACATACACACCATACACCAAAGTACAAATATTCAAAGAATTATATATATACATGTGTGTATAGATATCCCGGGTGGTCTAAAAGAAACTTCCCCTATATATGAGTCCCTAATGGCCGAACCATTCAACCAATCGAAATGAAAGTTTAGTTATTTGAATAGATGAGCTCCACTTTAAAACAATAAACCTCTGACAATTGCTGTTACAGTGACAAAATTTCGAAATTTTCGAAAGGCAATATTTTTTCGTGTGCAAATTGATCAGAGCATGCAAAAACCTTAAATGACGTTGGAACGATACATGTATGACTTAAATTGGCTGCGTAAAGCAAAGCATCATGCAAAAGAAGCCACATGCAAAAAAAGCCACATGCAAAAGAAGAGCATCGTAAAGAACCAATCACAATAAAAGGGAAAGTACATTGATGTACTTTGCATAATTCATTGGGATAGGTAGTAGAAGCACCAATCACAGAACAATCATGCAAAGCACTGCTTGTGATATAAGCAGTGTGGGAAGATTGTTTCTTCATGTTCGTGCTAATCCGTCTCGTTTCGTGCGAAGATGACACTTTCAGGGAAACAACGAGGTGTATTGATTAAAGCTGTTTTATCAGAGAGGAGAAAATGCTGCCGAAGTAGTGCGAGTTTATCGTCGAAATCATAAGCCCATGTTCCGTAAAATGTGCACGTAATTTGGTAAAGAAATTTGAAGAAACGGGATGGACATGTGATAGACCGCGATCCAGACGACCCCGTGTTCCTGTTGAAGCTGCTGCGGAAGTGCATAATATGATTACTACAATTCCATTGCATATAGCAAGAAGAGTTTTCCTCAATTTGGATGTACGGAAAACCACAGTTCTTCAATTTCTGCGCTCTGTTCTGCGGATGTTTCCTTATCGATTCCAGCGCGTCCAGGCTTTGGAACCTGGAGACAACCAACAGCGTGTCGACTTTGCAAATTTTTTTCTCATCAGATATGATGAAGATAGCAGGTGGCCGCTTCGGATATTATGGACGGATGAAGGACATTTCACCCTGACTGGGACCGCAAACAAGAACTGCGTTCATTGGGCGGAAGAAAATCTTCACCGTGTGTCACTAGTGCCTTTATACGACAGATACATGACTGTGCATCGCAGAGACATTCATTCTGGGTCCTTCCTTCTTCCACGAAGTCACATTCAGTGGTATTCAAATGCACTCCGTCACAGGTGTTCGGTATAAAGCAATGTAGGAGAGTTACGTAATTCCAGAATTGCAGTAGCGAAATGTCATTAATGACATTGTATGGATGTAAGATGGTGCCTCTCCACACATTGCCAGAAGTGTTCGAGAAGTGCTACAACAGCACTTTGGTGATGGAGTCATCAAGCATAATTTTCCAGTTTCTTGGTCACCTGGTTCCCCCAACATCCCTCAGATGGATTTCTGGTTCTGAAATCAAATCCCCGGAATTTGTAAGACTTGAAAGATGCCATAAAACGGGAAGTTCTACAAAATCCTGTCATGATAAGTTCGTCCTTGTTAGTGACAATCTGCCACATGCAATGAGTCATCATCTGCGAAGGTGGTCACGATGAAAATATATAGAAGTTTCTTTTAAACCACCCGGTATATATATATATATATATATATATATATATATATGTATGTATGTATGTATATATATGTATATATATAAATATATATGTATGTATAATATGTATATATAAATATATATATATGTGTATATATATATGTATATATGTATATATATGTATGTATATATATAATGTATATAATATATATATATATATATATATATATATATATGTATGTATGTATGTATGTATCATTCCCATGTTCACCGAAATATAAAATAAAATTTATTGAAAAAGCAATTTTCAATATAATTTTATTTTATAAATTTATATTGAAAATATTATAAAATTAAAATAGTCTAATAAAATTTTATTCAAATGATTAATAAAGAAGGCAAATGTTGATTTATTCACAAAATTATTTTGTAAACAGTTTTTTATGAATAAAAATAAAAATACCTTTCATAAATAAGCCAGTTTAATATGCAACGTAAGAAATGTTTTTAACTGTAATAATATCTTGCTCCATACTGATTATTATTATGAAAAAAAAACTAAATGAACATTCAATTGCTTACAAATTTTGTTCTAATCGAACATATTATTCTTTAACATAATACTTAAAATCTATTCTTTCTAACTTTTCATTCTTCGAATTTTGACATTAAGCTATCAAAATCGATATATTTAGCTACACTGTCTTCAGTTGACAAATTGGATAAGGTAGAGAGTCATGCACCCCCTTATAGTTGGTACTCGGTCAGGGCCTGATTATCGCACGGACACTTAGGGCACGCGCCCTGGGCACGAAAATTTTAGGGGGCACGAAAATTTATTCGAGTTCTTGAAACACATATTAAGTGATGAAAAATTGCAAACTCACGCTACCATCGTTAAGTTTTAATAAATTACTGTACGAGGTAATTGTGTTTGTCATGAACTGTAGTGTTTCTTATTTACTTTAATTTTACTGTTATTTACCTAATAATTAATTCCCTAAACAAACCTGTGCTCTTTTTATCCTATGGGTTATAGTATATTTATTAGACAGATTATTAGCAACGTACCTTTATAAACTATTAAATCATTTCATCAATTTAAATTAATTTTAATTCTATTATTAATTATTTTCTGCACCACAGAGCTTGTGAGTGTGACAAGGTAAAAATAAAAAAGTGGTCCTAGGTCTTTAAAAGTCCTTAATTTTTAGCATGGCTAAACGGAGATAATACTGATTACGTAAAATGAAAATTTGATGTTTTTGATTTTGAATATTACTCTAATGCGAATTCAATGTTATAATTTTTATATGACAGTAAGTATGATAATAACTTGTCGCTATAAATTTACATGGGGGTGGAGGGTACAAAAATTGGATTGTGCCCTTGGCACAAAAGTATCTTAGTCGGGCCCTGTACTCGGTAAGAATCGCACCCACCTCTCTCATCTTCCTATGGAACTGAGAATGCAGTTGAATTTGAAGCCACATATTGAAGCCACATAATAAGATAGTTGGCAACTTCCAAAACAGAAAAATCTGTAGTTTATCACAGTAACATTTTTAGTATATAGATAAAAATATAAATTTGAAAGACGGAAAAACAGGGGGAAATGGCAAGATTTATTTAATCCATGAAAGATATATTAATTTAGTATTCATAAATACTTTAAAAGTAAAAAAATTCTGTTTATTGAAATAACATTTTTTAGTGTATATATAAAGCATAATTAAAAACTTGAAAAATGTAATACTGTTTATGAAATATATCAAACAAACATATTGGACTTTAGCATTTCCAAATATTCTACAAGATTTTGCTATTTTCAAAAATTGATTGTCAAACTCATTTTAAAAACATTTTAAACTTTTACTGCATTTTACAATTTATTAACTGTTCTAATGTTTTATTAGACAGAGATTGTCTAAAATCAGTTCGGATTTTTTTTATTTGGCTAAATATTCGCATTTTACTTCTTGCTGGAATACAAAATTATCGACAGAGGAAAAAACAAAACGAGAATGGGAAAATTTAAGGATTTTAGACTATATCGCTGAAAATTGGAAGAATTAGTTTTCCGATCGGAAAATCGGAAACACACTGAAAAATCGGAAGGCTTCCGAGTATATGGGAAGCATTGACACCTATGAATGAGCCACACATTGACTACATTTGAAGTCTGGATGTATAAACAAATATCATTAAAGATAAGTTTGTTGAAAAATTTGATTGATTATTTTTTATTACTCACAAGAGCTTTATAAGAGGTTAAGGTGAGCAATAGAGTTAATTTATTATGTCTCATTTGAACTGCATGCAATTTTATTTCATCCAAGAAGACATGACTCACACTTTTGTAACGATGCGCTTTTAACACATGCAAGACGGCATGCTAAATTAAGAAACAATAATCTAAAACAAACTCAATGTTTAGCTCCTATAATTATACCCTTTGACAAATCTGAGACATCTGAATTTCAATTTTGTACTATTATAAAAAATGCGGTCAATTTAAAGGCACGTATGAGTCCGAGATGTATTTGTAAGTGGCACTGAAGATATGTTTGTCAAAAATCTATTTTTGATTATTTTTTATCACTTATAGGAGTCTCGTAGAGATTCAGGTAAGCGAGAGAGTTAATTTGAAATTGTATCTTATTTGGACTGCATGCAATTTTACTTCATCCATCCTAGAAATCGACAAGCCTTACCCTTTTGAACGATGCGCTATCAACACATGCTAAATTAAGACACAATAATGTAAAACAAACTCAATATTAAGTTCCTATAATTATTCCCTTCTTTGATAAATCTGAGACACTGACATTTCAATTTTATACTGTTATCCAGAATGCGGTCAAATTTAAAGCCACTTGTGAGGCTGATATGTATTTGTAAGTGGCACTGAAGATATGTTAGTCAAAAATCTTATTTTAATTATTTTTTATCGCTCATAAGAGTCTCATAAAGATTCAGGTAAGCGATAGAGTTAATTTTAAATTGTATCTTATTTGGACTGCATGCAATTTCATTTTATCCATCCTAGAAAGCGGCATGCCTCAACCTTTTGTAACGATGCGCTTTCAACACATGCAAAACGACATGCTAAATTAAGACACAATAATCTAAAACAAACTCAATGTTTAGTTCCTATAATTATTCCCTTCTTTGACAAACCTGAGAAACTGACATTTCAATTTTGTACTGTCATCAAGAATGCAGTCAAATTTAAAGCCACTTGTGAGGCTGAGATGTATTTGTAAGTGGCACTGAAGATATGTTTGTCAAAATTCTATTTTTGATTATTTTTTATCACTCATAGGAGTCTCATAGAGATTCGGGAGAGCGAGAGAGTTAATTTTAAATTGTATCTTATTTGGACTGCATGCAATTTCATTTCATCCATCCCAGAAAGCGACAAGCCTTACCCTTTTGAAACGATGCGCTGGCAACGCATGGAAAACGACATGCTTAATTAAACAGCTAACTTCCGACAAGACTTATTTACGACCCTAAATTCTAGTTAATGTAACGCGAATCAACACCATGATTCTGGGAGTTCTTTAATTATCTTAACGAGACTAAGCAAAACTGTCAGCGCTGCTTTTTTTTCCGCAAAATTAGTTCGGAACAATTAAAGTAAAACTAACTTCCTCGCCGCGACGATAAATCTCTTGAGGACAGCACTCGACCACTTATCTAAGAAGAACGTATGAAAAACAAATATCTCGACAGTTTTGCGTTCCAACAACTTAACCTCTTTGGATCTTTGAGAAAATATGCTAAAATAAGGCGAAGTTAAGTAACGGGATTGAATTTCAGTCGCGGAGTATCTAGATAGGACGAAAATGAAACAAGTGAAAGGGTTCTGGTTTCTTCCAGGAAGGCAATGTTCGACATAGTTCACAACGGGTGAAGATACATGTCGTTCATTCAGATTTTTTTTATTTCTTCTTTGTTCATCCGTTTACTTTTCAGTCTAAAATAAGCTTGTTAAAAACTACTCCACTATCTTCTCTCTCGCCGAATGGATAGGGCGCTACTTTTCGATACGGGTGTTCGTGGGTTCAAATCACATTACTAATTTGGATGTCCGTGGCCCTTTGATATCAGCTTTAAGCCATAAATCCCGGTCTCATTAGTCCTTGTGTAGCAAAACAATAGACCTTATCACTCCAAACCAACTAAACCAACCCCTATCTTCTCCAAATAGCGTCAGTTCAATTGGCAACAGCGTGGAACTCATAGTTGGTTTGGTTTGATTTGGTTTGGTTTGGTGCGCTACGGTCTACTATTTTGCACACGAGGGCTAATGAGACCGGGACCTACTGTTTAAAGCCGATTCCGAACGGCTACGAACATCCATGCCATAGTGGGATTCGAACCCACGAACTCTGGTACCGACGATCAGCGCCCTAACCAATCGGCCAGCGTTCGGCTGAACTCATAGTTGGAGTCGGAGAGTTGTGAATTTGAGACCTTATTTGATCAAAGACCTTCGTATTCGCTAACCGCAGATAGGACGCATAAAATTGGCTTGCAGTCGCAATGTCCAAACGATACTTCTGAAGACTGCAAGTTTGGCCTAAGTCTTCTGATTGATCCCTGCTTCTAAATTACGATAACCTGCTTTAAACTTAAGTTCTTTCTTTCTATATAGCGGTGCTTTTCAAAACGAAAGTTGCCACCCTTCACTATTTAATCCAATAAAGGCTCACGATCTTAGCTCGTCCAAGTGGCATTAGAAACAACCCATTTTCTTCCTGTTGTTGTTCCTGATACCACTTGGCCAAACCAGGCACTATTGAGCCGTACGCTACTCGTATTAAGGCAAAGGGGTGTGAATTTCATTTTAACGAGCACCTCAAGGGGGAAAGCACGACTTTTTCTCAAGTACGTGCTCGTAATTTTGAAGCAGGAACCAAGCAGAAGACCCATAAGCTTGGCCTGCCACCCCCAGAGGTATTGATTGAGAACTTGGAGGACATTGTGACCACGATCCTATCTTACGTACCTGTAACCCTCCAGTTACGAGAGTATTGCCTTTGCCGACTGAGCTGCTGCGGCTCCATATTCGTCCTAAAGTTCCGAATGTAGATGAGACTAGAAATTAATATATCATGCCCAGCACTGCAGCACGAAATCCCATACTGACGTACACACACATATATACATTTAGAAGTCTTAAACCAGAAGGTGGGGTCAATTTCGATTCTAAAGGAAGTAGCTTTTATTCTTCCAAAAAAATTTATATTCTACATCGTCGGCGACAACCTCCGCTCCATTTTGTTTTTCAACTCAATTTCTTTCTACGTTGCCAATCACGAAAAACTAAAAACAGCCGAATCAATCTCGAGACAAGGAGTGGTATGCATCTTCACTTGAGAGAGGAACCTTCACTTGGGCTGAAGACTGACTAAATCTCAAGAAGTTTTGGTAGTTTAGAAGTAGGGACCAAGAAAACACTCCAGGCTTGTAGGTAGCCTGCCACTCCAGAGGTCGTTTGAGAACTTGGAATTGAGACCACAAACCTATTTTACGTGCCTCAGATGCCATCAATGAATACGTTAAAATCTTCGGCTTGAGCCTCGATCCCACAATTCTCCATTTACGAAATCACTACCGCGGCTTACATTTCGTATTTAAACTTTTAATTACAATAAAATTCATATCGAGGATATATTATAGTTCCTAGCTAGTTTCAAAAGTAAAAGAAATTTCATGTAGCTTGACTGTGTTCTCGTTAAATAGTTCTACACTCTCCCACAGTACCTAGTAAATTTTTAT
>CM063498.1:71582518-71667518 GCA_032207245.1 Pardosa pseudoannulata | reverse complement strand
TTTTATTAAAAATAATTATTATTATATTAATAACATTTTAATCTACAATTTAAGAAAAAACCAGAATCATGTATCTTTACCCACCCATTAAGCTTTCTTGCTTTGAGTTTCCTTGGTGAACAAATTTTACTTGGCAATGTGATCAATAGGATAATACATAAATACCAAACTCAGTAACTTCAGCCAAATGGCAAATAAAAATAGAATTAAACAATTCAATGCATTTTTTTAATCGGTAGTTAGCGGATCCATGACTTTCCATGACTTTTACTCGTTTTACTTGAAAAATCAAGACTTTCCATGACAAAATTAATCCAATGTCTAAATCCATGATTTTCCATGACTTTCCAGGTGCGCGGAAACCATGTACATAATAAGATGAAAGATAATAGATAGATACATGAGATAAATACATATAGAAAGATAGATATATAACAGATAAAAGAGAAAAAAATAGAAATAAAGGAATAAATAAAATTCACATACAATAAATTTTAATTTTTCTAAATTTTACAATATGCAAATTATACATTTAAAAACCACAACTCATACGATTCATGGATACAGAAATAAAAGGCGATGAAAATATTTTCAAAGTTTTCTAAACGAATAAGGTACACAGATTCAAATATGAACGTAATTCATACATATATTTTTTAGTTACATGTAAGTATTATCTGTTATAATTTCTTTCACCTTAAACAATGTGATAAAACTATGTGAAATGTAAAATAATATAAAACTTAAAAAATAACTGTAAATGCTATAATTAATTATTTCCTTCCTGTAACTATTTTCTTAAAATTAAAAACCATGTGTGAAAAAATAATTCCCTTTTCTAAATTAAAAAAAAATAATAATAATTTTTAAACTCTAAGAGAGAAGAAATATCACACACTAGTGTTTTTAAATTCAATCATTCTTTTCTTAAAATACGAATAGGCACACAAAAAAATATAATCAGTCTCTAATTAAGAAACATAAAAATGAGCAAAACCAAATTATTGTATTCATTTTACTAAAGAAAACTGTACTACTAAAATGTAATTAAAAACATGTTGTGGCGCCATCTATTATCTGTATTTCAAAACATTGTTGTTCACTTCGTAATTTTAATATAATCAGACATACACTCTTTAAAATTTTATCACACACAGATAAATATAATGGCAATGCACTCTAATAACTGCAAAAATGATGAAAAAAACTATTGAAAGTTACCCTTCCTGTATAGTTCTAGAGACATTTAAAACTTTAAAATCTTTAACTTTAATGTAGATACCAAAGCAAACTAAAAATCCAACTTCTAGTTTATATAGAAAAAAAATTTAGTCTCGATTAAATGAAGAAAAAAATACAAAGTCTTTCAAAAAGCAGTTTGCATTTATTGGCAAATTTCCCTTCCGTTAGAATATCAATACAAATAATCTTTAAGAAAATAAATAAGGAAATGTTAAACAGTAATAACTCATTACAATCTTACCAGTATCATTTTCTTTCTTTAATTGAATTCTAGAAAATATATTTCAGAGCCTTGGTGTATTATATACATATAACTTTATAAAATCTCTTCCTATTTGAAAAAGAGGGAGCAATTATTTTGACAGCTTTCTTTAAATGACCTCAAAACCATATATTTTTGCATAATTTGTTTTTGAAATGAGTATTTAGATATTAAATTCATCCTAAATCACATTACAATTTTGAATTTGGTTCTAGACTTATTTATAACATTTTTTACTCTATCAAAAATAGAATATATACATAATCTATTATTAATCCTCCGACAGACAAAATAGACATTTAACAATTTGTTTCAAACTATTGCTGACCACTGCTTAGTGTCAAAAGTTTAGGCACCCAAGTTGTAAGCCATAAATTAAAATACAACTTTTTATTGAGTGTACTAAAATACTTTTAGAAATAAAAGCTAAAGTATGCTTTATACTAAAACTTTTGGTTTATTCCGTTTTTCACAAAAAAATATATAAATAAATAAAAATAAAGTTAAAAATAAAAAATAGACTTAAGTATGAGTTCAGCAGTTAAACTAACAAAAATAGTCTTTCTCAGAACATGCATTTATAGCTTCAAGAATAACAAGCAAAAATACATAATTTCTTATCTGCATGTTTCCAATGAATAATTAGGAAAATTCAATGAACAAACAGGATATCAAAGAATAAGCAAGGGAAATATAAGAATCTAAAATTGGTTTGCAGTCAAAATAACTGTTCTAATTTGTCTAGTGTTAATAATTACACTTAACATGAATATCAGGTGCTATAACATACATGGTGGAAGATCTAGAGATAAATCTTCCTTTCTCTACACATATATACTATTTATTAAGTCACATTTCTCTCTTATATAAAGAAGAGTGTTAATGTGTTTGTCTGTAAATATTATTGAAGAAAACAGTAAATGCACAAAAATTAGTAGAGATAATGTTTGTAACACCATACAAAAGCCCTAAATATCATATTTTTTTTTTTTAATTTGAATTATTTTTTTAATTTGTTTTATTTTTGTGAACTTTATTTTATACTTCTCATGTTTTAGAAACAATATTATATATATATATATATAATATCAATATCTAAGCCCTAAAGTCTATCCAAAATTATCCCTTTTCCCCATTCATTAATTCTAAATTTTAATTTTTCCTCTTTATATTAATCATATTTTCCCAGCCATGCAATTTGAATGAGAAAGTTTTCATTCCTTCAGCCGAGCTCCAAAATTCTTTGATTCTCAAAACATAAAATGATATTGCTGGCATTTTAATGAGGAAGCAATAACTCTCCCAGGAAAATCTATAACAATCAGCAATAATACTCTTCTGAAACGCCACACTTTGGCAGATGTCTCTAATCAAAGGTTACTTTCTATAAGCAAATAACTGTTGCCTCAGCATTTTCCCATGACATTAAACCACACATGGTATTTAGTCGTCTCTGGCTAAAGGTTGCTGTTGCCACATGTAGTTTGAGAGAGCGTTCTGACACTGTCCGGTTCAGATGCCACTGGATTTTGTGATATTTTGATTGGATGAAATAAAAATTATATTCGGCCACAGCAACTGATGTGTTTCTTCTGGACAGAAACTTAGCAGGACATTTGACAGCCCAGCATGTCAGGGCTGTGAAAAATAATAGGGACAATTTGAAAAGTTTTCAAGTGTAAATTTTGGGACAGTTAGTCCCCATCCTTACATATATATACATATCTACATATATATTGTATTTTCAGGAAAATTTATTGAGGATAATTGTACAGACTTCCATTTAAATGTATCTTATGAACATATAACAAATAAACAGGTATTTAAAATATTTATTTACAAAGATATCAAACTTGCGGGTAAATTTGTATGCATATTTGTTTCTTTTACAAATCAAAATGCTTTGCTGTAGAATCGTTAAATGTTGTACAGCCATTCTTTAGAACTGCCAAATAATAAATGCTGTCTATATTCAAAAACTTTTCCGTAAACTTCATCCTGTGATATCCCTTCACTATGGATATTGACCTTGCCAGTCAATAACAGATGGCAACATAACAGTATATTTTAACATTTTTTTGTAGAATAAATATTTTTTTTCTCCAATGGATGGTCATATAGATATATATATATGTGTGCGTGTGTGTGTGTGTGCATGCATATGTATGATTGAGAAATACTGATAGCTTCCACTAGTAATAAATAAACAAAATATTAATATTTATTTAATGAAATATATACAGAGATAATACAAAATGACTTTAATAAATACATGATACTTTTTTATGCTTCCATATCTTCTCTCCTACTTAATTCTGATATAAATCCAAGGAGATACATTTGCAATTTGATATCAACTTCTTTATTGCTCAAAATGAATCCTGGAACACCAGCTCTATCCAGAGTATTTTGTTGATCACTTACCTAAAATGTGATCACCATTATTAATGAAATTTCTCATGCAAAATTTTCTTGTAATTTTATTTGTATCAAACGATGATAAGAAATCAAACAAATGAAGCTAATATAAATGTGAATATCATGAATTTATATTTTGACTAAAAAAAATAATGTACTATAATTTGAATAAAAAAATGATTTTATATGAATGAGAACAATTTGTGCTAAATCTAAGTTTGGTAAGTAAAAAAACAACATTCATGGAGCAGTAATAATAACTAAAATATACTAGACATTATATAAAAACATGTTGACCATGTTGTATGATGTTAACATTTTACGCATCAATAGTTGACTTTGGTTCAATATAAGGATGCAAGACCAAATATCAAATATAGAATACCAAATATATTGACCTAAAATATAAATATATTAACCAAATATTCAGCCAAATTTTATGCCAAATATTTACTTTTTAAAGAGACATCATTTTGGATTGTAATTAAAATAATATGGAAGAAAATTCAGTGGATAAATTATTACAGATAAATTCCTACTTTGATAAACCTCTAATACTTAGGATTTCACTTAACTGGTGGGAAAAAATGCAGAAAGCTTTCCAAGAATTACAAATTTAGCAAGAAAATATCTTTTAGCTCTATTTATATTTCTCTAAGTACTAAAAGACATATAAGAGAATAATTAATGCTTTATTTTTATAATTAATAATGATATGCTTATATCACATATTTTTGATAAATTGGTATTATCTGGAATATTCAATAGAAAGAATTTTTAATTGTTGATTAAAATAGCATACAGACTTTTATTTAAGAAACATATATTTGAATTTTAATATAAAAGGTTCAATGCTTGATTTAAAAAAATATAATAAATTTGCAACAAGAAAACATTTTTATTCATATAAGATCATTAAATATGCTTACGTATTATGCAACTAAAATTGAGTAAATGTTCAATTTTCTAATAATTAGAGCTATGAATTATAACTCTGCAATATTCTTTGTTAAATCTATTTAAAAATTCACTTTGAAAAAATATATTTCATTGTTATCATGAATTTATTTGACTAAATATTTAAGAATATTTAGTTGAATATTTAGCTGAATTTAGTTCAGAATTCAGGCATTGAATATTCAGCAAAATGGCCAAATAGGCTAAATAACCCAAATAGTGGTCAAATATATATTGTATCCTTAATTTCTGAAAGAGATTTGGATGTAATTCTATCTCGTCCCCTTATAGGAATTGTAGTTCTGGTATAGTACTCAGATAAGAAAATTAATAACAAACTTGCAGTGTTGATGGTTGAATGCTGATTAATGAATGTTCATTTATTGTATGGGGAGTGCCCCTGTGTTAGACAGTACATAAATAAACAAAATAAAATAAACTATTGAACCATGTATGTTCTTGTGACATACAATACTTATACATGTGCAAATGGTTATGGAAATATAAGAAGAGATTCAGATCAGTTAAATGAAAATTTACAAATTTTTTTAAATACACTTGTTTTAAACAACAAATATAGAAACCTTGATCCAATATAATAAAATGTCAAAAATCAAATCAATCTATGTGTTTGTAAAAGTTAATTTTTTTAATTGATTTTTAAAAACATATCACCACTTTTACCATAGAATTTGACAATATGATATCTAAGAGCTCTACCTACACAAATAAAGAAAGATTATGACCTTAAGCTAACATGGGAATGTATACTATACTTTATAAAATAATTAAATATATTTACAACAGTTATAAATTTTTTGTTGCATCAATAAAATAATAAACTCTACAACAATTAGCCATCATTTAGATGCACAATACAAAAATAAAGATTATCATTTATACAATGGATGGAATAAATACACATACAGTAGTTGTCCTGAGATATTATAATCAATATTATTTTAATATATTATTTAAATGAGAGTGTCAAAGACATATTCTGAGACTATAAGCAAAAGTAATAGAAGGCAGAAATTATTAATCAGAATTTATTAATAAGTAATACAATTGAAAAGTAACATTTATAAACATTTTATTATTTATATAAACTTAGGGTTTCTCATCTTTAATGTCCATAACAAGTGTTAAAAATAAATTCATAAAACTGTTGTTTAGTTTGTTTAGAAATCAATTTATTTTACAAATTCCCTATTAAAAGAAATTTACTAATATTTCTGAGGCCAATAAATTTATGGAGTACAGTAGAAACTATAAATTTACCAGACTTTAACCCTTTCGCGGCAGGAAGCGCAAACGCGCGCTTTTCTCTGAGGCCGGCAGTCACTTTCGCGAGTGAGTATCCTGGGCTGGAGGGTTTTTTGCTATTAAGCCTAAATTCATGAAATTAACGAAGTAGCAATGCGTTATTTAATAATGCTGCGTAAAGTATTTAAACAGAATGGGATTTATATATGTTTATAGATACTTTATTTACTTAAGCTATTTCTTATTTAAATATATATTTTACACTTTACTTTTTGTTTCATTTTTTACTTAGTATTTAATGACTTTTAACATTGCAAAACTGAATACTATGTTATTTAAAAATTTTTTGTAAGAAAAATTTTAAAACCAGGGATCTACACACAATCCTACATTACAGTCCTTGAACTCTTAGTAACTCATTTGCCGTTTTGTAGGATTTTTCCGGAATGTGAAAAAAAGAAGCATCGTCATCATCTTTGTCAGAAATGTCCTCCTCATCATTAGAATCACTAGATCCATTATGAACATAAAGAACAATCAGAATATATTATAGTATCACTATTACTAATATCCTAGTCTGTTTCAGAATCAAAATCTGAAATATTTCGCATCATTTCAGCTATTTCAAGCTCAGTTAAACACTTTCGACACTTCGAAAATCTAACAATAAAAAGAGAAAAAAAATCAAGTCAGATCTAATTCTGTACTAAAAACTGGACTGCAAACCGAAATACACAACGCTTTAGGAAAAATAAAACTACCTTGCTTACATAAACAAACACCATGTGGGAATTTAAAGAGCCGTCATAAAACATGTCAATTGAAAACATTCCTTTTCCCTCATGCTTATATAATCAAAAACCAATTGTATGTGTATCATACTACTCTCCTATTGAGTACAGGGTCAAATCTACATGTATCTGAATCCATATAGATATATAATGCCATCTTGTGTCAAAACTTATATTTTTTAAAATGTTCCACAACACTGGCACACATATATGACGGTCATGGGGGTGAACAAGAAAACACTCTGGCACGACGCCAACGTGTCGACCGGGAGGTGAGTGCATTTCTTGAAGGCACGTATTTCTGATAGTAGGTGAGAAAGGGTTAAAAACAGTAGAATGTGCAATACAGTTATTCATTTCCTTAATTACAGTAGAAAAGTGTATGCTTTTAAACATTTATAATAATTTGAAAAAGTTAAATTAGATACTTTTAAATTTATCACAAAATATATATATCAAATTCAGTAATTTGGCAAATCAATTCTTATTAAATAGTGACAATTTACCATAACATAAGAAAAAAGATATACTGTCTGGTTTCACTTCAGTAAAAGATTATTTTTAAGCAAAATTCACTTGGAAATACAACAAATACTTACTACTTGGTCCAATTCAAGAATTATTTTCATATCAAATCGATTTAATTCCTCTTCCTGGAATTTTTTTAATTCCTATAAATTAAAAAAGAAATTTAAAAAGCAACATTGTGATTATACGTTTATATGTATCTTACTAAATTTAATTTCATTAGGTTTCATGTAGCCAAAAAGTAGAATGTAATACTCCAAATCATACACACACATAAAAAAATATTTTAGACAAAATATATACATTACATATTAAAAACAAAAAAAAAGAAATAGATGTTTACACAGTCACTCATATTTAAGAACTAAAGAATATAATCAAGTAGCAAGTAGAATCAAAGAAAAAAAAATTGCAGAGTTGAATTGTGAGCTAATTTCAATGGTCTAACTATAGGTCTCAGAAACAACACATTAGGAATAAGAATGCATAGTAAATTGACATAGCTGTGAAGAATCACTGCACTGGAAAACTAGATTATGGTCTTTCTAACAGATCTAGTTTTATTCAAGATGAAGTTCAGGGCTATCCTTTATCTTGTGGGCAAGTAACAACCAACCCATTTAAAAGTACTGAGTTTATTCTCATTGAGACTGAAATGTGCTTTTAAAAACTATATCAAGCACCTGAAGGCGTAATTTTTTTTTTCTTGACATTTATAAGCTTAATTTACATTATTGTTTAAAATGCAAGCAATTCAGTATATTATAGCTTATTATTATTATGGTATGTTTATAATACAGGTTTTATTTTTAAACTTGTTTGATGCTGAATTTGAACATAACTTTTAAGATAAACCCATAATCATCCCAAATTACAACTCACATATTCAAGTAACAAACATATGAAAATTGGTTTGAATTTTAAAAAAAATTTAAATCTTTTTCTCTTAACCATATTGTTTTGAATATCGAAATCTATTACAAAATTATACATCTCTCCTTCTCTGATCTTCATTATGACAACTGCAGTTACAATTTATAAGCATGTCACTATATATATTAATCCTATATAAATATTTATAATTTTATATAATATTCTACATTTACATAACATAGCATCAAATTGTATTTTTAGTCGAGGACCATTGAATTTCAAAATCATGTGATCTAAGGGATATTGTACCTGAAGCTAAAAACTAGAAACTAATATTTCACTGTCAGTTTCCAAGTTGACCTTGTCAAACGCTGTAGGTCACTTGTCAGAAAGTTTTGTGAATCTCATTAATAAAATCACCTGCTAACATAAGACACATACCACTGTAGTAATTCCTTCATACTCTAAGATCTATGCTTTAAATTGTTCACTAAAATATGTTAAGAATAAAACTGGACAGTATTATTATGACACCATAGTTATGATGTTGTTCAGTTAAAAATATTCCTACCTGACTAAAGAAAACATTACCACTTCTCCTATTTAATTTAATTACTATTTCATATCATAAATCTGAGAATGTTGTCTTGGTGTTTTCATTGTTTCAGTTTTATCTGAGTATTTAAAATTTTAAAATATTCTAAATATGATATTAAGGTATCTGTCTACGTTAAAAACGTCATTTTTTGCCAAAAATCATAATTTTTTTATTTTTCTATTGTAAAATTTCAACTTTTAGGCTTCTAATTCTGTTTTTGTTTTGTCTCTACAGAATTTTAAAGAAAACTTGCACATGTTTAAACAGTAGCGGCAGCTGTCAAAACAAAATGGAAGTAGTGACTTCGGAACTGGAAGTTGTGAATTTAAAGCCTTTTAAAGAGCATTTTTTGGACAAAACTGTTTTGATTTTCATGAAGATTAGTTTAAACATTTTTCTAGTATTTTTAATAATTAACAACTAGACAATTAGAAAGTTTTGAAGCAAGAAAGTGTGAGAAATTATTTTAAACATGTAATTTAATTTTTTAATAGTTAAAGTTGCTTTCATAAACTTCAAATGCATTTTTCTCAGAATGGTAATTTTAATAAAATGTTGAAACTTGACATGCGATTTCTCAAAAAGTTCTTAAAATATTTTGTTCAAAATTATTATGAACACTTTTGATAGTATTTACTAGTGAATGACCTATAAATTTGGATAATTTTTAATGATGTTACACTCTTAGTTAGATACAAAGGTAATGAAAATTCGTTAAAAATTCAATGTGTATGATTTTGAAGGACCAAAATTTTTTACCAAATGTAAATTAAGCAAAGATTTTAGGTGATTCACTAGTCCAGTGTATAAGAAATGTGTTGCGTCAAAAAATATTGAAATAATTTATTAAAAAATTAGACATTTTGAAAAAACTCAATTTTTTTTACTAAATTTTCTTCATTTATTGGAAAGTTTCTTCAGGAATAATTTTTGCAAGTGCAATTCTCTATAATATAAAAAATGAATCTAAAAATGTAAAAACATGAACTAGTTTCTACGTTTAGAGAAAAAAGTTCTCTGAAAGTAGACAGATACCTTAATGAATTCATTATGAAACAAAGCCTATTTACTTTTAATAATAATAATAAAAACTCACAATTTATTTAAAGTTTGCATTTGTCTGATAAAATTTATTATACTAAGTTATGCCAGAGGTACATAGAACTAAGAAATAAATAAAAAAGGAGCTGATAAACTAATTTTTTTTCAAGCAAATAAGTGAAAACAAGTTTTAAACTATATTACTCCTGACAAAATATAACAAACATAACTTTTAACAAATTATAATTGACAATATTCAATGAAATATAAATTCTTACATCTATTTCTCTTTCTTGCTTAATTTTGAGGTTCTCAACACCTCTGCGATTAATCAAAATTTCTTGAGCTAAATCTTCTTTATGCTTCTTTATTAGGACTTCCCGTTGGGCTATAACATATGATATACAATTTTTTAAAAAGCTTATACAGAACATTAATTGTTATTTTCTCATAAAATAGAAAACTTCAGTCCTATTTTTATCAAAATATTTCTATATACATTTATATACAAATGAACTTACAATACACAGAGACAAAATGTTTGTTGAAAGATGATGCATCAAAATATCATAATACAATATAAATCATGCACCTAATAATATCACAATGAACTATTAACATTAATAATAACACTGACAATGTATAAATAATACTTTCATATTTCTTTGTAAAAGAAAAATTCCAGTTTGTTGTGAAATTGTTGAGTATTTGACTATAAAAACATTTACACTTAAATAAAGATTCAATAACTATAAATAAGTTAAGTACAGTATGATAATAATATGTTAAATTTCACTAATTGTAGATTCAGTGAAAGATAATTTAGTTAACAAACCTACTTTTAGATTAAGGAAAAGAGATAATTTTATGATTATTGTACCTTTTGCATACTTCTGATTAGCAAATACTATGTTCTTATACCAATTTTAACAACAACAAAAAATTTTAAGTTTCAGTTTACCTCTTTGAGTATTAATAAATTTCATTCTTGAATCCAAAAGGTTGTTTTCTGTCATTGCTTGAATATCTTTTAAACCTTTGACAATATCAAATACAGTTTTGTCGAGTAGAGAATTAGCTAAATTTGATAACAATTCATTAGGCAACCTTTGTTGATACATTCTGAAAAATAAAGATTCAATAGCATCAAAGGATATTAAATTACATTCCTTATATATAACTGCCATAGAATTTTACAACATAATGAGAGACCCCCAATAGAATATATATTTAAGCTGACAAAACTCATATAAAAATAGCTTTAAAAGGCAAGATTAAAACTTAAAACAGCAGGATTTGATCCAATTTTTACAAAATTTTCACAGCACTGTAAAAGTTTAAAATTTAAAGTAAAAACTGCAAACTAATGCTTACTGGGGTAACTCACGGCACATGATTTGTAACTCTTTCAATAGTTTATAGTGTCTTTCCTGCAAATCTTTCTTCTCTAAATCGTCTGCATACATTTCCATAATATCTATTTAGTTTAATTGATCTTTTCACTAATTCTGTTATTTTCCAAAGTCAAAGATGAAAAATAATAAACAAGCTTTTCTACTAAAACAAGTGTAATCATATGTTTTTGAAAAACTTTTCTTAATTTTAATCATAAGTTTCGAAACAATGAAAAAGCGAGGGAATTTTAATCCAACATAAATTTTAACAATCAAAATATTTATTCTCAGTCAGTGTGGCCAAAATACAGAATAACAAAACTGTTTGAAGTCGTATCTATTTTGACTCTATGGTTCCATTTCAAAATATAAAGTCTAATACTATACCTGCAGAACAGAAACCTCATTTTAAAGCGAATTAATTTGTATAAGGACAATATTTTGGTGAATTAACATTTAGAAATTATATTTAAAGTTTTATCTTCATATTTTTATGTTATTCAAGCCACATAAGCTCTCTCCCAAATGTAGGCCTTACATTTTTTAAACTATGTATTTTAAAGCTAAATCAGTTTTAATAATTATTATATTTCTTTTAATTTTTTATACCCTTTTAGTAATTTCACTCTTATAAATTTCATATAGACTTAATCAAATTCATTAAAGAAAAAAATATTAATGCATACATAATCGACTGTAGCATTTTTAAGCATTGCGCATATATCCTAAGGAGAGAAAAAAAAATCATAATACTGTTTTTTTCCTTTTTTTGTGGTATGATATGTGGTATGATAGAGCACTTTGTCTCAACGTCATGGACTACTACAATGCCCTTCCCATTCATTTTCATGTTTTCAACAGCCAATAGGCAAATAATAAACTGCCCTTCAGTTTGGAACTAAAGCCAGAATTGTCATAAGTTGAGATTTGCCCTACTGCTTAAAAGCACCGTATTGTTATTTCTCATAGAAACAGAAAATATAAACCCAATCCTAATCATCTTCTAAAAGCATTTTACTAACATCTGTAGTATTTTGGTAGAGGGGAAACTGCTTTTTCGTACTGAAGTATCAAATAATGGTAAATGACATAATTGATTGCAGAAGTTTAAAATCAAAATGAATCTAAAAATTCAGAGTGGGGAACTGAACCATCGCAAAACAAAATTCTAACAGTAGTATTTATATAGAAACTAGACCGATGCTTTCAAGGCCGATCCCACCAAAGTCGTTTAACGACTAACTACGATTAGCCACTATTAACCCTGGCTCCAACCAATGGGGGGAACGCAATTTTCCTTTTAAACCGAGATTAATCGCTGATAGCGTTAAACGACGACTTTGGTGGGATCGGCCCTTAATGGCTAACTGCGATTAATCTCTGTTTAAACTGAGAACTGCTTTCCCCCATTGGTTGGCGCCTTGGGTTAGTGACGGTTAGTCTTTAAATGACTTTGGTGACACCGGCCCTTACTAATTATAATAATGGGTTAGTAATTATACTAAGTATTACTAACCCAGACAAGGACGTATTGACAGGAAAGGGGGAAAGTCTGAGGGTTTCAACTAGAGATGCAAAAATCCCTGAATTTTGAAGAGGTGGGAATAAACCTGGGATTTGGGGAACTTTGGAAGAAATCATTTTAACAATGTTTACATTTATTTTTCAACAGTGGCTATTTAAGAACTAGCATATTATTTTTAAGAGATTTTTTTACTTTTGACAATATATATATATATATATATATATATATATATATATATATATATATATATTCAAGAAATAATAGCAATCAGCATTTGAATAATTTTATAGCAGTACTTATGTAATTAATTACCCTGTTAGTCTTATCAAACTCATAACTGGTTGATTCAATTTTAGTTGCTAGCTAATATAATAATTATATACATTATTTTTTATCATTATTTATTATGTAAATTTCTTTATGTGTTAAAATTTCCCCCCTCTTTTTTTAATATAAAAATAAATATCTTTAAATTTAAAATAACAGTTTATTATTTTTTGTAACGCATATATCATTTAAAGGTGTAATCAAATGACACTATTGCATTTTGTGTCCAATTCCTACACACACACTCACATTATATATATATATATATATATATATATATATATATATATATATATATATATATATATATATATATATATATATATATATATATATATATATATATATATAGAGAGAGAGAGAGAGAGAGAGAGAGAGAGAGAGAGAAAGATGTTATCCAAGAAAAATAATGATTTATGGGTTTTGTGACACTACAGATTATAGCGTAATATTTATGTAATAATAAAAATATTGGATATTTCTCAAAGGAAAAATATACTCATTCTTTCATGCTAAACATGATACCTTGCCAAATATAGTTAGTTAATTCCAATTATTCAGTTTTTGTTTCATAGCATATAAGAGTTAAATTTTGTGAAAATATCAACTTTTGAGGTATACAACAAAGACAGAAAAAAATGGTGGTTCTCATTGTATCATAGGAATTGGCGACTTCAAAATATTTCAAAATTCCCATGTTTTGGAAATTTTTAAAACCCGGTTTTTTCCCGGGTTTAAACCGGATTTTTTCCACTGCTCACAACTCTAGTTTCAACCCTCCACGGAATATTTTCAATGTATGCTATGTAATAATGTTTTCAACTCATTAAAATTTGTGTACTAGTTTCCCACTGCAAATGTAGAAAGATGCTTTTCCAGCATGAAAAGAGTAAAAACATTTCTTCCCAATAGAACTGGTCAAAATAGCATTATTTCAACTCCTCTTCTTAGCCCACTCTCCTGTTTCTGAACATGGATCTTGTTGGTGCTTCAACCACATTTGGCGAAATTGGCGTGCTTGCAGTTGGCGTGCTTGCAGCGTGGCGTTTGAAATCTGGCGAGGGGATCGTAACTCAACAAATTGATACATAAACAAAAACAACATTTTGAGGAAAAATTTTACAAAAATTGAATATTTAAAATCTAATTGAATTAACAAAGAAAACACTTTGTTAACTCTTTGACTTAAGTACACAAGTCAAAAGCCGCCTACAAGTTTGGTAAGCGGGATCTCATCCAGCAAAAAGCTCTTTGACTTAAAAGAAACTGTATTTTGAGTGGAGGTTGAAGAGGAGTTGTAAAATTGAAAATTCTTTTTCAAATCTCTTATTATTTCAGTACATGACTCATGCCGATAAAATGTGAACATTCTGACCTTATAATTTACTACTTCCAAACGATAGTTTTTATTATGCTTCTTATTCTGTTTTCGAATGGATATGTCATAATTCCTTTCTACATACTCTTTTTTAAACCTCAAGTTATTCATGTAATTACTTTCATTTGAGTTGGTATATAAAGCCGTAAATACTGGATCGTAAATCAAGTATACTTCAGTATTTACCAGGCAAATTTTAACCTGGTAAAAACTTAGAGTGTGAATTAAATGACACAACATGGTTGCAAACATATTTTTCAAAATACAATAGAATTAAATACAGCGTTGCTAATTAGTTTTATGACGTATTTAAATATTATACAAAACAATTGATGAATTATAAAACTTGTATTTGTGTACTGTGTATGTGCAATAAAATTTTTAATAAGATTGAAAGTTCACTGTGCTTTGGATTGAAATTTTGGCCCTCATTGAAAAAAGTTTTGGCTATGTCAGTGAATCCAGTTTGATTGACCTGCTTCGTTAAAGGCTGGTCTCACCAAATTCCTTTAACTGCTAACCACGATTAATCTCTGTTTAAACGTAGAATTGCGTCCCACCATTGGTTGGTGCCATAGGTTAATCGCGGTTAGCCGTTAAACGACTTTCGTGAGACCGGCCCTAAGAGATATACGGAGCTATTTTAACCACCTTAAGACTAAACACAACTGGATTTATTTTTAAAGCCTTTTCGAACTGTTATATAAACATCAATGTCATCAGTGGACTGAAACAAACCACTAATATTAGAGGTATCGGTATTTGTATGACCCATCACATTTTTTAAGATTATTGTAACTGGGACTTGTCTAGATGCTCTTCTGTGACATACAGACAAGCATAATTATCATGCACGTTCGAGTATATAGGAAGGTGTTTAGATCACCCGCCAAGCACGAACATAGCACTCAGATTTTATGTGTTATGATTTTATATTATGCCATTGGAAAATAGTCACATTGTAAACACTCACATATTCTAACGGGCCGCACTATGTTCTGACTATTAAAGTTGAATATTAATTTGAATAATAATTTTGTGGAATTTATAACCAATAAGGCAATTTGTCACGAACTACTATAAAGCCCTTCCTATTCATTTTCATGTTTACAACAGCCAATAGACAAACAATAAACTGCCCTTCCGTTTGAAACTAATGGCAGAATTGTCATAATTTGAGAATTTGCCCTACTGCGTGAAATCGCCTTATGGGTAAGAATATAGTGATTACATTACTTGAAAATGATGTTTACTATGATACGTAGGAGTGACGTTTCAGTAGGGTCAGAGTAAAATTATTACAACTCTAAGCACTTAAATTTTGTGCTGCCCATATAAATGTTATTAAAAATATAAACAATAATACACCAAGATATAAAATTTTATTTATCAAAATAAAACAAATAAGATAAAATATTTTCTATAGTTTCGCTTTATTTATATTTGAAAAATGTCTTCTATTTTTTATATTTTTAAATCCCCTGCATTGTAACTTCCAAACTAACTATATATAAGATATCTTCTCCAGTATTTAGTACAGTGATATACCGGTGGAGGATATCAAATCCGAACTATCTAAGTTAGGCTTCCCAGTTATCAAAGTGGCTCAACTTATTAAACGTAAAACCCAACTGCCAATGTCACTATTTCAAGTTCAACTCACCCCTACTGATGTTTCTAAAACTATTTCTGATCTTGATTCCCTGTTTTATATCAAAATTACAATAGAACGCTATAGGGCACCCGTTAAGACTCAGCAGTGTCACAACTGCCAGCATTTCCATCATCATAGTGAAAACTGTCTTATGCGGTCACGTTGCGTCAAGTGCGCAGATTTTCATAGTACGAAAGATTGCTCCTTGGGAACGGGGAAAATTGATTCCCCTAAATATTGTAACTGTTGTAATGGTTCTCACCCCGCTAGCTACCAAGGCTGCCCTAGATACCCTAAGGTAAAAACCTCTATCGAAGTCTTTCGATCAGGCGCTCTTGACAAATGTGACCTCAGCACCAGTTACTGTCCCATCTCAGCCCACCCCTATAGCTAATGTTCAAAATTGTAATTCTGATAATTTTAACTCTTTTACTAATTCATCAAACCAACTCAGCGATATTCTTAACGTATTAAACGAAATCAAAAGTATGTTGGGAGTTCAAGATTTTAACGAAATCTTAACTCAATTAAAAAACATCAAATGTAATATGGCCAGGGCTAAGACCTCTGAGGAACGCTTATTTGCGTTTTTCTCGGGCCTTACCCAGGCCCCCTCCACTGGTCCCTAATTTGATTTCTTGCTAGATTATTTACATCTGTTGCATGGTTATTTATTTCTGTTGTTACTTTAATGTGTTTTTTTAATTTCAATTCTTATATTTTATTTCATTTATCACGTAATTTTGTTTGGATGTCCCTGACCACTTATTATTTATTTTGTCTTCTATCCTTAATCTTTCTTTTCATTTATATGTGTTTCTTTCCCCCTTTTAGTTGTTTACTTCTCTGCTCGCTTCATTTTTGTGCTCACTATTAGAAATCTCTGGATTAGAGGGCTCGGCCTAGAGACTCCAGTTGAACTTACATCTTGTACATCTTGTATTTAGTACGGATAAGACATCCATCCAGACAAAAGAAAACCTACTAAGAAATGCCGTGTGTGTTACAAGAATCAAATTAAAAGTGAGACTACTTGGCGGTGTAAACAATTAAGAATTCCTTTGCACTTTGTTTTGAAAAGTACCACTAGCTTCAAGACTATTATCTGTATACCTTATTAATGTTTTGCTTTGATATTTTCTTAATTTTACTGTTTCTGATATTATTTAACACTATGTAAAAAGTGGATTTTAATTAAGAATATGTAAGAATTGTAAAATGAAACAAGTTTTTTAAATAAAAATTAAATGGTTATTTCATGCACAGTTTTTCATTATTAAATCATACCGGAAGGGGTTAAAGATATTATTTAACAACAGGCAAGGTCAACACAATCAGAAAAAAATATTAATTTGGATAGGAAAATAATAAATGATGCAATTTTTTTAAAAAAAGGGGGGGGGATAACCAAACCAATATGAATTGGTGCTGAGAAAAAAAGCTCAGAGTAAACAAATGGAGAATTAAAGTAGGATTAAATTTAACAAGTACCAAAAGAGAAGACAAAAATTTCTGAAAGTCCAAAAAAAAAAGGTATTTCTCCTCTTCTATTTTTGGAATGATGTAAAGACATACTAGGTGACATCTTTCGTAAAATCTCGATTATTTTTTATAATATTTATAACATTAACAATTAAATCATTGTTTGACTTCCAGACTATGATTTCCGGGAAAACGTTAATCCTAAAAGGCCTCGGGCAGCAATGCTTCCCTAAAATTATTTTCTATTCCAAATATCTTCTTAATTTTTTCAGTCATTTTCAAAATTCTTTTAGTTGCTTAGCTTCTCACGCCGACAATAGAGGGCGCCAAGATGATGCTTACTACTCCTCTCTCGCGACTTAAGTTAGCTTTTTAATTGTAACTTTTCTTTGCTTTTTAAATTCAATTTTATTGTGTTTTCCCTAAATTTATATTTAAAAATATTTATCAAAAATAAAAACCAAAAAAATTTTAAAATTTTATAAAATAGATGTTTTATCCCCCCCAAATTTTTTTTAATGCTATTGTATCTTATCGTAACTGTAAACATTTTTTTATCTTAATTTTTAATTTCTTTCCGTAATTTTATGTAATTTAATGCTATATAGGGCTGTAAATACTTTTTTAAAATTTTTAATAAACCTTATTTTAATGTAGTCTGCACTTATAATATTTTAATTATCTCATGATGGATACCTTGAATGAGTCTCTCACCAATCAAAACAAGGGATTCGGCATCGAACTTAGGCTCTCCAAATAAAGTACAACTTTAACAGCAGATTCTAGATTCATATGCAGGAATATTGTGAAATATGAGATTCGAAATGAAATACACACTTGATGAAAACGTAAAGCGAGTCATTTGAATTCAAGAATTATAGGTCTAACTGAGCTCTCCAGGAATCGCATTATATCTCAAGCACCAAAGAGCAGAAACACATATTTTTAGGGCAAAATTTCGAAAAACTTGAGAACTCTTGAGATGTTTAAGAGCAGCAGTTCAACAAATGAGAGATGCATAAGACTTGATGGGTCTAATGAAGCTTTTATATAACAGCAATTTAGTTTTAGTGGTCAGACGACTTCTAGATGTAAGATTGGTTTAAGAGTAGTAATTGTCCAAATATTTAAAGCAACCAAATAAACACGATAAACTTTATGAACATGCTACAAATTGAAAAAAAGGATTACCTCTTGCATAGTGTCGTTTTAAGCATCTCACTGCGACTGTAAATGCCTGCAATTTACTTAAGATATGACATTGTAATAAACACAATGCTACAAATCTGAATTGGCTTCCAGAAAACTGGAGTGCTTAGTGACGCTAGCTGTGATATACTTTTGATTGTTAATTAAGATATCAATTATTTTAAGAAAATATAAATAAAATATTAATAAATATATTTTTATATCTACTAACACAGGAATACTGCAGTTCCGCAGTGCCCTTATACATGAGCCATCTCTGACGTATACGTTAAAAAAGCAATTTTAAAGGATAATTTTAAATAACTGCTTAAAAATGCTATTGCCTACGGTGATGCAAGAACAACAGAAAAGCAGGGATTGAGAAACATTCTGGAATATTCCAGGCTCATTTCCCCAGCAGTAGCCGAAATTCTTACGAATAAATCCTCGGCAGAATCATGGCGAGTCTCATGAACTAGCTCTTCCTTTGTTTCCCAGGTTACATTTGCTTGCATGATGTTCTTTTTCTCCAGGTAAATCTCCACAGAAAAATATTATTAACGTTTGAAGAACAGCTGTTTTTAAATGCGCTAGCGCGTTTGCATTTCATTTAAGATTATTCATTCTTTAAGAACAAATTCATATTCATTCAGTGTTCATATTGGTGTGAACTATCACCTGTTAAACTTTTCCCATCTTTTTTGAATCGCTCTGTATTTCTCTCAAAATTTTCAATAGATGTAAGTATTTTCATAAAAATAAGGATGTTAAAAAAATCACTAATAATAGTTGAAAATAAGTAGTCTCCTTTGCAATAATATTTAAATGTTTTTTCTTCTTCTGAATATCTTATATTAAATATTCTTTAATATGGTTAAAAAGCAACGTCTTTACTAATGTAACGTGGAACATTTGAAAGCATTGTTAAATACTCATTGAAATCTACATTAATGGGAAACAATGACACTATAAAAACAAGAAATGGGTTTATAACTTAAAAAAGCTGTATTAATTAAACAGTGCAAGGAACCCTAAATTATACACTTATTAGCCATGATGTTAAGAGTTAGAAAATTGAACAAAATAATAAAACTCTATTGGATTATATTGTTTGGAAGAACATTGATTTGACGTAGACAGACAATGCTTAGAATGAATTAAACATGTAAGTAAATTTGTTTTAATAAAATTCAAAATGAAGCTATATGTCCAAAACATACGAAGATCCAGATAACATATATATGCACATTAAGATACTTTCTAAAGTGTTATGGAAACGCTGTAACAAAGTATAGTTATTTCAAGTAGATTTCTTTTTAGACATCTTGCTTTTCGAAAGGCGGGGTTCAAGTTCTTGCTCTAGCAGCCTGGAAGAACTCTGCGGAACATGTGTTTTCGATAATATCGACATAGAACGTAAACGTGATGCATCTTTTAAGAAAGAAGCTTGAGGTGTATCGTTCCAGGGTTGTATTTCACAAGAAGTATACGCCATGAGCAAGATCATGCTAATGAAAGTGACGAATGCTGAAGCATAGAATACCTTGTTCCATGCCTTTATCCCCGACTGTTGAAAGAAAGAAATGGTTTTAGTTCACACAGGACTCAAAATAAAACAAAAGTAAATTAATCTCTCTTAAAAAGTCAACAATTTATATTGAACTTTCTAAAATACGCTTTTAGATTATTTGTTTATTTTTTAAAATTGCTTTCTTTCTTTGTTTTTTTTTTTAAAGATGGTTAGATTTCAGAATACAGTATTTTAATGCTTCACGCACATTCTGAAACCAAACTTCTTTGCAATACCTTTGTATAGGCCTTGAGAGGGCAGATTTGATTTAGGTAGTAAAATGACAACGTTTTCGAGGACAGTTCCCAAGGTACAGCCAAGTTCATTAGCAGAGTAGACGAGTGAGGGATTCGCAGAATCTTAAAGAAGTGAATCAAATTTAATGACCATGATTTTAAGAGTAGGATAAGATTTGGCATTTGAGTCGTCCGCTGAAACAATAACGTTCCTTTGTCTTCCTCAATGGTTCTTAGCATGACAGAGAAATATCATCTAAATACATATTAAATACGTTCAATCAAAAAAATTTGCCATACAATAACTGATATAATTTTAACTTAAAAATGTTTTTGCTTGCATATATTTCTTAGTTTTCTTTTCTAGTATATCGGTACACAGAACAAACCTTTTTGATCGTAGAAGCCTCATTCGTTACAATCCCTTTAAAATTGGATTCAGATATATCCGAATGTGACTTTATGTCCCGAAGTGACTTGTTAAAATTAGAAAAGTGCAGCTCAAAAGTTGTTTTCCATCTCTCTCTGATTCTGAAGATACCACCCCCTTTTTGACTTTTATTCTCGGATTTAACAGGAAACAATACTACCTGGACATTATGACCGACGACATGTTACCTCATTAGAACCACATGTTCGTCTCTGTCTTGCTAACAATCATTTGCTTTTCTTCATATTCGCTTCATACCTATCTATTTTTTAATTTATTTTATTATTTGTTATATTTGTTGTATTTTCTTATATTTATTTGATTTTTAATTTATTTTACCATATCTATTTTTTTAATGCCATACAACAAAGTTTAATAAAGAACAATAGTTTCAATAGTTAGTCATTGCAGATTTATTTAACTTACTATTTTTTACCTATACCTTTTATTTATTCAGATATTATTCTGTCCACTTTATGGTAAGCCTATTCTTAATAGACCAATTTCTTCTGCTTAACGGGGCTTTGTTTTTAGACGAAAGAAAAAAAAAATCTTAAGAATTTTCTATAGTTTCCCATTTTTATAGAAGTTGGAAAGACCCACTTTTGTTTACAATCATCTTAAATCAAGGGAACTTAAAATGACACAATCATTAATATATATATATATATATATATATATATATATATATATATATATATATATATATATATATATATATATATATATATATATATATATATTCAAACCTCATTCTGCCCGTTCCTATATCTGTTCGTTATAAAATAACACTTTATTAATTTACAAAAAGGTTCTGGCAGGATAAATTGATCCGAGAACAAGATCATGATTGAGATATGATGATTTTTTTGCCCTTCATCGGGTGTAGCAATCATACAGTAAGGCAGATAAAAATGTATAGTCTCTAACATATAATAATAATATATAATACTATCACATACAATACAATTTGGAGGCATGAGTGGATGCATAAGGATCATCAAACAAGCAACTTTAAGAAACATTTACCTCCCCTGATAATACAACTCCCACCATAATTGGCAGGGCAGATCCCGCTAATGCACCAATGGTGTTCATGATTCCCGCCAAGATACCTGAAATAGACAAGAATACATGGTAGAAAAGTTGAGCTAACAGTATAGCGCTATAATGTCACAAAATCATCCAGAAATATAGATGTTGTAAGAGAAATAAAATACATATGAATTTTTTTGAAAGTCATTTACCCAGAACTTCATTAAATTACCCCAGTATCGGATATTTAAAAAATCTACTTTTGATCATCACCATGTTATTCGCTTCATCACTGGGAAGTCATTCGTGGTTCTGTCTTTATTGGGTAATGCCTCTGGTCAAGGCACTACTATTCTATCATTTGTATCGATTGGTTGGTTTTTGTTTTTTATTTGTTTAATTTTTTAAAAGGGTTTTGGGGAGTTTTGTAAAAAAATAGATTTTCTACCCCATGTATCACGTCTCAATTTCAAGAAGAGAGTCGGCAGCTTGTGCATCTTACCCTAACTCAGTGGTTCTTAACAGGGGCGATACCGCCCTAACGGAGGCTGTGGGACGATGCTGGAAGGCAGTGAACTTGTTTCGGGCGGTAGGGAGGCGATGTGACTAGGTTTCGGCTTTCAAACTTAATTTTAAAAATACGAAATAAATTTATTACATTAATTATCTAATTTACACGATTTTTACCAGCTGTAAAATAAACTTACGTGATAGTTACAGAATCAGTTATTTTCACTCCTTATGTTCTGGGTGAAATTGAGTGGCATTCAGAAAAAATATATTTAATCAACAGCATTCGTTTGGTTTTGTTTGTAGACCTCCGGTGTACTTTTTTGGAACACGAGGGCTATTGAGAACGGGACATATTACTTAAAGCTGATTCCGTTTGTAATGAATTCCTTTATTCCAATCCGGCTTTGCCTACACGGTAATTCTACTGAAAGATCAGAATGCCACGATAGCAACCCGAAGCGTCTTCTAAGTTGTTGCTGACGTATGAGAATTCTGTCATGGTCCGTGTTTATTTAGTCCAGCCCGGTAAGGAGGAAATTTTATAGAGGTAAGCTGAAGACTACAAGAAAGACGTAGGGAGAAGATCACTTGGATACTTCGGGGGGCATGAAACCCGTACACATTGTGGAGTTCCACACTTATGCCACGAATACAATGGCCAACTAATTACCTGCGAGGAGTCCAGATGTTGTTTGGTCTTTTATTCTCAGGCAGATGGAACAGGCGCAACAATGGAGTGTAGGCATGAAGTCTAGGGTTGTGACACTATAACATAATAATTGTCACGCCCCTGATGGCTTGTCGATACAAATTAATATCGAGGCATATCGATAACCCTGCTAACCTCACCGGCCTATGAGGCCCCCGGAAAATGAGTAATGTTATGCTGATCCGACGTTACTTCGGGGAGCTTTAAAAACGGGAGCGAGCCAGCTTTCGGGGTTCTTGGTTGTTTGGAAATGCGAGTCGCTTGCAGAGCGACGTGTCCACCCCTCTAGAAAGAGGAAAGTTTCGTTGAGTCGAGGGACAACTTTGTTTTTCTGCGGACTTCGGGCTGTGAGACAAGTTTTTATTGACAGATTACCAAAGTCTTAGGAGAGAAGATTTCTCTTCCTGTTTGTGGCCAAGTTGCCATTAAGGTATTATGAAGCAGAGTGTAAAAGATGAGGTTTCTCTTCCCTTTGAGTCCAAGTTGCCAGAAACATATTTAGGGAGCGATCAACTTCATCTCGCCGAGAAGCAGCGTAAGAAGAACGGGTATACACTTGTTATCGGCAGCAGAGGATCTCCATTCTGTTGACTTTTGTATATATTCCTTGTATATACCCATGTTATACAAGATCCTTCTATAAAGGAAATTTAAGTGTACTGATTGTCTGTGTGATCGCCCTGAACACCTGTGAACTTTGGTCTAGGTGATAAATACGTTACAACAACTAAAGAAGGTGTGTTCCTCAGTGGCACATTAGTTTAATTAGTTTGTAATGGTCTTTAACTAATGTAACCTGGCAATACTTAATAAATACTGTGTAGTGTGGCTCGTTCTCTATGATAAAGTGGTAGTTGGGATTTTCCCTTTATGGCTTTTTGAGCAGTTACAAACATCTTGACTGATGTTGACTGAAATTATAGATGTTTGTGTTCTAGATAAGATTTAGTCAAAGTATTGAGATAAATGAAAGAATTCATTGAAGGAAATCAGACGGACCTGAGAAGTTTGGCGACATATCGACGGGAATAATGGAAAGAGCTGCTAGGTCAAAGCCAATTGCTCCCACGGCGAGCACCAACAAAAGCAGCCCAATGGTATGCATGCATTCCGTGAATGTCAGGAGAACCATGCATGTAGCGAAAGTGGACATGCCTGGAAACAAAAGCATTTTATTAGCACGTTAGATATAAAATAAAATTATTTACAAAAGGAGGAAAAAAGTTGAATACTAGCTCCTTGGCAAGAGATGGTCTAGTGCTGAGTTGAAGAACCTTTTTGCACTTTTAAATTTGCCAGTAATAAAGGATGCTGCATACGTTGGCATACAGAAAAATATGACATTTAGGATATTATTCTATTTTTATCAATTTATTGCATAAATAATAAAAATTGACATTAAGTCTTTTATTTATTATTTAACAAAACAGTTACAACTTAAATTATTTTTCCATTCACATAAGAGTAATTATTTGTTATAAAGTTTATCTTTATTTTTTGATAATAACTATATTGAAATATTATTTTAAATAAAAGAATAAAGTAAAAGTACTTTTAAATAAATTTAATATATTATAAAAATATAAGATAATACTAATAATGTTAAGCTAAAAAAACTAATATAGCAATAATGCAATTACTGTATCTACATAATTAAATATGAATTATTTGAGGAACTAGCTTTTATGAAGCTTCAAAAGAAACTAACGGAAGACGTACGTTCCCCATCCAGTGATATAATGGTTATCGCGTGATATTAGAATTTAGAGTGCTAGCTTCGAGGACTGACAGGTGTATGTTTGTCTGTTCATTTGGGAACAAGATAATTCAGAAACGAAACGAGTTAAGTACTGTTCTACTACAGTACCAAGAACCATGGCTAAAACCCTAATTGTGTTGTAGTTAACGTAGCTATAGACAAGTTTACATGTGCCAGTAAAGTTACCTTCATTGTACCAAATAAGAGGAATATTACTTAGAGGGTCAGGAAAACCCGTTTACAATGATTTCAACCCTCATTTTTACTAGGATTGTCTTCAGAAATCGTGTGATCATACAGGAGCGCAATCCATCATTCCCATAATTTCCGATAAAAAATATGACTGTTACTTTCGCGATGTTACTTTCTTTTCACTGTTTTTAATGAATACCATAAAAAATTTATTAAATTATGACGAAAATTTTAGAAGCAGAAGACTGAGGTGGATAAGGACGGAATTAATTCGATCTGTTAGCTTGTCATTATCAGTTGCAATTGCATTTTTAAAGTTTTTTCAATTGCATTTTTTATTACTGTACTTTTTGCAGCAGCTGAGTCGGCCACTGCTGATCACAAAGGGGCCAGAAAAAGAGTTGGTTATTTTCAGAACTCGTGTGAATTTTATTCCTCGGCAAGAAACAGAAGTTCGAGATTCAGAGGGGAAAAGGATTTATGTATCTGTTTACATCTGGGCTTGGAAGGTCGGCTGCCATTGAGGAATCCAGTCCGCTGACCATTCCCGTGCTCTCAGCCTTTCTCATCCTCCTGCTAGGTATTTTTCAAGAAAGAGGAGGGTAGTTGGTTGCTGGGGGCTGGAGAGAAGCGAAGGATGTTTTTCTCTTTCCCAGAACTGCTCATTTGTAACTTGTACACACACACACACACACACACACACATATATATATATATATATATATATATATATATATATATATATATATATATATATATATATATGTAGGGCAGGACGGCGTCTAGGGGTAATGACGACACTTTCTTGAAGACAAATCACATTTAATGAACAATACTTGACTTTACAACACTTCACACACACACAAAATAAAATTAAAGGGTTATCTCAGGTCGTTCTCTCTGTTCGTATCACGATCAAACAGGATCTCTCTCGGTCTCACGGTCGACCTGCGCGTGAGATGAGAGAGGAGAGGACCCCTCTCCTCTCTCATCTCTATCTGACACCTTCGCTAGCATTCCGCAGCGCCATCTATGCGTTCTCTGTCATCTCTCTCCCAATAGTCTCCACCGATTCTACATATATATGTGTGCGTGTGTGTGTATAAATATAAACATATATATATATATATATATATATATATATATATATATATGTATGTATATATATATGTATATATATATATATATATATATATATATATATATATATATATATATATATATATATATATATATATATATATATATATATATATATATATATATATATATATATATAATAAAAGGCAGGGCCGTAACTAGGGGGTGGCAAACGTGGCATTTGCCACGGGCGCATCCATTATAGGAGCACCTCACCGTGAGGAAAATGGGCTCCGAGTAGAAATAAGGAAAAGTTGAAAAAAAATTTTTATCATAAAATCCAATGTGTTAAAAAATATTTTTTTTTATGAATTTTCATTTTTTTTAAATGGTCTCAGAGACTAAACTTGTTATAGATTCTTACAACATGGTTACCTCCTAATATGCCTTAATATGCTCCGAGTATTCGTTTTAAATTTTGAATTTATTAAAATTAAATTTTGATTTCGAAATTCGATAATTTTTTTTATGAAAATTCAATGTACAAATAAAAAATATTCCCATTAAATAAACTTTTCAGTTTATCAATAAAATAATACCCCCAGAGTGTTCAAAAATAATTTTAAATATTAATTATGTAAAAATAGAAGAAAAAATTAAAGATTTATATACTAGGAATACTTTCAGAATTAACAAAATATTTGAGTTCATTCTGAATATATAATTGAGAAAAAAAATAACTGTTTACATATTTTCTCAATATGCATAATAGTAGGGGTAAGACTAGTTTTTTTACCACGGGTGCTAAAGGACCTAGTTACGGCCCTGATAACCGGTATAATAAAATGTAGGACTTTTTAAAGCTATCGTCTTCACTAAGCCCCTACAAACACAGAGATGTATGTATGTTGCGACGTTACAGTCATTTTAAAATATAGCGCCATCAATCGCAAAGAATCATGGGGAAGGAATTTAAACTCTGCAATTACCCTGGTTAAAAAGGTGAAATTTTTCTTCAACTCAGTTTTTTTTCCTAGCTAGGGATAAGTCTTGAAAGGGGAGTACGGTTCAGGGTTTTGCCCTGCATTTGCGCTGTTTTTTGGCACATGTAAACGGGGCTTGTCTGGAAGGAAGGGAAAAACAAATCTATTTTATGATTAACTACGTTTGATTGCTTTATCCTCTTTATCCTGACAATGCTTCAATTTTTGACGCTGAAATTTTTGCTATTTTCAAGGCCCTTTGTTGGGTCAACAAGTTTAAGTTATCTTCTTTTCTTATTATTTCAGATTCTTTGAGTGCTCTTAATACCATATTTAAATATCCTCGTTACAATCCGATAATTCGTCAAATACACGAAGAACTTAGCCGCTTCATTTCTTTCTTTGGTTCTAATTCTTTTCATTTTTGTTGGACCAGAGCCCATGTGGGCACGGCTGGTAATGAGCTTGCTGACCTTGCTGCTAAGACAGCAACTAGGTTTCCTACTGTTGATCACATCTCCTCCATCTCCCCTAACCGTTTGAAAAATTTGTTATCTAAGTCTTTAATTTCTACCTGGCAGTCCTGTTATGATACTGCAGATGTGGGTAAATTTACATATTCCATTCTTCCTTCAGTTAACACACACAGAAATATATCGAATCACTTTTTAGTTCAGTTGCTCACTAACCATGGTAAATTCCCAACCTATTATAATAGGTTTCTCAACAAGGAGGTGTTCTGTGGGTGCGGTGATAGGACCGCAGTTGCCCTACATTATATTTTTTCTTGTCCTCTTCTTTCCCATTTACGAGATAAGTTACCATACAACTTACCTCAAATACCACTGAAATTCCTGGTTCTTCATCCTGTATCACGCCACATTCTCATCTCCATTATGCATTATATTATTTCCCACGAAGACACATTTATCATCTCATAATTTTTCAGTTACAGTCTCTTTTGGTTGCTATCTCCAGGTGAGATAGCTTGTTTTTCTTTTGTTCTCCTTGTGGGACTTGGTTTCAGTTTTGTTTTGGTAGTTCTGGTTTTGGTCAAACCCCTTCGGGGGTAGGCACCATATATACCCTTTTGAACTTATCCTCTTTTGTTATATTGAATATCATATTGAAATTAGTGTATCAGTATATCCGCTCGGAATAAGCCGTTCCGCAGTGATTGTAGACGTATATTACACAATGCAATTAAATTTTGCGATAAAGAATGCTATTGTTCCACTTTCGAAATCCATACAAAGAGCAAGTAAAATGACTATAATATCAATGTGCAGTGTACCATAGTAAACGCATTCTTACGTATTTCGTGCACGAACACATCCAAAAATGACATTTTCCCCTACTTTGTAAGCAGACTAGCTTTTCATGCACATGCGTAACAGCTGACAAGGATATTGCTTCCGTGATCATATAGATGATATTCAGTAAGTGGATTTTATTACAAAATGATAAATCTATGTAAAATTTTGGACCTAGTGATCCAGTTTTAAACAAATGAATCAAAAATATATTAAAATGCACAGAAAATTCTAAATTGATACCTATGCTCATAATTAATCTTCTCATCATTGTTTTATCTATTGCTTTTTTACGGAGGATTCCATAAGATAATAAATACAAAAGAGCTTGCAGAACATTAGGGAAGGAAGACAGCAGAGCATTCTGTAACAAAAGCAACATATCTTTATTCTTAACAACATCGAAAGAGAATAATGTAAATAGTAACGCGGAAAAGGCATATGTTAAAGACTAACGTGATGCTAGTTTTTAGTGTTCTGTCTATTGAGTGTTGACCGAAGATTTCTGTAAGCGAACCTTTATCATCTTTTTGTAATTTGGAGGTCTCAAAAGTGTGTGTCTATATTATACATACATGGGAGGGTTAAAATAACAACGAACACACCTCACATAAAACAACACTAACATTTAATTAGAAGAAGCAAAAACAGACAAAAATAAACGATAAAACACAAAATTGACATAGTTTCGGTTTCACTTTTAGCCAAATGGTCATTCATAGTTCGATATCCTTTTTACCCTCTCTGTGGCTCGCCCTTCTCTGAGTTGCCACTAAACACTTTTGCAAAAGTCCAGTAGCAGTCTCGAAACCATGGAGCATGTTCTTTTTTTATTGGGACACCGAATCCACATACATAATTATATAATATACATATATATGTATGTGTGTATATAAATATATATATATATATATATATATATATATATATATATATATATATATATATGTTATAAAAACTATTTTGAATATAAAGTTTGAATATATATAAATTGATTCAGTAAATGTTGATGTTTCTGACAGTTCTGAGTTTCACTAATTATTTACCCGCAAAAACTAAATGACAGAAAAATTACTTTGTTCCTAAGATTTGTTAATCTTTATTATAAATAAACCTTTTCATCAGACTGAGTGACTTTCATTGAATTTTGGAATCATTAAATAAAGTGCGCTATAAAATTTTTATGACAGTAAAATATTCGAGAGTATTACACAAGTTTAAAGCATGTCGCACAGAAAAATTTTCAATAGAGTAATACCTGAAACCAAGAGCTTTATGCTGCCATTCTATTATTAATCTCTTTTTATAAAAATGTTTAAATTTGTATATTCCTCTAAGAAGTACTTACTGTAGTCTTTCTGTATTGGGACATTGCATTTATTTCTGCTAAGTGTTTTATAGTATTAATTTTACTCATAGAATATTCAAACATATAATTCTAAACATTTAAAACAGCTCAATAAAGGGAAATATTGCGAAAAACACTGAACCTTAAATGACATAGTCTTAAATCCACGAGATGCATAAAGAACATTCTAGAAGAAAAAATGAATGTGATAACCATGGAGTAAAAGTACTTGAACAGGTAGTTCAAATAACTATTCGTTAAAATTTGTTAGATTTCCCTCTCTTAAACTCTTAGAAAAATGCAACATTTTCTCAAAATTGAAAAATATCAAATTGTCTATGATTTTCAGGTAGTAAAGAATATTTTCTGATGGAATGTTAAAAGCCTATTTTAAGGCAGTTTTAACATTTCATAAGAATATTTGCTTCATTTTTTATATCAAGCTTAAAACATTCTCCACGAGTCACTTACCCATTGTATTTGTATTCCGAATATTACTCGATTTAAAAGTGGCAAAAGGAAGATGTTCAAAGCAATCATCCAGTGAGTAGCTATACCTGCAGCTACGTATCCCCAGAATGCTTTGGACAAGAGAATTTCACGTATCGGAACAGTTAAGTCAGTCTGGAATAAAGAGGAAGTTTTATAATATTAATATGTACAGTGAAATTCTCTAAAATAGGGTTCCTAAAAGGGTGTTCTGAGGAATCCTAGGATTCCACAACGACCCCAGAAGTGTTCTTCAAAAAATTTGGTACGCCATCGAAATTTTAAAGAAAATTCGTAAATTAATTTTCCAACTTTTCCCTTATCATATGCAAGACTAGGAGCCCTCAAAAAGTTTGAAACACCCTTGAAGGTTTAAAGAAAACCGTAAATTCATTCTCCAATTTTTCCCTAATTATATGCAAGACCCCTATATGCTAACTATATGCAAGATCCCTAATTATATCTTCCTCAAAAAATTTGAAACACCATCGAAAGTTTAAAGAAAGTTAGTAAATTCATTCTCCAATTTTTCCTTTATTATATGCAGGACTAGGGTTCATCGAAAAGTTTGAAACACCATCAAAATTTTAAAGGAAATCAGTAAATTAATTCTCCAATTTTTCCTTTATCATATGCAGGACTAAGGTTCCTTGAAAATTTTGAAACACCATCAAAAGTTTAAAGAAAATTAGTAGATTCATTCTCCAATTTTTCTTTTATTAAATGCAGGACTAGGGTTCTTCGAAAAATTTGAAACATCATCAAAAGTTTAAAGGAAATCAGTAAATTCATTCTCAAATTTTCCCCTTATTATATGCAAGATTAAGGTTCTTCAAAAAAATTTGAAACACCATCGAAATTTTAAATGAAATCTGTAAATTAATTCTCTAATTTATCCCTAATTATATGCCTAAAATTAATAATAGTAACTGATACTCAAGAAGCGTAATACCAGGGAACAGAAAAACGATGTAACAATGAATCATTCAAACCACTCCCGTCAGTACTGCATATGAATGAATGGGTGAAATATTCTTCAATGTATCATTTTACTTGTATCATTTCAATAAAAATTTCTTTCTTCCACTTCACGTTTTGTAAGTATTATGTACATTCTTATATTGCCTTATATTGTTTAGTTTTTTATGTTTAAAATGAAAGGAAATCGCTTTTAGGGCAGCTCCTGGACAGTTCACCAAGATTAGAGCACTGCGATCAGAGGTCTATTGTACCTAAACCCAAGAAAGAGAGGAAAATATAGAATATATTTTAGAAAGGAGAAACAGATCGTTGGTTAACCTCGGGATTACTACACTCGCGTTTTTATGTTTATGTCCAATTAGTGATAAATAGTAGGCCTTTAGTTTCTCCTTCAGTAATATTTATTCCAGGCATGCCCAACCCTCGGCCCAAGGGGCGCATGCGGCCCATTTAAAAACATTTTGCGGCCCAATTGAAGTTTCTAACTGTCTATATAGTTTTAGTCATTTTGACTATATACAGTTGAAACATAGAAGAATAGAATAATAAAAACAAAGTGTCGCAGCAGGTTGCTTGATAAAAACATGACCAATCAGCTACGATGCTTGTCGACTACATTATCCGTTGATATTAACAAAATCTCTAGTAAACTACAAAAACAAATCTCACATTAATTTTAAAATAATACATATGGTAGTGCTTGTGAATAAACTACAATATATATTTATAGTATAAATATAATAATATTTTAACTCTCATGATTAGGGAGGAAGGTAAGGTGTTGGGGCGATTATAAATACAGTATAGTTAATGTTTATTGTCGTTGTAATTATGATATATGTATAACACAACTTTTATGTACAGTTGCAACTGGCACTGTAAAAAAGCATATTTTGAATATTGCACGATAATTTGTTGTTTTATTTTTATATGTGCGGCCCACCTCAATTTAGTAAATTGTTTTTTGGCCACCAACCTATTTGGGTTGGGCACCCCTGATTTATTCAGTGGTTCCGTTGCTATGTAGACAGTAAGAAAAGGTTCAGTAGATAAAAAGTTTGAGAACCACTGTTCTAAAGTAACGTATTCATGATACTAGTGGCGTACCCAGAAATTAATTTTTGGGGGTGCATATTATCATTGCCAACTAGGCACCCATATTTAAAGTGCAGAAGGGGCTTGAGCTCCCCCCCACATTTTCTAAAGTCAGTTCTTTAGAAAATTTAACACTTAAATATGCAAATACAACACATGCATGCACACATTTTTATCTTAGACCCCTCCTAAATTCTTTCATATAGGCGCCTATAATTGCCATGAAAAAATAGACTTCTTTAATTTAGTATTATCATTATGTAAAAACTAAAGAATACATTATATCAATCTAATTTCTCCGTTGTAAAACTATTCATGAACTGATATAATTTTTACCAAGTTATAAAAATTAGAAAAATATGGACCATTTAAGAAAATTAATAAAGATAGTAGGAAAACAAAATTTTTTACTTACCCGAATTGATAGAATCCTGTGTTATTGAAATTTTGAAAAAATACCATTTAATGAATGAAAAAAGCAGTTGGTTTGGTTTTGGAGCGCTACGGTCTACTTTTTTTGCAACACGAGAGCTGATGAGACCGGGACCTACTGCTTAAAGCCTATTCCGAATGGCTACGAACATCCATGCCACTGTGGGATTCGAACCCACGAACTCCGGCTCCGAAGGCCAGCACCCTAACCATTCGGCCATCGTTCGGGGAAAAACAAAATAAGTTGGAATTTAAAAAAAAAATGATTAAAAATATTCTATTACAATGCAATGAAAAAAAATCTGTTCATATTAATAAATCTATTATAATCATTAATAAATCTATTCATACAAATTTATATTTATACTCTGCTATTGTTTTTGTAAAATATTTAAAATTTCATCTTCAGTTACAGGAATAGTTTTATGAATATACAGCAAGCAGAGTCCATTTCTGATGTACTGTTTCTCAAATAATTTTTTACATATTTCATAGTGTCCCAGTCCCCTTTAACGAACACAGCAGATGCTAGGCCGCTCAGGCTCCGAATCCGCAACCATTAGTATTTTTTTTTTCTTTTTAAGAAAATTGAACACAAAATAGTTATTGTGTTAAAATGTTCCATCCCGTAGTTCTAGTGTTAAACGAAATGTTTAGCGTAGATAGTACCATACCAGTGGCGTGCGGTAGGTTTTCGTGCAGGGTGTGCAGAGAACATGGATTTTCCAATAAATCTTTAATTTTTGAGACATCTCAGTTCTCCATTCTGAAACGGGTTATTTATTATGAATATAAATTTAAAGATTACAATAAATAAAATATTTACTTACGAGTAGTCGAGTTATAACTATAAAAACAGCTAAACTTATGAGAATTCTACTAGCACTGAAGCAAAAATCATGTCTTTTGTTGAATGGCATCATATCGGCGTTGAAAAAGCAACGCTTCTGGCTTCCACAAAAAACTTATATGTTCAGCAAACGTAGTACCCCATGGAGCCCGCCACTGCGGTGCCTCATCCGGAAGCTCATTGGTGTCGACAAACCGAACGTCTAATCCACGTGCAGAGGATTTCACTGCACGCTAGCAAAATAGAGAGAACTGTTTCTTGTTCGGTCATTGGATTAAATTATATTACTAGTTGTTTTTAACATTTGGAAATTCTGCGAAAAACATCTTGACAATGTTTAAAAACAAAACCAGGGATATGGTGTTACATAATATAACTTATATACTGTCTGTAAGACACAATGAATGGTAAAATTTGGACTGTTCTGTTAAAATTCGTTTCTTTAAAACAAAACAACATTGTTTTTCAGCTAATTATTTCAATAAATATAATATATCACCGAAATTAATTTACCACACTAAAACATTTCACTTTATATTCATGAAATACTTCTTTTATATATCCATGAAAACAAAATCTTACAATATATAAATTTAAACACTAACCCAAAATCGTATGGCCAGTTAATCAGTTAAAAAAACAAAACCGCTTCAGCACGTAAGTCCCCGCTCTAATACAACGCTTAATAAACCATACCTTCGGATGATTTTGAATATCAAATGCAGGAAAAATAGCTGCATTTGCCTCAGTGCCATAGTATGCTGTTCTTCTCCAGTAGCCCAAACATATAAAGCGTGATTTTCAATTTAGTGCGCAGTGCGTGTGTAACACACCCTCTTTCTAGGTGCGCTACGTTTGCGTGGGACCTGCCCGCCTACTTTACTGGGGCAGGAATATCCGTGCCACTGTCGTTGGGATGCATAATCGAAATTAAGGCACATCAGGATTAGATGGACAACACACATTTATTTACAATATTAAAAAAAAAAACAAAATTAAAGAAAATCAAATATCATAGTGAGTCTGAAAGCCAGTCTTAGCCAGAATTTTAGAAACCGAGCGTCGTCTTTCCTCACATCAGCACAGAGAGATGTTTCTCGGCTGCCGGCTCTATCTCGACTCTCGAACTCTCTCAACTCCGCTGCCCTCTTGCAGATCTCTCCCTTCTTTAGGAGGGGGGGGATGTCTGGAAACTTGAGCCCTACCGAAGAGAGCACACCCTCCTTCTCCAAGGCCCTGCAAAAACATCCAACGACACCGAAAATCCTTATTGGTCCCCCATCAAAGCACACGTGTTTCCGTAGGTGCAAATTCCTTACAACGTGCACATCAGAATTTCCTATTTTCGTTTGCACTCTACGTGGTGCAGAACCTAGTACCGCACGCACTGCGGGAATACAAGCAAGCAAATTATCATACTATTTGAATATATTATAAATAATATCTATTATATACCATATAAAGACAGGTAGACATAGGTGAAGAAAATTATTGTCCCTCATAATTTTGCCATGGTGTGCATTGCACACCCTGCTTATATGGACCGCACGCCACTGTACCATACATCTTCTTTCGACCAGAGATACACGGAAAGAGATAATATGTACATACACATTTGCACAGGGGAATACCTTTTATTAAAGAGGAGAAAAGGACGTACTTTGTCATCTCATCCCTCAGTTAGTTCACTAGTTCACTATAGGAATTAAAAATTAGCGGCACTTAAGTTGAACTGAGAATGTACAAAGTTCGATTACTTACTCTAGGAAAATTAGTAATATTTCTGCTAGAGGATAAAACAGGCGTAAAACGAAAGCTGAAGCATAAATAAAGCCACAAAATGCACCACACAAATCCAATATCACCTGCAAAAAATGAAACAAATAAGAAAAAGGGCTTTTTGTAATAATATTGATTAGTGAAAAAAGTCCTTTCATGACGAGATTAGTTCAATAAAATTCTTTTAAATAAATTTTCGATCATCTAGAGCTAGGGAATTCAACATTTTACACTCTGGAAAACACTTTAAGTTTGTCGTTTATTTATTTATAAGATAATTTCCTGATAAAAGACTAGAAAATATAAGATGTCAAAGCTTAATTTTATTCTACTCAAATTTATAAAATGATTATAGCATCTTTATTTTATCCCATTACAAACATAATAAGATATTGAATGATGAGATAGCTAATTGTTTTTAGAGGGGAGAGGTTCTAAAAATATATTCTGTAAATAATAACAAAAGAAGCAGTATTTTTAATTACAAAAAGTTATTAAAAAGGGAATCCTTTTGATAACCTAGCCTTGATTGTTTTTGTTACAAAGTATTTTTACGTCTGAAATAATTGTTGGAATGTACATCTCAACGTCATCTTCATCCCATTTATTTCTGTATTTTGTATTTCACTGAAAAGAAACTCAGGATTGAAGAAGGGCTAGACCACAGAATCCTTCTGACCCATTTTCTGAAAGTCTTGGAGGTTAGTGTAAGGTATACATCTACGTTAAAAACGTCATTTTTTGCCAAAAATCATAATTTTTTTTAATTTCTTTATTGTAAAATTTCAACTTTTAGGCTTCTAAATCTGTTTTTGTTTTGTCTCTACGGTATTTTAAAGAAAAGTTACAGCTGTTTAAACATCAGTGACAGCTGTCAAAACAAAACAGACGTAGCAGCTTCGGAACCGGAAGTTGTGAATTTAAAGCCTTTTAAAGAGCGTTTTCAAGACAAAACTTTTTAGATTTTCATGAAGATTAGTTTAAACATTTTTCTAGTATTTTTAATAATTAGCAACTTGACAATTAGAAAGTTTTGAAGCAAGATATTGTGGGGAATTTTAAATATGTATTTTAATTTTTTAATAGTTAAAGTTGCTTTCATAAACTTCAAATGCGTTTTTCTTAGAACGGTATTTTTAATAAAATGTTGAAACTTGAGATGTGATTCCTCAAAAAGTTCTTAAAATATTTTGTTGAAAATTATTATGAATGCTTTTGATAGTATTTACTAGTGAATGACCTAAAAGTTTTAAATTTGGATAATTTTTAATGATGTTACTCTCATAGTTAGATATAAAGATAATGAAAATTCGTTAAAAATTTAATGTGCATGATTTTGAAGAATCAAACTTTTTTTACCAAATGTAAATTAAGCAAAGATTTTAGGTGATTCACTAGTCCAGTATATAAGAAATGTGTTGCATCAAAAAATATTGAAATAATTTACTTTATTAAAAAATTAGACCTTTTGAAAAAACCCGATATTTTTACCAAATTTTCTTTATTTATTAGAAATTTTACGAAAACTTCTCCAGGAATAAATTTTTTAAGTGCAATTCTCTATGATAATATAAAAAAATAAATCTAAAAATGTAAAAACATGATCTAGTTTCAGCGTTTAAAGAAAAAAGTTCTCCGAACGTAGACGGATACCTTAATAGACAATTGTAAGGAATTTGGATCTACTACCCTTTTATTGCAGCTGTGCACCCTTCCCTATATCTGGAAGTCTACCCTCTCCACCCGGTGTTCCTTTGGGGAATGTGAGTCGACCTGCTTTGGGGCTGATAAGTTTTCGAATATGTCGCTCTTATGCAAGATGGCAGTGAATCTAAAAGGAAGATTCCTTTTTCGGAAGGGTTCAGGTTTCCAGAAGCTGACCCCCCAAAAAAGAAGAGAGAGGAGAGCCTGTCGTCAGTTGAGGGAGAATGGAGTCGACTGAGAGCCTGCGACCCGAACACCCAGCTAGCACGGAAACGTTGGATTTTCGTTGGCTATAAGTTGGCTGTTGGTCTTTGGTTGGGTAAACGTTGAAAAGGGGAAATGAAGTGATGGTAATTAGTTGGCAAAATGTTTGGTTGGCCATCGGTAATTCTGAAATGTTGGCCAACCGTTGGGCCAACGTTAGAGATTTTCTGTTTACGCCTCTTGCACAAATATCAGCATACCATTGGCTAAGAAATATAAAAGTAACCTCCTATATCTACGAGCATGTGCAGAAGCTCCGCCAAAAGAGAAAGTTGTGTATTAACCGCCATCTTTAGGGTTACATCGCCATCGCTGCAGGATTTCAAATTTGCAAGGTAAGTTCTCTTGATATTTTTGTGTTCTATCATATATGTCCTCATTATTATTAATTTATTCCTGAAGAAAACGATGTTTGGCTATCTGAACTGTAGTTTCTCTTTTGTGTTTTTATAGTAACATACCATTTACAAAAGTATATACACGATGTTTTAGTACACTTTGATCTTTAATACCTTTTAACACACTTCTTTAGTACAGATTTAAGAAAATAGCAAATTTTAAGTCAATTTAAGATAGGTGACATAATTTTTTTAAAGCATGCTGATTTAAATTATCGTTAGGTTACTTTTTGTATCTTTACTTAATAATAATAATAATAAAGTTGTATAATGATATGTAAATATTATGGATTTCACTTTATCATAGTTAGGAAACTTGTTTACTTTATAACTTAATTTTATTTATTAGATGTAATTATGTTTGCTTTTATTTTTTACATATTCAAATCATCTTTGAATCATTTTAAAAAGCTAAAAGGATAAAAGGAAATGTCTGTGGTAACATTAAAACATTTTATAATATATACTTTTCAAGTTACTTATTTGTGTTTCAGATGCCATGAAATTGTGAATCCAGAGAAAATGTAGAGAACTTTGGTAGATGGAAATGGTGGCCGAATTTAAATTTAAAAGAATTGTAAATAAAAGAAAAATAACTAAAATATGTATATTTTTTTTGTTTAACTTCTGTTGTGTTGTGCTTTTCTTCAGTTATCTATTTTTAGCTCTCAGAAGGGGAAATTTTCGTGTTTCTTATTTACGAAACAGTTTGTATCATTAAAAAAAATTAATACAGATTTCAAAGGAATGAATAGATTGCTGCAGAGTAAGTATTATATGAAATGTGTGGTGTGGACTAAAATAAACTATGTCATTCTTTTTATATCTATTTTCTGTTTTGCAACTCTTGCAAAATTTAAAAATGACTTATGTTATAAAAACACCAGCTTATTTTAAAGTAATAGCACATGCCTATTCTATATTATACACTATAGCAAAATAAAAAACGGAAATAATAAACGTTGGCATTCCGTTGGCCCACCGTAGTATTGCGTTGGCAATATGTAAACAACCACCATTAGCCAACTATTAACCAACGGTTGGCCAACGGTTGGCCAACGTGTCATATCAACGTTGGCCCAACGTATGCAGTACAACGTTGGCCCAACGTAACGTTGCTAGCTGGGTAGCAGTGATAAAAAGCACTACTTCAACCTCTAAACGAATAAAGAGCGAAAACATAATTTAATGAATTAAGAAAATGAGTTTGCCAAACAAGAATTTAGTACGCTTACAGCGGCTTTCTTAAAAAAAAAAAAAAAAAAAAAAACACGAAAGTAAAGAAGCTGCAATGTGAGAAATCGTTCACATAACAATGCATATGTGAAAGACAACGCTTTGAATGATTAAAATTAATCATCCTGTACTTTGACAAAGACAAAATACAACAATAAATTCTCAAAATTACTTGACCAGAATAAATTCAAATAAACTGAAAAATGTAATTTGGTATCGCCATCTAGTGAGCGCTGGGAGAATTACAAATTACAGTTAGAAAAGTGATGAAACACGGTGAAAAATTAATAGACTTCAGGTACAAATTAATAAACATAAAATAACAAATAGATATTTTGTATTTGGTTTTATAAAATTATAAAATTTTAATTTCGTTTTTCAAGTTTTTTAACATTTTTTTGGATTTTCTAAGAATTTTTATAAGACAAACACAGGACACCACACAATCAAGCAAAAAACAATTGTGTAGCAAGATAGCTGAATGATGCAAAACCCAAAAAATATTGGAAGCATAAATACTTTAAGAAATGATGCAACGCTTGTCTTTTATTTTTGTTGAGCCTGCTCGTCCACCTGAACATGGTTGAGGATAAATAAGGCTCCGGGACTCTGAATATCATTTATCTTTGCAATTTAATTATATAATATTGGAAAGAAATTGTGTTGTCCATTGAGTTTCGGAAGTAATTTTATGCATTCCAGAGACAACCGAACATACCTGCCCCAGTTAACCCTTTAGCGGACAGTGGTTTTGCAATGAGACAACATTTAAATATCTTAATTTTTTCTTTACTTTTTATAGACGTATGAATGATTTTTTCGTTTTTTATGTTTTGACAGTCTAAACCTTAGTATATGACAGCACTACATTTAATTTATTTTTTTTCTTTTAAAATATATGTAATTAAACTTTCCGTACCTGGAAAGTCAGTAATTCAATTTTTCTGACTTAAACTTCAAATAAAAGTATCTATCAAACAACGCTTATAAATTGTTAAGTTATTTATTTATTATACTATTTTTTAAGCTATTTATTTATTATACTATTTGTTAAGATATTTATTTATTATAATATTTGTTTAGCTGTTTATTTTTTATACTGTTTGTTAATCTATTTATTTATTATGCTGTTTATTAAGCTATTTATTTATTATACTGTTAAACTATTTATTTATTATACTATTTTTAAGTTATTTATTTATTATACTATTTTTAAGCTATTTATTTATTATACTATTTGTTTAGCTGTTTATTTATTATACTGTTTGTTAAGCTATTTATTTATTATGCTGTTTATTAAGCTATTTATTTATTATACTATTTTTAAGTTATTTATTTATTATACTATTTTTAAGCTATCTATTTATTATACTGTTTAAGCTATTTATTTATTATGCTGTTTATTAAGCTATTTATTTATTATACTGTTAAGCTATTTATTTATTATACTATTTTTAAGTTATTTATTCATTATACTATTTTTTAAGCTATTTATTTATTATACTATTTGTTTAGCTGTTTATTTATTATACTATCTGTTAAGCTATTTATTTATTATACTGTTTATTAAGCTATTTATTTATCATACTGTTAAGCTATTTATTTATTATACTATTTTTAAGTTATTTTTTTATTATACCATTTTTTAAGCTATTTATTTATTATACTATTTGTTTAGCTGTTTATTTACTGTACAATCTGTTAAGCTATTTTTTATTATACTATTTGTTAAGCTATTTATTGTACTATTTGCTAAACTTTTTATTTATTGTACTATTTTAAGGATACTTATTTATTGTTCTTACAATATAATTAAAATTTTAAAAAGTATTATATTCAAGCTGTACAAGGGGAGGGGTTTGTCAGTTAAACTACTCCTCAAACCCTCCTAAAGGTATACCCTTCTAAGAAATGTTAAGAAAAATTTTCATATATTTTACATTCATAAGGTTCATCGATAACATTTATAAACTAATTTAATTAAATTCCAAAGAATTTATGTTGGTGACTTTCTAAGGGTTAATTAGGCCGGCATGTCACAGGCTGGTTTCATAGCACAACATTGGTACTTACAACCTTGTAAATCAAATAAACTCGTAATATAGTGAAATTACATTTGTTTTAAGAAGACATATTAATAGAAATAGTGAAAGATGCATTTCATTTTATTCACCTGTTATGTAGAACACATTATACCAGTTTACATCTGGATAGTTATTAAAAATACCGGACAGCAAAATTGTAGCGAAAGCCCCGACTTGTATTCCGCTAGTTGAACTGGCAGCGCAATAGATCAGTTTTTTACTAGGTATCCACTGTCCTGCCATGAGGCTGAAAGCCGCCACGGTTGATGCCTAGAAAGAAAAGTGTTAGCTTTTCACAGGATGCGTTCACAGAAAGATAAGTGGTTTGAATTCTTTGGACTGAGCACTCTAGTTCAGAGTTTACTGGCAATAATACACGCAGAATAAACTGAAATGCTGTTAGCATAACATAAAATAGTGTGTAGTCGATTAAATCAATAAAATTAAACTTAAATGATTAGGTTGCTGAGGTGAGGCAGAGCAGATACAATAAGATGTATACAAAACACGGTGTAGACAAGACTGCCACGGTTGATGCCTAGAAAGAAAAGTGTTAGCCTTTCACAGGATGCGTTCACAGGAAGATAAGTGGTTTGAATTTTTTAGGCTGAGCACTCTAGTTCAGAGTTTACTGGCAATAATACACGCAGAATAAACTGAAATGCTGTTAGCATAACATAAAATAGCGTGTAGTTCATTAAATCAATAAAATTCAACTTAAATGATTAGGTTGCTGAGTTGAGGCAGAGCAGATACAATAAGATGTATACAAAACACGGTGTAGGCAAGAATTAAAAATTAAAGACGATGCAAAACTTCACATTAGAAAAAGTATACCACACGATAATAAAATTAACAGTAATACTTTTGGAGGTGCAAGGACCGATTTTTAGTATTTTATAAATTTTTATGTGCTTTTTATATTTTTTAGAGATTTTTATGGTTAAGTTTTTAGTTTTTTGGTTTTGGTTTTGGAGCGCTACGGTCTACTTTTTACTACACGAGGGCTAATGAGACCGGGACCTACTGCTTAAAGACGATTCCGAACGATTACGCTTTTAGAATTATATAAAAATAAAATACATAATTACTTTCGAGAGAGAAACAGACTGAGAACTTAAATCAGAACAGAACGCTGTGATGAAGACCAACCAAAAAAGAGTAAGTGGTCAGTGACAATCCGATAAATTGACCCTCTAAAGTACGGCTACAAGAAGTTGCTTCACTCTGGAAACGATAAGAGGAAAGTTTAGGGGGTATATCTGGTATTCAGTTTCACAAGACTACTCATCTTACAACATACATTGGTTTGGTCTGGAGCACTATGGTCTCCTTTTTCACAACATGAGGGTTAATGACACTAGGACCTATTGCTTAAAGCTGATTCCGAAAGGCTACGAACAACCCTGCCACAAAGGGATTCGAACCCAAGAACTTAGATATAGCTGGTATTCCATTTCATAAAACTACTTGTAAAATATACATTGGTTTGTTTGGAGGGCTACGGTCTACTATTTTTTTTCACTACTAGGGCTAATGAGACTGGGACATACTGTTTAAAGCTGATTCCGAACGGCTACGATAAACCATGTCACAAAGGAATTCGAAACCACGAACTCAGGTACTAAAGATCATAGCTGCAACCATTCGGCCATCATTTGGCAAGAAAACATAGGGGGAAAGAACTCCTTGAGAGTTGGATAGGATTAGCACCGGGGTAGTGGGAGCCAATCAAAGTTTAGTTTATAGCAGTTTGGATGAATAGAAGTCAAAGTTATGAGCTAAGATGGCTATTGGTCTCCTTCGATTATAGAGTTTTTATAGTCATACTGAGTAAGTGTTAGCTTTTAAGAATTCAGTTTTGCTCAATAGTCATTTAATACTTTTTCTTTATAAAACTAGCATATAGCCCGTCATATGACGGGATCAGTAAAATTTTTAATTTTCCAAAATTGTAAAGTACGCTATGAGGCAGGTAAAAAAATGGTTTGTTTTTTGGCTGAGAATTATCTTGCAACAAAAAATAACCGATGATTCAGTTTAAAATTATCACATATGTACCTAATCTATTATTGAAGCCAAATATAAAAGAAAATTATTGACGTCATATCTAAGTTCAAAGATAAAACATATGAAAATAAGGCATAATTTAAACAATTTAAAATAGGAAATGATTCAATAAGGCGATTTCACGCAGTAGGGCAAATTCTCAAATTATGACAATTCTGGCTTTAGTTTCAAACGGAAGGGCAGTTTACTGTTTATCTATTGGCTGTTGTAAACATGAAAATGAATGGGAAGGGCATTATAATAGTTCGTGACGTTGCGACAAATTGCCTTATGAGATGGTTAAAGGAATGACGTCATAATGCTAGAAAAATGTTATTTTTACCTATTTATTATGGGATAAATTGATAAATTTAATCGCCTGTTCTTAACCGCGGAAAATAGGAGTTGAAATAATGGCATTAAAAGCTCGAAAAGAGGGGAAGGGGTGGATTTCGAACGTTTCGAAGGCAATATTTTTCGCTGTGATATGAAACATATTTATATTAATTTTTTTTAGAATCAGATCTATAGTTTAGGAGAAGATAAACATTACTCTCTTTGAATTTTGCTAACTATGAATGCCTCTATCCATCCCAGGTCCAACCGCTTTATAAAATCGAGGACAGACGTACAGATAACTTAGGCTATTATTATATAGGGGATTTTTTAGACATATTACGTCTTTTATGTAATTAGCATTTTCATATGCTATTTTAAAACACACTTTAAGAATCTGGAGCAATATTGTAATGCATTGTAATGAATCTGCAGCAGTACTTTAGAATTATGCATTCTTTGTTATTAGTATCTCTTTAGATATTTGCAAACTAGGGACTACGCAAGGTATTTAAAATACAGCTTTAATCGTCGAGTTTGTATGGTAAAAATATAACTGCTCGTGTAAGTTCTATTCTGAATAAAAAAATTTAATAGTCTGAGAAAATCTATTTTTCTAGTTGCCAATTTCTTTCTATGGAACTGAAAAAACTCTCTGAATAATTTCAACTATTCAGTTTACATTATAACTAAAGTAAATTTTATGAGGAGGTGGTAGCTATTGGATTTTGTTACAGAATCTAGTAATACCTCTATGTTGTGAGACACCTACTACTTCTTTTAGGTATGTCATTTTAACCAAAAAACTGTGAAGCAATAACTGTCATAAGAAGTCATAAATGACATCCCCTTTCAGGCCCTGGCTATCTATACTGATGAAAGTAAGTCAGATTAAGTCAAAATGAATGTGACATCTTTATAAGTAGAATCGCTAATGGAGATTTTAAATGTAGCTTTAGAATAAAGATCACTGTTCTGTTTCTCACTCAGAAGCCTTTGCATTAAGAGGTTATTTGGTTTATATCATACACTCTGTTAAAGAGTTTAGATTTTGGAGAACGGTAAACATTCTATCTAGAAACTAAAAAAAGTTACCTCGTAAATAATTAGAAATAATTAGACAAGATGCTGTTTCTAAGTTAGCTACTTTGGATAAGACGGGTTTTATGTTTCTTCAGTGGGTTTCTTTTCCCTGATGTGATTTGTCGGATGGAGAAACCAAAGAAGATTATGAGTTACCCATTACTTCCTCAGATGTGAAGGCATTAAAAATTCACTGAATAAGAAAGTTTAATGAAAATACTGATTGGAATTTCCTACTGAAACATTTTTTGTTTACAGCTAGCTTCCCTGGTATGTTCTTAGATTATGCTAGCCTAATATCTTCCTAGAACATCCTGTCTAGTCTTTATAGTTTGCCCATCAAAAGTATAAACTTCGTTAAGAGTATTCAGATTTATTCCCTTTTCAGTTGCTCTTCTTTATCTTTTATATCTTATAGATTGCGTTGGATCCCCTGCGTGATATCTGTCTAATGATGGAAAAATTGTGTTGGACCAGCTTATGAAAATATCCCCTATATAATAATAGCCTAAGTTATCTGTACGTCTGTCCTCCAATTTATGAAGCGGTTGGACCTGGAATCGATAGAGGCATCCATTCAAAGCGAATAAAGTTTATCCTCTCCTAAACTATCGATCCGATTCTAAAATAAATTTGTATAAATATGCTTCATATCACAACGAAAAATACTGTCGTCTTTAAAACGTTCGAAATCCAACTCCTCCCTCCTTTTCGAGCGTTTAATGCCATCATTTCCAGCCCCATTTTCCCCGGTTAAGAGCAGGTGATTAAATTTATCAATTTGTCAATAAATAGGTAAAAATAACAATTTTTTCTAGCATTGGGACGTCATTCCTTTAAAAATCTCATTTAATCATTTCATATTCTAAACTACTTAAATATCGTCTACACTATTTTAATATCTTTTATTACTGAACTTAGATATTACGTAAATGATTTTATTTTATATTTGGCTTAAACAATAGATTAGGTACATACGTGATAATTTTAAATTTAATCGTCGATTATTTTTTGTTGCAATGAAACTTTCACCTCCGGTATTAACAATAAATTATTTTCATATCAGTCTAGGAGTCTATTTCACGGACTAATAAATATCTAACTTTTAATTTATATATATTTATATATAATTTATATAATTATAACTTTTAATTTATATTTGGAAATTAAGAAGTTTGTTCTTTTGTGTGTTTGTTTATTATACATAACCACACGGTTTGACTAAATGAATTCAATGTGATTCTAAACTGCATTACAGGATCGGGAGACTCTAGAGGAGTATGACGATAAATAAATTATTGAGAGTGAACCAGATAGTTTTCAGCCAAAAAAACAAAACATTTTTTTACCTGCCTCATTGGGTATTTAACAGTTCTGGAATATTAAAAATTTTACTAATCCCGTCATATGATGGGCTCTATGCTAGTTGGCTTATAAATGAAGAATTGCTTAATGAGTTAATGAAAAAAGGAAGCATACATGCCCAGCGGCTTTAATCATTTGAGTGATTATTATGGCCCAAAATTGCAAGCCAGTAATTTGAGGAGTAAAATGTGTAAAAAGAGATGATAGTAGCATGCCTGTAAAGGCGATGAATTTGGGACTCAATCGCTCCACGAGCAATTCCGATGGAAGTTGTGTTAACACCAATCCATAGAAATAGCTGACAAGCACTTGTGTGATTTGGGTTGCACTCCAGTTATATTCACCATCCTGTGGGAAATAAGAAAATATATCAATCATTACTCCTTGTATGGGGGATGATATAATCTCTGAGATAATATATTTAAATTACAGTTTTACACTTTTGAATAATTGTTGACACAAGGTGAAGGTGAAGGTAAATGTTTTACAGAGTACTTCGCTGTTCGATGCATTACCATTACCCCGGAAGGGAATAATATCTGTACTTCGAAAGTAGTGGACACTAAGTCATTAATTTCAAATTTTGCAAGAGGCCATAATAAAGGTTTTTCTTGTTAGAGTTTGGCCGTTTTTAGTTAAAAACTTTATAAAGTCTTTAAGGTAATAAGGAATACATAGTGCCTCTAAACTTATGAAGATAGTAGAAATAAGAAATTTTGTGTCCAAATGGTGTTCTTTACTTCGAAATTTAGTTTATCCATATCTTTTTCGCGAATTGTTATATTTTTCAATTTCAAGAAATGGAAGTAATGCTTTTAGCACATAATAGAGGATAACATATTATACAATGAAAAATCTGATTCTTTCTTTAAAAAAATGGACATAGTGCCTTTTACTTCGGATGTACAGATATCAAAAACTTAAATTTGTAGAAACTCTAAAACAGTAAGTCAAACAAGACATTTTTTCCTGACCTGACGTATTGCCCTATGGTCGAAGATTAAATATTTAGGATATTAACTCAAGAGATATGAACAATTTGCTATCCAAAGGATTATAATTCAGAATGGTTATAGAAACAGTTTTTTTCCTTTTCAATATTTCCATTCATTGTTTCATTATTTCTTGCATTTTGTTTTAGAGCTAGTCGTTAGAGACTAATATTACAAATAAATGAATCGTGGTAGCTTCGTCGGCAAAAGTGTGGCGACTCAGTCGCACTGGTTAAATTTTATAATACTTGTTTATATTATTTTTACAATATTACATAATTGTTTATTATTAATTTTACAATACTTATGTTAATTTTTTATTTTACGAAACTATACATCTTTTGTAACTGTTAACCGATGCCGTGCTTTAGGATAAAAGCACCCACACCTGTAGGAAATTGGAAGTATCTAATCTATAAATTGAAGCTAAACATGGGCAATGCTTAATATAAGCCAACAAGTAGCTAGAGAAAAAGAAAACACACACTTAAAATGAAATATTACATTACATAAGTGAAAATATCTTTTGCTGAATTTGATTTTAAAGATTGGTAAGATAGGCTATTTTAAAACCTTTATTAAACGTTTTGTACCTGCTGCACATATAGACCTCATTTTCAACCTTCTACAGCACGAAGCACTTATCAAACAAAATAATTTTTTTAATAAATGTTAAATTGCAAATATATTTTGATAATATGTTATCACTATTTATTGAGATTCAACAGAAAATTCTAAAACAATAGAATTTGTAATTCTTTATCCGCTTACAGTTATAAGACTGTGCGCATCTTTGACACTTATTCCTATAAATAAACAATTTTTACTAGAAATCGAATAAATGTATCTTTGAAATTCACTGTGAAATGAATATATGTTTTTCACGGAAAAACACATAAAAATCGTTTAAAAATTTCAAATATTTAATTAATAAATTTAGCTGTAATTAAAATATTTAGCAGGGAACTAACACAGCAGTTCAAGATTTTAAAGACACATTGTAGTTCAATTTTAATTTAAAAACTTTATATAATTATACAGATAAATGCAGAGTGTTGTGCGCAACAGTTACGTAACAACACCTAAGAATAAGAAACAACACCTATTAAAATTCTGATTGTTTTTTTTAATTTTCCTGTTAAATCTAGAAATTTTTGGATATCTCACTATCCAAAGTACAGCTATCTGGACAGTTAGTAAAAGAATTTTCTAAATACGTAATTTTCAAAGTATAGAAGGTTGAAGATAAGGTTTGATTTTGTAGCAGTTAAAGAGCACCTCGCCTTTAAATTAAAGAAAAAAAATATCTAAAATCGAGTAAACTACTGAATTTACTCCTACAACCTTACCTCAGCTCGTAGATTAGTAGCATTTGTGACTGGACACACGGCTGGCTTTCTTTTGTACAGATACGACCAATTTACCATCTCTACGATGGCAATACTCATGTTTATTCTCTGAGCGCTTATAACGAAACAGCAGCAAAAGAACATGATGCAAAACACTCTACGAGCTTCTCCGACAAATGAAGTACCCACTGAAAAATAAGCAAAGCATTTCCTCAGTTCGGACTCCCAACAAATTAAGGAAAGTGATGAGATCTTTGACTAATATTTCACGTAAAAGATAAAACTAAATTCCTCGATACTAAAATCCAATTTGGGGGCCATAATCTACGGTGCCAATCTCCGTTTCCTAGGTCAAGGGCCCTGGGGTGCCAAGTATATGTCTCGGTTAGGTGGCCACCCTTAAGCGGAACCCCCAATGTTTAGTTCCCAAGCATGTTTGGTGTTTAGTTTGTCCACTCATTGAAGGGAAGAAAGGCCGAGTCAACTTTGCCCACCCCGAGGATCGAGCCTTGGACCTATCCCATGGGAGTGCAAAGAGCTACCCCAAAGTCACTGAGTTTCATTTGAAAGATAGACTTTAGCAAAAAGCCAAGAAGATATTATCTACTTATAAAAAAGGGCCGATGAAAATTTATATTTTTCAAATTTTTACTTTTCATGAACAAAAACCCACATATTCTGTAGCTACAAAATCTGAAGAATATATTGACATTGGGGTGTGCAAGCATATTTTAACATTATTATTATTATTCAACATATTATTTTATGACAGGGCCCCGGTCATTACAAAAAAGTTGGCCTGGTCAGTTTTCAAATTGAAATTCATATATTTTTTACGAGGTATTTATAATCATAAAACCGCCGAACGATGGCCGATTGGTTAGGGTACCGGACTTCGTGGGTTCGAGTCCCCCAGTGGCATAGGTGTTCGTAGCCGTTCGGAATCGGCTTTAAGCTGTAGAACCCGGTTTCATTAGCCCTCGTGTTGCAAAAAGTAGACCGCAGCACTCTAAGCCAAACCTAATCCTAATCATAAAACTAAATAAAACGATTTTTTTATTAGGAGGTGAAATTTTTGCATACATAATATTAGCTTTATATATGTAATAAGACGCTTTTTACCTCATTACGAAGTGGTCTTCCAGTTATCACCACCCTGCAATCGTGGAACCTCACGATAAGAAAGCAATCAAGACACTCAAAAATTCAATCTGACTTCGTTCATTCAACGACATATCAAAGCATTATCATGAAACCTTATACGACACTCTATATGAAAACCCCCCGAAAAAAACTCTGTCGAAAATGGTGGTGTAATTCTAGACATTTGTTTAAATAGTCATTTGTGTCGACCAATCAGCTATTGCTTGAAGTGACGTGGGTGATGTAACCCAGGCATTAAAACACTATTTTTGGATATGTCATAATTTCTACTAGCGAACAACATTCGAGAATATTCGTTAGGGTTCCACGAGAAGAATTACCGGGAAAATAGAATCTTAAACCGAAAGTGATAAAAATATCATTACACACACACACACACACACACACACACACACACACACACATATATATATATATATATATATATATATATATATATATATATATATATATATATAACGCAAGGCGTTTTATTCTGACAGTCCGTGAGAAGGAGCTGCATCATCAGTCTTTCCCACTGCGGCTTTAAATGAATGATATTTGTTCATAGATGTGCAAACGTTCGTTTTTATGAAAATAATTGCAGTTAATTAGAGGGAACGTGCAACTAAAGTTTCCATTATTTCACATGCGCATTATGTCTAATAGCACACGAATGCTCAGTGCAATGGGTGCTTTTCTCTGCATATAGCAACATATTAACGTATATAAATATATCGTGTTAACCTATTTTCAAAATTAACAAAAGTGTTTTGATTAAGATTATAATTTCGTATATTAAAATGTTTGTTTATGTCAGAGCTTGATTTTATGAGGAAAATAAAAAAAGTAAAACTTAAAAATGATCAGCAATTTGCTTTAAACTTACTTTGAAATCATTGAGTTATTATCTGTTAAGTAATAAAACTAATAAATAAAAGTATATCATGTTTGATAGGTAGCAAATAATAAACTCCGATGTGATATCGTTTTGAGGTAGAAGGGATAGTCAAAATAACATAAATCCAAAATATTAAAAAGATAGGTTGTAATATAAATAATTTTTCAGTTTGAAATGTACTTCTCCCCTTTAATCATACCTTGAATTTAAATCAATTTCACCCAAGCTGTATTCGAATTTTTTGTTCACATTCTCCACTAAGCAAGGTTAGTTTTTTTTGCAAAGTAAAATAAGTATAATTTTAAAAAAATGGAAAAAATTGAATAAAAGCTAAATTTTTATTGTACGTTTTATATAATTTTCTCTTTACTCTGTAGATTTAAAAAAAATTCTTAAGATGCGTAACTTAAAGAAAGAATTTCAATATGTAATGAATAGATATATTTTATAATACAAAATTTTGTGCATTACGTAATATTGCATAGCAAATAATCTGTCCTCGGCGACGACATCGACTTAAAAATTCTCTTAAAATTACGTTTTTAGGTTTTCTTTCTAATTTTTTGTTCTTTGCTGTTTTTATTAGTGAAGTACCGTTTTCTGTACTTTTTGGCTATTTTTTCCAATATTTTGGGTATCGTATCCTTCCGCTACATTGCTCTCGTTTATTTTGTACTTTGCGTAATGTTCTGTCTCGTTTTATGTTTTATTTAAAAAAAAAAAAAAAAAAAAAAAAAAAAAAAGTTTAATAAGAAGTTTAAAATTTTGTAAAATTCAAAAATACATCTTTTTGTTAGTGTTGTCACTTTTTGTTTATTTTTTATTATTTGCCAAGTTGCTTCTGTTATAGTCCCTGTAATTTTTTTTTTAAATTTCTGAGCTTCACGTTGTATTGAATATCATGCATGCTGTTAACCATACCTACTGGTCATGGTCAAGGTTCCAGTCTAATTATCCCCTAATTAGAGAACGCGTTGGTTACTCATAATTTTTTATGAGAACGTCCTCACCTCCTCGCTACCATGTGAGCTGGAGTGTATTAAATTTTTGGCTAGAGGCCTAAATTTATGTTTCGATCCGCTTACGTTCGGAGGTTAAAGTGAAGACTTTCCACTTCGCTAAGTACTCCGTTAAACCCAATTACCTTGACCTTGAACTTGCATAGAAAATAAACATTTTGGGTGCTACCATATTACAGTCATATGCCACTGGTGACTTCTGCGTCATAATGATGTTAGAGTGAGAAATTTTTGGTGCCAAATTTCCATCTCTGGCGATGTCTGATGGACGTGGAAGCTATAGACTCAAGTGCTATATGTTGATTGTAATATAGTAGCAGCCTTTGAGGAAATTTCTTGTGAATGTTCATTTTTATGTCGGAATGACTAAAATATGTACAATTTTCACCAGACTAATAAATTTTTCCCGTAATGCAATAAAAAGAGTTTAGAGAAACTTAGGGTGCTACCATATTACAGTCGACATATGTCACTGGTGACTTATGCGTCATAATGATGTCAGAGAGGGAAATTTATAGTAACAAATTCCCATCTCTGGTGATTTCTGACGTCATTATAACGTAAAAATCACCAGTGACATTAGTCGACTGTAATACGGTAACAGCCTTAGGTGTCGTACTTTGGGAAAAAGGCCATATTACAGTCCATACCATATTACAGTCAACATATGTCACTGGTGACTTCGGCGTCATAAAGAAGTCAGAAACCGCCAGAGATGAGAATTTGGTACCAAAAATTTCCCTCTCTGACATCATTATGACGCAGAAGTCACCAGTGACATATGTGACTGTAATATGGTAACACCCAAAGAGTAAGCAAGACACAATGTAGGCATGATGGGATTGAACTTCCAAGAAATCACGTGGTTCTGACGACAATCCCGGCAAAAATAAAAGGTGAAATCACTGCTCATGTAAACGGGTTTTTTCTAACCTGAAAATAAAATCCCTTTTACCCGGCAACTTTACTGGCATATGTAAACGAGGCTCTAGTATTCACATATGTTTACTTATCACTTGCAAAGTTTATGCAAATATTTTATTTGCGAGAACAGCGCTATTTATTAAATAAATTTATCTTTAAAATTGATGCTCCATATTGCACGTGTAAACCTGTATTAAGTGATAGAAGTTGTTTATTTCCAGCTATTTCAGTTTGTATTCATAATACAGAAAACATGCATGCATGATATATTGGCAGTTTTATAAAGATTTTATTGTTGGTGGTGATAGATGAGTTTTACAGATTACCATTTGTATACCTCAGAAGATTATACAAACTTGCATAGAAACAGGGAGGATATTCAGCTCCATCCATTCATGAAAGTGCAGAAATCTGACTTGCTTTGTTAACTAAATATTTATTTCGAGTGCATCATGAAGTTCCTATACCATCTACTATGGTGCCGGGAATACAATTTGTAATCTACAACGAACAAAGAAACTTTCTCTCCATTTATATACTGAGGAAAATTTAGGAGTTTATCGGGACAGTGCTTATTTCAGGGAGAAATTACTAAAAGCATTAGCGCCATCTATTAACTAATGCATAAACTAAAACTATTCAGTTAATCTTCGATGAGTTTAGGCAGCTTTTCCCCCATTAGTAATTTGTTAGACCTGTAAGGGCACATTAAGATATTGATTTTAGTTAACTCATATAAAAAAAATTATAAAATTATAGTTGAAAATTGTTATTATTTTTAAATAAGTTTGTAAAAGCGCAAAGTTGTAATTAAAATAAATCAAACTAAAATAAATTAGTATTCAAAATTCCTAACTAGGCATCAACGAAGTTATACTATGTAGGCTTAGATTTAATAAAGAAATGTAAGACTTGTAGCTCTTGGCCTTTCGAAAAATTCTCTGGGATCTTTGAGAAGTTTGATATTTTTAAAGAAAACTTTATATCTCCATAAATATATGAACTATTCGCAGAAATAAACACAAATATTTACAAAAATCTTCATATTCCCATTTTAGAACAACAACGTATTTTAAGCATTATATTTTACAACGTGATTTCAAAAATGGTCGTTTTTTTTTATTTAATCTTTGTTTCTGGTTCATTATTTTGATTTCGGAACAACAGTTGAATGTCTAATGTTCTCTTTACATTCCTGAAGTGTCAGGATAATTTGTCAAGAAGTTTCCTAGATATTTGACAAAGCGTCTTACATCGAAAGCGTCAGGTCATTTTTGTTGTAAAGTGTATAGCTTCACACTTACAAATACACACATTTCCATACTGTTTATGTAAGATACATACACAGACAAAGCTGAAAGCATCCCCCCAGCCCGAATTTTCATTATAGTTGTCATAAATAAAAAAGGATTCCTTTTTATAGTATTGTGACCAATATTTATCTTTTAAATATTGGCTTGTTTTCTGATAAATAGCGTATTTTTTAACATTAGGCATATTTATATACATTGGTTTTATATGCTTAAAGTGGTGTTTCTTAGTCGCCAAAAAAGAAATTACCTCTGATGTGAAACATTTGGGACAATTTTAAACTTACGGAATAAGAAGAATAATACATGCAATGATAACCCAATAAATAACAATTTAAAAATCTCTGTTATTAATTGAATGCAATAGGCTTGAAATGCTAAATAATCATAAATTCAAAGACTTTCAGCTTTAATGAATTTAGGCTAAATTCCATTTTAATTTTGTAAATCTACCATTTTTAATCAGTCGTATTACGTCATAGAACCAAGCGATAAAATCAATTGTACTTCTTTTTAAAAATAAATGTTTATTTACAGCCAAATTTAAAAATTTAGAATTTACTTACTCGGCATGATGAAATTCTTATAAGAGGTGTTTTAGTACTACTTGTTACTGAAAGATGGCTAAATAATTTGTTAGAAAACAAACATAGCAATAGAAAAAGAAGTGATCTAAAATGAAGATTTCATTTCTGATCTCAAGATATCAAGCGGCAAAATAGAATAATTTTTATTCTCCCTAGATGGCGCTGTGTATATTTCGAAACTGAATGATAAATTAATTTTTCTTGTGAATAATTTTAAAATACTAAATGTTAACCTCTAGAAAGATCCTAAAAATATATATGTTATAAAAACTTCAGTCATAATTATTTTTAGCAGGCATAAATTATAAAAACGGTAGTTATTAGTTCGTAATTATTTTTAACTGTCATGATTATGGAAAAACAATAAATCATGAAATTGAATACTTTTCAAGTCTGACGTCATTTCATGGTCTTTTCTCAGTTACGTTATAGTCAGTTTTAATTTTTTGAGATCTAATTATCACATGATTGTTAATTAATTATTTACAGGTCAAATATTCCTGTTAGAGCTAATCAACGGTTAACTTTAACAGGGTTTGGGCAAAATATGCTTTTCTAGAAATTTGCCCTTTTCTGTTAATCTTTTACTTTCCCAAAGTCGTGTCAACTTGTTTATTTATTTATGGAAAAATTGATTATACTATATTTATAATGCATTAATCATACTATGTACTATCTGTTTCATTACTGTTTTGTTATTTTGAATTTTAAATCAAAATTAACAAATGCATCAGTGCCACTTTAAATACAAAGTGTATTACTGTTATTTGTTACATTCCTATTTTCAGACTTTTGGCAATCAAAATGAAAGCCTGTTGTAGCAATATAGAAACATCTTCTTTTAACATGTAAAAAAATAAAGAATCCCACTTTTATAGGAGAATATAAAGTTTCTGACATATTACATGCAGTAAGACTTCATTAAAAATAGTATAATAGAATAATTGTAAATAGAAAATTTCTCTTTCAGTCCATAGATGGTATCATAGAACTTCAAGTTCTTTAATTTACACAAGAAATAATGAACTCTATTGATAAAAAAACCGTAAACAGTAAATTATCTATCTATAAATGTATATATATATATATATATATATATATATATATATATATATATATATATATATATATTCGTTATGAATTCCAAACTGGATTGTTTTAAATAGGTCAAATTGTTTGGAGGTCAAGTGTGTGAAAACTCTTTTTTAGTTCTAAATTTTGTTTGGCGATTTATTTTAGCGCCATTTAATACTTTTTCTTTTAACTAAATGGTAAAATAGTTAAAATCTTTTAATTAACATAATACATTAATAGCGTTTAAGATGTGATAACAGATAATACAATTTTCCTTGTTTATTGATCATATTTACTGAACTTATTTCATCTTAACATCATTCTATCAATTTTAATTTGAAATATTTATTTTCATTTAGAAGTCGTTTGCGCCATTTTTATTTATCCAGTTTTTAGAGGCCAATCTTATTCCATTAGTTCTAAACTGTATTTGGCGAATCTATTTTGGCACCATTTGATATACTTTCCTTTTAATTACGTGATAATTTAAAATCTTTTAAGTAACTTAATTCATCTGATAGTATTTAAAAATACATTTTTAGATAGCACAATTTTCTTTGCATTTTGATCACATTTACTATTACTAGGCTTATTTAATTTTTATCAATTTTAATAGAGAATATTTTGTTTATTTAGAATTCAGTTTCGCCATTTTTCTCAATCCAATTGAGTTTTACTATTGAACCCTATCGAGAGCCTCTGGGACGAGTTGGATCGCCGAATTAAGAGGTGCACTACCCGTCCAAAATCGGTGAAGGAATTTGTTTGTCTACTCCAAGCCGAGTGGCAGACACACAGTATTACACAAGTCACTAGCTTTAATACAAAGATTTGTGAAAAGTATGCCCTGGAGGGTTCACGCTGTAATTGCCTCTCGTGGACGCTCTACCAACTATTGATTTTGAATAAAATTAGTTTTTATTTTCTATCACAGGTGTCCAAACACTTATTGGTAGACAGTGTATATCCTTATTTGTACTAAAAATATAATTCTATAATAAACAAAAAATGTAATTGTATCAAAATTTAGAACATTTCATTCCTTTTATTATTGGTATACTATGCGAACTGATACAATTAACCAGCATGTATGATATTAGAGGTGACCAGAGTATAGTTTGTGGAATGTGAAAAAAGCATTCTAAAGTAAGCTGAAATCAAATTATTATTCATTACATGAAAACAGCATTAAGAGATATTTAACGATGAGCGTCAACATTTTATAATAGAGAACATGGATGTTTGATCATGGCGCCAGCAAAGTACAAAACTGAAAAGAACAGAGTACAACATTGTTACCAGAACTGTTATTAGATAAGTTGAGTTGCTCCAGCTTGGGTGGTTGGTGGGTTGGTTGAAAGGCCATCATACAGAGAACGGCGAGTATTGACATGATATCCATTATCAAAATCGCATTTGATAATTAAACATTCAATTGAATTAAATCTACTTTCTAAAAGTAGCTTCAATCGAAATTGAAACAGAAAAGTACTAGTGAACATTAAAACAAGAAATCCAGAAGCAACGTAGATGTGATTTGGTTTAGTTTGGAGCATTACGGTCTCATTTTTCTCAACATGAGGGTTAATGAGACCGGGACCTATTGCGTAAACCCGATTCTGAACGGCCACGAACATCCATGACACTGTGGGATTCGAATCCATGAACTCCGGTACTGACGATCAGCACCCTGCCCATTTGGCCATCGTTCGTCACAATGTACATGTAATGACGATAGCTATATGGTTGACGTTAAGTTAGAAAATATTGATAAGTTGGTTACAGTAACAAAATGACTGAAAATATATCGAACAGAAATAAATCGATATTTTTTTCGGTTCAGTACCGGTTTTCGTTCTGACCAAAATAACGGTTTTTTCCGGTTCTCTGTTTAGTTCTTGTTCGAAGTCTGATTAAAACTGTGTAAAATCAGCTGCTTTCTTGTTACGAAAAATAATAGTACGGCAGCTCCTGAAGTGAAAATTTAAGCCTTGAAAAGTAAAACAGGAGTGGTTGACTTTTACAGTGGCAGAAATGGGGAAATAAATTCAGTGTAGTCATTTTTAGGCCGCCGGAGGAAACAAAAATGACGGAACAATAAATTAATTAAACAAGAAATTCTAAAAATGCTCATTACTCAAAAAGTATCTCAAAGAAGCACAGCGCATGTTCGAAAGGAGAAAGAAAGAATCGAAATGGAAACAGAAACCAGAAATGAATAAAAAATACAAAGCAAAATAAAAATTAGAAAGAAAAGACGAAAAGCCCGATGCTACATACCTCTTCTTGCACTTGCTGAAGGAATAGAAGCATGAGGTCTACTAAAAAACGTTCTAAGCCTTTTCACAGATAAGGGAATTCAAGCATCATAAACTAGAATGTAGTACAAGATTATCAATTTTGGGAAAATCGTAGTAAAACTTCCAAGTAAAATTTTTTAAGTGACTCAATTCATGAGATAATACTTTAATGTGCTTTAACTCTTAAAAATGAGTTTTGGGGCTTTTTGACAAGATTTACACTTGATGAATTTTTTATTTTTAAATACAGTAGACCCTCGATTTTCCGAGCTAATTGGAACAGCTCGGATATCGGAAATCTCGGTTAATAGAAACCATGTATAAAAAACTTCCGTGCTTGCGAGTTTAACTAACTTTTACAGAAAAAAAGCAATAGAACGTTCTTTAAATGATAAAAATAAACATACATCAACTTATGTTTCTCAGCTAAAAAGATTTAAAAAAGGTGTAATATTTCTTGGAAGTTGAGTGCTTTTGTGGGGAAAAAGTGTCTGTAACACGAACAACGAACTAAAATGTATGCCATTTTTTTCAAGTTCATTTTGGAAAGGAGAAAAAAGAATTAGACTTTCTTATTGACTCGGTTAACAGAAACCTCGGTTAATCGAAGCTTGGTTAATCGAGGTTCTACTGTACAGTAGAACCTCTTTTTAACGACCCCACGATACAACGACCCCTTCGTTAGAACGACCATCTTAAAAAGTCCCAATTATTTTACCATAGGAATAATGTTAATTTTGAATCATTACAACGACCCTAAGCGTATTATTTTTCTTTAGAGCGTCCGCCAATTTTAGTCCGCAGAACTCATAAGCAAGTGGGCTATTTCAAAATTATTGTACTCTGGTGTAACTTCAATTCAATTCCGACGACTGAGAAGAAATCGTTCAAGCTTTTGATAAAGGGTTATTCCATGTCAAATCGACACAATTTTAGAACAAATTCTACCTGACCCCCTCCAATTTTGATTAAATTTGGTACAGTAAGTGACTTCATGGTAATAAAGAAAATCCCCAAATTTTATGTTCAAATAAAAATTGGTTTGGGAGTTATAAGGCTTTAAAGTTGCCAGATTTGTCTAAAAAGTACACTATCGGCATACCTTTAAATTATACCTGCTCCTCACCTAATTAAGCTAGAGATATGTGCAAGGTGTTATTTTAAAGCTTTTTGAATGGGCTTTCATATGATATACAACACATGATGACTTGAAATTTTTTAAAAAATTTAAATTTAAATTAAAATTTAAAATTTAAATTTCTCAAAAAGCCAAGTTTTTAAAATTTTGAAAAAAATCTCAAAAATTGCTCATATTATTGTTAATTAATCCTCAAAGTTTCATGTTGGGATCATAATGGGATCACAAGCTACAAAAGTTTTTTGTTTGATATATTTACTATTGCAATAACGAAAATGAGAACATGCATTCATTACTTTTAATCTAACTTATCTGTATAGGTTGGCATTAATGTTTACACACTACCTTATCGACATATACTCTAGTAAATAGTACATTTAACATTTGTGAAGATTTTAGAATGAAGAAAAATCATTAAAGTGCATTACTTTTGATGGATGGTGCTACTTATTTAGTTGAAACTGATAGAAAGCTTTATGTGTTTTGAGAATTTCTACTTCAGAAAGAATATACATTGGTCCTGTTAGAGTTAAAGGATTCACCTTACACATAACATCTGAAATTGGAATTCATAGTACATCTGGCTTCATACATTGTGACATAGTGCATTGGGATTATAATGGGATCACAAGCTATAAAATACCAAATTAGCTTCCATTAACACATGGAAAAATTAACACATACAAGGACTGCCTTGCTATGATGATTTGTAATCCAGCATCAGTCAGCTGCCACATGGGACAAATGTACATCATGTTCTGGGACTACATAATTAAAAGCATACTTGGTGAAACATTCGATGAAAATATGGTGGAAAAGATCATTTTCAATCAGTGGATTTCTGTTGATAGGAGCTCTTTAGAAACAATACAAAAGTCAGCATCAGAATTTATTGACTTATTTTGTGAGAAAATGTCTGTATTAGTTTATCATTACTCTGTGGTGAAACAACAAAATTCATTTATAAACAATATAAAAGGAAATTTAAAAGATTCAGAGTTTGTAGTTCTTGATTTTGCTGAAAATTACTCATTTGTTATACAGGATGAGACCCAGAGCTGCCACTGGACATCAATGAATGAAATCAATAAATAGAATGTTCAATCTACAACTCACCCATTTGTTGTATATTACAAAGGGAAGTTTGGAATTTACCACTTTACATACATTGTAATTTAAGACTGTTGGGAGCCCAATACAGTAGCAGTTTACTGTTTTGAAAAGAAGCTTATTACTTTTTTTTAAGACAGAATTTAAAAAAAAGTGCAAGGAAAATATTTTATTTCTCAGATGGGTCATCTGCACAATATATAAATAAGAAAAACTTTGCCAATTTATGCTTACATAAGGAAGATTTTGGCATTGAGGCAGAATGGCATTTTTGGACAGCTCCTGGTAAAGGACCTTGTGATGGGGTAGGAGGTACACTCAAGAGTTAGCGGCTTGAGCAAGCCTACAACGACCATATAAAAATCAAATACTTACACCACAACAACTTTTTAACTGGGAACAGGAAAACATCGCAAGAATACATTATGTATTTCAACCCAAGAAGAACATGTTTCTACAGCTATATTTCTAGACGACCAATTTAAAAATGCTTTTGAAATTCCTGGGACTCAGAAATATGCTTCTATACCCACAGAATCAAAAAGAAAAGTCTTTGAGAAGACATTTTCCTTTTCACAAGATTTATTGATGCAAACTGCTATAGCATCACAATAAAAGCTTCTATTTGCTAATAAAAATGGCTATATTACTGTTGTTTATAATTGCAACTGGTGGCTTACATTTATGTTAAGAGAAAGAAGAGAAAAACTCTGAAGAGGTAAAAGTGACATTCCTTCACTCATCTGGACCATCATCATCTTTTTTTATATCTATATAAGCCAGATGTACTATGGATTCCAATTTCCGATGTTATGTGTAAGGTGGATCCTTTAACTCCAACAGGACCAATGTATATTCTTTCTGAAGTAGAAATTCTCAAAACACATAAAGCTTTCTACCAGTTTCAACTAAATAAGTAACACCATCCATCCAAAAGTAATGCACTTTAATAATTTTTCTTCATTCTAAAATCTTCACAAATGTTAAATGTACTATTTACTAGAGTATATGTCGATAAGGTAGTGTTTAAACATTAATGCCATCCTATACAGATGAGTTAGATTAAAAGTAATGAATGCATGTTCTCATTTTCGTTATTGCAATAGTAAATATATCAAACAAAAAACTTTTGTAGCTTGTGATCCCATTATGATCCCAACATGAAACTTTGAGGATTAATTAACAATAATATGAGCAATTTTTGAGATTTTTTTCGAAATTTTAAAAACTTGGCTTTTTGAGAAATTTAAATTTTAAATTTAAATTTAAATTTAAATTTTTTAAAAAATTTTCAAGTCATCATATGTTGTATATCATATGAAAGCCCATTAAAAAAGCTTTAAAATAACACCTTGCACATATCTCTAGCTTAATTAGGTGAGGAGCAGGTATAATTTAAAGGTATGCCGATAGTGTACTTTTTAGACAAATCTGGCAACTTTAAAGCCTTATAACTCCCAAACCAATTTTTATTTGAACATAAAATTTGGGGATTTTCTTTATTACCATGAAGTCACTTACTATACCAAATTTAATCAAAATTGGAGGGGGTCAGGTAGAAACCTTGTGTTGATTTGGTATGGAATTACCCTAAAGTGAATGAAAAAGAAGCCTTCAATGCCTTGCGTCAATATTTTGAAGGACAATTTAATTCTGAAGATTTCCTTCAAAATCTAACGGATATGGAATCAGTGATAATGAAAAATTCCCAAATGAACTTGAAACAGACATCAATCAAAGACTTTTTTTCAAAAATTCAATAATGGAAATACAAATAAATAGAAGTATTAGTTATGTATGTACTGTTGCATCATTTCTTTGCTGAATTTTTTAAAATTATTTTTTCAATTCGTTACAGCGACCTTTCATTACAACGACCATATGATGTTGGTCCCACAGGGGTCGTTATACCGAGGTTCTACTGTATTTTAATTTCTCTCTCTTTAACTCCAAGTTCACTAATTTTTCAAAGGAAAATCTATTTTGTTGTGGCAAAACAACAATAACAAAGTGATAGTTTGGAAAATTAGTTTTGGAAAAGTATTTTACTCTTTATTTTGGTCACGTACTTAGGATCAATCACACGAAAGTTGATTAGAGCCTATCAGTGATTATTTACTACACAAATCCAGCGAGATTCTGATTATCTGAGATCAGACTTTTAACTAATTAAACAGTCACTCAAGAAATGTAGTTTGTTAGCTAAATGAAAAAATAAATCAACAAATATAGTGTTCAGTTTATAAAGAAAATTAAAATAAAGAGTGCTATCCGTTTTTTTTGAAAGAGTTATTTTGTTTTTGACATTTATAAAACCGCTATTGTAATATATTTTAAATATTAATTTAAATTTTGATAAAATGACAACGTTTTATTTAAGAACCTTAAAACTCCTGGGCTCTAAGCGGCTACTTAGAAATAATATTTTTACAAGTAAGTTTTGTTGTACTAATAATATTTAAAGGAGTTTTAGAGATGCAAAACCGATTTCCATATTATGTTATTTGATATATAAGAAATGGGGTAAAATTTAGTAATGCGTGTTAAACCTTGCATGATAATGCTAAAAAAAAAATCGTGAATATATATTACCTGTATTATATATATATATATATATATATATATATATATATATATATATATATATATATATATATATATATATATATATATATATATATATATATATATATATATATATATATATATATATATATATATATATATATATATATATATATATATATATATATATATATATATATATATATAATATATATATATATATATATATATATATATATATATATATATATATATATATATATATATATATATATATATATATATATATTATATATATATATATATATATATATATATAATTCTTTGTGTATGTGTACGTATGTTCACTATGCATTCTGAAGTGGCTGGACTGATCTTATCGGAATTTTGCATGGTATTTCAGATCAACCCTGGGGAGGTTTTAGGCAGGTCAAATTGTTCTGAAGTCAAGGACGATTTCTTAAAATTAAATACGTTGGAAAATAAAACACTTAATAAAATAAAGCGCGTTAATATAAAACACTTTTTTAATCTAAATTACTTTCGGTGAATATATTTTTGCTCCATTTAATAATTTTTCTCTTTAATTATGTGCTTAAATGATTATAACCTTTTTGTAACTTAATTTAAAATGTGTTTCCAGATAACACAATTTTTACTGCTCTTTGAACATATTTAGGTGATTCATTTCAAGTTATCAATCTAAATATAGTATACATCTTTCATTTTGAATTTAGTACCACCAGTTTTTTATCCAATCTGTAGACTTCTATATTGTTTCATTGACAAATCCCAACACAAAACAGTTGTGCTAAATAAACCAGATTTATGAGAGTGTTTGCTGATCATCTGAAAGATGACATCTATTGAAATTCCTCTCTAGACAAATAAGTTTTGAGCTTGTAGCGCCTCTATTTACATGTAAATAACGTTTACTTTAAATACGTTATGTTTCGTGGGCGTTATTTATCTTTCGAATTGGACATTGTGATTTCGGATCGGATGCAAATTTGAACTAAGAATGACTTTAAAGATACGAAGAAGGTAGTGTCAACAGCTTATTGAGGCCGTTTAATAGGGTGTGACGCCTTCAATGTTCCCGAGTCAAGAAAAGTAGCGTGAAGAAGGATCACCCACAGACTTAACAAAATTGAAAATCCACTCTTTATTATGAAGTAAATAGTTGGCTATGTACATAGGGATATTGATTTCCCAAAACATTCAAAATGCAAATAATTTTGCTTGGATAACACATCAGCGATGATCACAGTTGTAAAAGTTTATCCCTATAGGAAATTAAATTATCTCACACGATGGGGAGGCTTTTCCAGGGTGCAACGCGAACCCAATCTATTCCCCGTTCGGTGTCCGAGATCCTACCGTTCCTTAGATGAACAGACTTTACTAGTCTCCCGAACGTACCTCCGTATTTTCTAAAAAGCCGGCCCAGGTACAAAGTCACGGAAGCTTTCACAAGGTCAACGCACCTGCTTAAAAAATGTCGAAAAGTCCCGGGTCACAGAATCTCACAGGAAGTATTAATAACAGAACTCCTTAGACGAAGTCCTCTAGTTCTGATGTTACTGGTATTTGCATTAGACTAATGGAATTGAGTTGGCATGACATGAGAAGAAAGCTTGGATTACATGATCTAACAGGAAGCATTAACAACAGAACAGCCTGGGCCAAGCCTTCTAGTTCTGATGTTACTGGTAATGGTATTTGCATTAGACTAATGAAATTGAGTTGGTATGACCTGAGAAGAAAGCCCCGAGTCGCAAAATTCTCGGCTTTTTACACCCAATATTCAGTTACGGTCCCGCCAACAGTTTTCTGTCCAGTTACCTGAAACTCTAGCTAAAGTTACAGCTAGTTAATTATTTGAATTCTCATTCGTTTGCTGTCCTTTCTGGAATCTTCTCACGGTAATGCTCCGGAATAATTAACACAACCGATCAAGGCGTGTAGCCTATTGAACCCAAATGTTAACTTTCCAGACACTGCATCGACTCGTTATTGTAATCTGGTCAATCAGGTGGGACCCAGCTCGGCTGATTTTGGTCGTTAATGTTATAAACAAGAGGGTCTTTACAAGGGCTACGTGAAGGTAAATTTTCTTTTAGTGAGACTACAGTAATATTAATCGCAGTAACTCAGTCGGTAATGGCAGTGAACCGTATGGTGGCTGGGACACATAAAATATGTTGGTGATCACAATGTCCTCCAAGTTCTCAAACGATACCTCTGAAGATGGCAGGCCAAGTATGGGAGTCTTCTGTTTGGTCCCTGCTTCTGAATTGCAGGGACCCATTCTTAAGGTTATGTCAATCTTCAGTTCTCGAGGTTCCTCGCTCATCGTGAAGCTGTGCCTTAGCTATGGAGCAATTGCATACTGCGGCAGAATCTATTGGACTTGATGTAGGCTTTCGTTTGCCAGGGGAATGAGTAATAGCAACTACAGAAAATATCAACAGGCATATTTGTTGGCAGCAGTGATTGTGAGATGGTTCTGCCCCAAGAAGACTGGGTCCAGCCGCACATCACTCAAAATATTTGGTTTAATTTGAAGTGATTTCGTAATTTTTTTCTCTATTTTATTTGTAACACGAGGTGGAGAAATTTATGCGCACTGGATTAATAAACACTGACACAGGTCATTCCGGTGAAGCCAAGACCAGCAATCACCACGATAGTTCAGTTTCACTGATACAGAAAAACAAAACTGGAAATGGACTGTATTCACATTATTTATTTATTTATTCTGAGAGCCATATTCACAAAGCACGCGCAGCCTCAGAATCCACAACACTTTCACTAACACTTTTCTCCCTCGAGAGACACACACCAAGCCCAGAAGAGCTGCACATCGCCAACACAACACAAGGTGTCACTTTGCCTATACAGGCTTGAACACGAGGCATCAAATAAATCAGGACGTAGTTCCAAAACCCGATTCCAAACTACTAGAAATGTTCAATGTCCATGGAAGATGGACTGGCATATGCAGAATTTAATTCTGACATGCATCGCATAACCTTTACGATCACCGCTCAGCACGGCTGAAAGGTAATCTGACATCAAAATAACAATTTGGGAAGTCAATTTTAAGCATTTGAATCTAATTTTTCAACCATTTGTTCTTTTTTAATACAACAAGTTGTTGTTAAATACAAATGCTATTAAATAGAAATTTAGTATGCAACTTGGAGATATTTTTAGCAATGTTTTTTGAAACCGTTACTCACCACAAACTGTATGACAGTTTAGTGTCTCTTCCATACTATGTTTAATTGTTCACCACTGCACTTCTAGCCCTGATGGTGACCTTGGAAGATGGATGTGTAATTAGAAATATAAGTATATATATAATATATATATGTAATATATATATATATATAATATATATATATATATATATATATATATATATATATATATATATATATATATATATATATATATATATATATATATATATATATATATATATATATATATATATATATATATATATATATATATATATATATATATATAAGCATTTAAGTAAATGCAAGGAGCGGTGGTATCTCGATCAGCAAGGGCATTGATCTCGTAACCGGAGGGTTGTGAGTTCGAAGCTTGAGTTGAAAAGACTTTCAGTATTCATTAATTGCTGCTGGGGTACATAAAAGAAGTTCGTGTTTGCAATGTTCTTCGAGTTCCCAAATGAAAGCTTTGGAGTGGCATGCTTAACTTGAGATTTTTCTGCTTGGTCTCTGCTTCAAAATTACGAGGGCCCACTTTGTTTGTTTGTGTTATCACGTCCTAGGGAGTATTGTTGGCTGTCTGTAAGGAGCTTCTAAAATAAACTGGCTACAATTTTGTGAGGTTAATAATTTAAAGGCAAGTACCCCCGCATTCAAAATAAAAAATCATTTAAATGTTATAAAATTATCTTGTTCCGGGTTTCAACTCATATGTTTGTACAGTCTTATGACAGAGTGTTAAAGAATATTTTTTTCAAATAAAGACCAGTAGTTTATTTCAACTCAGGCACATATTACTCATACAAAAATATTCACGAAATTGCTCCCAAAACTTCTAATATTTTGACTTCTCAATACAGTGGCCATTGGGCGTCTTAATTTTTACATTTTCTTATTGGACACACTATTATTTTGTCCCCATTTTATTGTGGTTAGGAGCGGGTATAAAAAGGTACGGACGACCCTGACGAAACTTGAATCCTAGGGCTTAACCTGTGACAGGAATTCTAATTTACAATTTTTCAATGTCAACTTTATATTGTTACGATCTTACAGTGTCTAAAAACCTAAGTTATTACTTAGAAGCTGTGATCGATCTTTTATTCTAAAAAATAGCATATTACTCGGGGCAAGTCTGCTAATTACAAATTTGTGACATTGTGACATTATATTTATTAATTATTTTTAGGTGTCAGATATATCTATATGTGTCATAAAACGAAGTGTATGACGGGAGGGGGGGGGGAGAGGTTCCAGACATGGCCAGATGGTGTGATGTAAAAAAGGAACTGGAGACTTTCACCGGCGAAGATATTTATTTCCGTAATATCAATTGGATGGGTTCCCACTTCATCCTAGGGACGAGACGAACTATGTGACAGTTTAATGCCTCTCCCATACTATGGCTAATTATTCACTACAGCAGTACTGGCCCTGATGGTGACCTTGGAAGATGGTTCACGAGTTGCATCCACACATTGGGCCACTAAAGGAGCCGAGAGCGTGAATGTGTCCACATAGTCTACTGCGTACTTTAGTAGCGCATTTGGCTGTCTTTGATATTTGGAGTAAAAACCACTTCCCTAGACCATCCTCTGCCAAGGCCATTTTATCGTCTGCTATCGTCGATCTCGATAAACCATACCCCTTCCAGACAGTGATAATGGCTTGCAGTGTGGAAGGGCCTTAAGAACAAAAGAAAACCTTTGGAAAAGGTATGACCTGAGAAGAAAACCCGAGTCTCAGGATCTCACAGGAAGCATTAACAACAGAACAGCCTGGGCCAAGCCCTCTAGTTCTGATGTTACTGGTAATGGTATTTGCATTAGACTAATGAAATTGAGTTGGTATGACCTGAGAAGAAAACCCCGAGTCTCAGGATCTCACAGGAAGCATTAACAACAGAACAGCCTGGGCCAAGCCCTCTAGTTCTGATGTTACTGGTAATGGTATTTGCATTAGACTAATGAAATTGAGTTGGTATGACCTGAGAAGAAAACCCCGAGTCTCAGGATCTCACAGGAAGCATTAACAACAGAACAGCCTGGGCCAAGCCCTCTAGTTCTGATGTTACTGGTAATGGTATTTGCATTAGACTAATGAAATTGAGTTGGTATGACCTGAGAAGAAAACCCCGAGTCTCAGGATCTCACAGGAAGCATTAACAACAGAACAGCCTGGGCCAAGCCCTCTAGTTCTGATGTTACTGGTAATGGTATTTGCATTAGACTAATGAAATTGAGTTGGTATGACCTGAGAAGAAAACCCCGAGTCTCAGGATCTCACAGGAAGCATTAACAACAGAACAGCCTGGGCCAAGCCCTCCAGTTCTGATGTTACTGGTAATGGTATTTGCATTAGACTAATGAAATTGAGTTGGTATGACCTGAGAAGAAAACCCCGAGTCTCAGGATCTCACAGGAAGCATTAACAACAGAACAGCCTGGGCCAAGCCCTCTAGTTCTGATGTTACTGGTAATGGTATTTGCATTAGACTAATGAAATTGAGTTGGTATGACCTGAGAAGAAAACCCCGAGTCTCAGGATCTCACAGGAAGCATTAACAACAGAACAGCCTGGGCCAAGCCCTCTAGTTCTGATGTTACTGGTAATGGTATTTGCATTAGACTAATGAAATTGAGTTGGTATGACCTGAGAAGAAAACCCCGAGTCTCAGGATCTCACAGGAAGCATTAACAACAGAACAGCCTGGGCCAAGCCCTCTAGTTCTGATGTTACTGGTAATGGTATTTGCATTAGACTAATGAAATTGAGTTGGTATGACCTGAGAAGAAAACCCCGAGTCTCAGGATCTCACAGGAAGCATTAACAACAGAACAGCCTGGGCCAAGCCCTCTAGTTCTGATGTTACTGGTAATGGTATTTGCATTAGACTAATGAAATTGAGTTGGTATGACCTGAGAAGAAAACCCCGAGTCTCAGGATCTCACAGGAAGCATTAACAACAGAACAGCCTGGGCCAAGCCCTCCAGTTCTGATGTTACTGGTAATGGTATTTGCATTAGACTAATGAAATTGAGTTGGTATGACCTGAGAAGAAAACCCCGAGTCTCAGGATCTCACAGGAAGCATTAACAACAGAACAGCCTGGGCCAAGCCCTCTAGTTCTGATGTTACTGGTAATGGTATTTGCATTAGACTAATGAAATTGAGTTGGTATGACCTGAGAAGAAAACCCCGAGTCTCAGGATCTCACAGGAAGCATTAACAACAGAACAGCCTGGGCCAAGCCCTCTAGTTCTGATGTTACTGGTAATGGTATTTGCATTAGACTAATGAAATTGAGTTGGTATGACCTGAGAAGAAAACCCCGAGTCTCAGGATCTCACAGGAAGCATTAACAACAGAACAGCCTGGGCCAAGCCCTCTAGTTCTGATGTTACTGGTAATGGTATTTGCATTAGACTAATGAAATTGAGTTGGTATGACCTGAGAAGAAAACCCCGAGTCTCAGGATCTCACAGGAAGCATTAACAACAGAACAGCCTGGGCCAAGCCCTCTAGTTCTGATGTTACTGGTAATGGTATTTGCATTAGACTAATGAAATTGAGTTGGTATGACCTGAGAAGAAAACCCCGAGTCTCAGGATCTCACAGGAAGCATTAACAACAGAACAGCCTGGGCCAAGCCCTCTAGTTCTGATGTTACTGGTAATGGTATTTGCATTAGACTAATGAAATTGAGTTGGTATGACCTGAGAAGAAAACCCCGAGTCTCAGGATCTCACAGGAAGCATTAACAACAGAACAGCCTGGGCCAAGCCCTCTAGTTCTGATGTTACTGGTAATGGTATTTGCATTAGACTAATGAAATTGAGTTGGTATGACCTGAGAAGAAAACCCCGAGTCTCAGGATCTCACAGGAAGCATTAACAACAGAACAGCCTGGGCCAAGCCCTCCAGTTCTGATGTTACTGGTAATGGTATTTGCATTAGACTGATGAAATTGAGTTGGTATAACCTGATGCAGGATCTCACAGGAAGCATTAGCAACAGAACAGCCTGGGCCAAGCCCTCCAGTTCTGATGTTACTGGTAATGGTATTTGCATTAGGCTAATGAAATTGAGTTGGTATAACCTGAGAAGAAAGCCCGAGTAGCAAAATTCTCAGCTTTTTACACCCAGGGTTCAGTTAAGGTCCAGCCAAGAATTTTACCAAGAGTTACAGCTAGTTAATTATTCGAATTCTCATTCGTAGGCTGTCATTTCTGGAATCTTCTCCCGGTAATGCTCCGGAATCATTAGCACAACCGATTAAGGCGTGTAGCCTATTGAACCCAAATGTTAACTTTCCGGACACTGCGTCGCCTCGCTATTGTGATCTGGTCAAGCAGGAGGGACCCAGTTCTGCTGATTCCGGTCATTAATGATCTAAACAAGTTGGTCTTCAAAAGGGCTGGTTGAAGGTAAATTTTCTTTTAGTGAGACTACAGTAATATTAATCGCAGTAGCTCAGACGGTAATGGAAGTGAACCGTACGGTAGCTGGGACATGTAAAATAGGTTTGTGATCACAATGTCCTCCAAGTTCTCACATACCACTGAAGGTGGTAGTCCAAGTCTGGAAGTCTTCTGTTTGGCCCCTGCTTCTGAATTGCAAGGACCCATTCTTAAGGTTATGTCAATCTTCAGTTCTCGAGGTTCCTTGCTCATCGTGGAGCTGTATATTACCCTTAGCTATGGAGCAATCGCATACTGCGACAGAATCTATTGGAACTGGTGTAAGCTTTCGTGCACCAGGGGAATGAGTAACAACTACAGAAAATGTCAACAGGCATATTTGTTGGCAGCAATGATCGTGAGATGGTTCTGTCCCAAGAAGACTGGGTCCAGCCGCACACCACTCAAAATGTTTGGTTTGATTTGAAGTGCTTTCGTAATTTTTTTCTCTCTTTTATTTGTAACACGAGGTGGAGAAATTTATGCACACTGGATTAATAAACACTGACACAGGTCATTCCGGTGAGACCAGAACCAGTAATGTCCACGATAGTTCAGTTTCACTGATACATAAAAACAAAACTCGAAATTTACTGTAATCACATTATTTATTTATTTATTCTGAGAATCACGTTTACAAAGAACGCTCAGCCTCAGAATCCACCACTCACTCTCAGACTTTTCTCCCTGGGGAGACACATACCAAGCCCAGAAGAGCTGCACATCGCCAACACAACACAAGGTAGAGCTTTGCCTATACAGGCATGAACACGAGGCATATCAAATAAATCAGGACGTAGTTCCAAAACCCGATTCCAAACTACTAGAAATGTTCAATGTCCATGGAAGATGGACTGACATATGCAGAATTTAATTCTGACATGCATCGCATAACCTTTACGACCACCGCTCAGCACGGCTGAAAGGTAATCTGACATTAAAATAACAATTTGGGAAGTCAATTTTGAGCATTTGAATCTAATTTTTCAACCATTTGTTCTTTTTTAATACAAGTTGTTGTTAAATACAAATGCTATTAAATAGAAATTTAGTATGTTACTTAGATACATTTTTGGCAAAGTTTTTCGAAACCGCTAGTCACCACAAACTGTGTGACAGTTTAGTGCCTCTTCCACACTATGTTTAATTGTTCACCATTGCACTTCTGGCCCTGATGGTGACCTTGGAAGATGGCTGTGTAATTAGAAATAGATAGAAGTATATATATATATAAGCATTTAAGTAAATGCAAGGAGCGGTGTTATCTCGATTGGCAAGGACATTGATCTCGTTACCGGAGGGTTGTGAGTTCGAAGCTCGAGCTGACAAAGACCTCCGTATTCATTAATTACTGCTGGGGTACGCAAAAGAAGTTTCTTGGTTGCAATGTCTTTTAAGTTCCCAAATGAAAGCTTTGGAGTTGGCATGCTTACCTTGAGGTTTTTCTGCTTGGTCTCTGATTCAAAATTAAGAGAGCCCACTTTGTTTATTTATGTTATCCCGTCCTAGGGAGCATTGTTGGCTGTCTGTAAAGAGCTTCTAAAATGAACTGGCTATAGCTTTGTGAGGTTAATAATTTAAAGGCAAGTACCCCCGCATTCAAAATAAAAAATCATTTAAATGTTATAAAATTATCTTGTTCCGGGTTTCAACTCATATGTTTGTACAGTCTTATGACAGAGTGTTAAAGAATATTTTTTTCAAATAAAGACCAGTAGTTTATTTCAACTCAGGCACATATTACTCATACAAAAATATTCACGAAATTGCTCCCAAAACTTCTAATATTTTGACTTCTCAATACAGTGGCCATTGGGCGTCTTAATTTTTACATTTTCTTATTGGACACACTATTATTTTGTCCCCATTTTATTGTGGTTAGGAGCGGGTATAAAAAGGTACGGACGACCCAGACGAAACTTGAATCCTAGGGCTTAACCTGTGACAGGAATTCTAATTTACAGCTTTTTCAATGTCAACTTTATCTGGCTAGGGGGTAATTTACGATCTTACAGTGTCTAAAAACCTAAGTTATTACTTTGAAGCTGTGATCGATCTTTTATTCTGAAAAATAGCATATTACTCGGGGCAAGTCTGCTAATTACAAATTTGTGACATTGTGACATTATATTTATTAATTATTTTTAGGTGTCAGATATATCTATATGTGTCATAAAACGAAGTGTATGACGGGAGGGGGGGGAAAGGTTCCAGACATGGCCAGATGGTGTGATGTAAAAAAGGAACTGGAGACTTTCACCGGCGAAGATATTTATTTCCGTAATATCAATTGGATGGGTTCCTGTTTCATCCTAGGGACGAGACGAACTATGTGACAGTTTAATGCCTCTCCCATACTATGGCTAATTATTCACTACAGCAGTACTGGCCCTGATGGTGACCTTGGAAGATGGTTCACGAGTTGCATCCACACATTGGGCCACTAAAGGAGCCGAGAGCGTGAATGTGTCCACATAGTCTACTGCGTACTTTAGTAGCGCATTTGGCTGTCTTTGATATTTGGAGTAAAAACCACTTCCCTAGACCATCCTCTGCCAAGGCCATTTTATCGTCTGCTATCGTCGATCTCGATAAACCATACCCCTTCCAGACAGTGATAATGGCTTGCAGTGAACTGTAGTGTGGAAGGGCCTTAAGAACAAAAGAAAACCTTTGGAAAAGTCTGTTTTCTACAGTGTGCATCCCCTTTTTGTTCACAATTCCCTAAATTGTCCACTGGGATACAATAAAGTTTTAATTGATTAAACTGATTGCCATAGAGTATGAACGGTAGCTCCAGAGGTCCGTTTAGAGTAAGTGTTTAAAAGAGGAAAAGTAGAGGCACGTGAGGTTTCTTCCCTTAATAACAGAGCTCATGAGAATATTTTCAGCCCTTAATGAGGGCTTTTGGTTATGAATTTACCTCAGTATTTTTGATGAATCGCATTACAAGATGTATTCGACACTATATTCCTTAAAGGGTCCCCTTCGGTCTTTTATACGAAGTATCTACATTCCTTTGCAGGTTTATACACACACACACACACACACATACACACACACACACACACACACACACACACACATATATATATATATATATATATATATATATATATATATATATATATACGGAGAAACCTTATAACCTTTTTAAAGCATTGTCTATGTAAAATTTCGTAAAATGTATTGCATCTGCTGTTTATTACCTAATGTAATTAAGTAACATTATTATACACCAGTGGCGTGCGGTCCATATGTGCAGGGTGTGCACTGCACACGCTGGCAAAATTATGAGGGACAATAATTTTCTACACCTATGTCTACCTATCTTTATATGGTATATAATAAATATTATTTATAATATATTCAAATATTATGTTGATTTGCTTGTTTGTATTCACGCAGTGAGTGCGGTATTAGGTGCTGCACCACGTAGCGCTCAAACGAACATAGGAAGTTCTGATGTGTACGCACTGCGCACTTAATTGAAAATCACGCTTTATATGTATGGGCTACTGAAGAAGGACAGCATACTACGGCACTGAGGAAAGTACAGCTATTTTTCCTGCACTTGGCATTCAGAATCATCCGAAGGTACGGTTTATTAAGCATTGTATTAGAGCGGGGACTTACGTGCTGAAGCGCTTTTGGTTTTTTAACTGATTAACTGGCCATACGATTTTGCAGACGGTTAATGTTTAAATTTATATATTGTAAGATTTTGTTTTCATGGAAATATAAAAGAAGTATTTCATCAATATAAAGTGAAATATTTTAGTGTGGTAAATTAATTTTGGTGATGTATTATATTTATTGAAATAATTAGCTGAAAAACAATGTTGTTTTGTTTTAAAGAAACGAATTTTAACAGAACAGTCCAAATTTTACCATTCATTGTGTCTTACAGACAGTATATAAGTTATATTATGTAACACCACATCCCTGGTTTTGTTTTTAAAAATTGTCAAGATGTTTTTCTCAGAATATATGATTTCCAAATGTTAAAAACAATTAATAAATATAATTTAATCCACTGACCGAACAAAAAACAGTTCGCTCTATTGTGCCAGCGTGCAGCGAAATCCTCTGCACGTCGAATAGACGTTCGATTTGTTGGCAACAGTGAGCATCGGCATGAGGCACCACAGCGGCAGGCACCATGTGGTGCTACGTTTGCTGAAGTTTTTCATGGAATCCCGATGCGTTGCTTTTTCGATATACCATACAACAAATTTTTTACAATTTTGCTTCAGTGCTAGTAGAATTCTCGTAAGTTTAGCTGTTTTTATAGTTATAACTCGACTACTCGTAGGTAAATATTTTATTTATTGTAATCTTTAAATTTATATTCATAATGAATAACTCGTTTTAGAATGGAGAACTCAGATGTCTCAATAATTAAAGATTTATTGGAAAATCCATGTTCTCTGCACACTGTGCATGAAAACCTACCGCATGCCACTGTTATACACATACATACAGATCCTGGATCATTGGTCACCATCATGTAAATTAGAATTGGCTGCCCTGCTTTACAAACCTTATGCTTGGATTTATGTTGGTTGATAATTATTTCGTCCCCACGTGCTGTGCTTCAACTTGTTCCCCCTAGGGTAGCCCAGTATATAAAAATATATATGCTCATATATATTTATGCATCTTTAAATCTATGCACACACGTGTATATGTATATGTATATATATATATATATATATATATATATATATATATATATATATATATATATATATATATATATATATATATATATATATATATATATATATATATAGAGAGAGAGAGAGAGAGAGAGAGAGAGAGTGAGAGAGAGAGAGAGAGAGAGAGAGATGGAGAGAAAGAGAGAGATGGAGAGAGAGAGTGTGAAGGAGAGAGAGGTAGAGAGAGAGAGTTAAGGAGAGAGAGAGAGAGTGTGAAGGAGAGTGAAGAGAGAGAGAGTGAAGGAGAGAGAGAGAGTGAAGGAGAGAGAGAGAGAGAGAGAGTGAAGGAGAGAGAGAGTGTGAAGGAGAGAGATAGAGAGAGAGAGTGAAGGAGAGAGAGAGAGTGAAGGAGAGAGAGAGAGCAAGAGAGAAGAGATGGGGAGATGGAGAGAGGGGAGAGAAGGGGAGAAAGAGAGAGAGAGAGTGAAAATAGAAAAAGGAAAGGGGAGAAGGAAGAACAAAAGAGTGAAAAAAGGGAGAGTGAGAAATAGAGCGAAAAGGAGAATAAGAGTAGGGAGAAGGAGAGAAATAGGGAAGTGGAAAATAGTGGAGGGTGAGGGATTTGTCCATTTAAAATGATGAAATAAATAAATTTGAATTGAAAATATGCTTTAAACAAACCATGTACATAACTAACAGATACGCACTTGAAATATCTATTTCAGATACATGCTCTAAATAGAAACGGTAAATATAGAAACTCTAATAATCTCTATGTACACACGCCTCAAGTTGTGTATTGTGTCTTTAAGAAATTTGTTATTATTTACAAATAATAGCGTGAAAAGTCGCTAGATGGCAGCACAGTCCAGAATAAAAAATATCCGTATGGATTGTAATTTATGTTTCGAATATTGCTTTTAAAGCAGCGTTTGGGGTACAGCCTGCTATTTTTGGCGATTTTTTTTGGCGCCAATCACGCCAACTCCTTCGAGCGGAGTTACCGGAAGGCTGACGTTTTGAACGGCAACGGATTTTCGCCTCGACTAAATTAACTGACTTATTTTATTGTGAAATAATGTACTAATTTTGCAATTAATGGCAAAAATGTTGAAAATTGCGTAAAATGATATTTATATTAATACAAATTTTGTTTATTCATGTTATTTTTTTTAATATTAATTGGTTGTTAATTTTAAATGATTAAAAATTGATTATTTTTGTTTTTTAATATTCTTAAAATATTTCCTGACTTTAAGCACACAAAACAATTAAAAATAGATAAATTAGAAATAAAAAATAAAACATACGCAAAGATTTTTTTTAATTGTCAAACAATATTAAAAGGTTAGTACTTTTTAATTTTTTAAATAAATTTTTAATTTATCAAAAGTTTTTTAACCAAGGGGGGCCAGCCACCCTTGAACCCCCGTAAATGTTATTACAAATAGTATAAAAATTTATTAAAAATGTAATATTTTTTATATACATATGAAAAGTAAAATATACACTAACTGCATCTAAAAAAATATTGCTTAAATCCGCAACCATTCAAAAAACACATAAAAACCTTCCTTCACTCCACACGAAAGAGTTTACAATTAAAGTAGCATGAAATATCACTTGAAATTAAAAAAAACATAAGCACTTACTTTCATATCATTCTTACACACCAAACATTCATATTTATTATTGATAAGCCCCTCATTCACACACACACAAAAACCAAACAGAAGTGCATCAAACAATATCCTCAGGCGAAAATGGCAGAAAACGAGTATAACCAGTTTGAATATTGCGTTAAAAGTGCCGTTAACCGCTAAACCAATAGAAATTAAGCGCATTTAAACAAAGAACTAATAGAAATTAGGCGAATTGAAACGTAACGAAAGGGTTACATAAAAAGAACGGCCTCTAAATTGTACATAAGCGAAAAAATATCACGGCGAGGAGAGGAGAAAGCAGTCTGGGTTACCAGATTTGGCGCTTTATCGCCACCAGATTTGGCGCCTATTATCGTGTACCCAATTCTTAAGTGAACCCCAGCGTTTTAACTTTGTAATTTATTTCCATAACAACAAAAGTAAAGGATTTTAGACTGATGTCTTGTCATTTTTTTAATAGGACAATAATGTATTTACTTGAACAGGCTTTAACAAATGGGAAATGATGTGGACAGATTTGATACATGGGAGTGACAATGGTATAAACTTTTATCCAAATATCCTTAAATGAGCTTATCAGTTAAAAAGGAAATGTAGGGTGAAATATACTATTTATATGAAGTACCCGTGTTCATTGAATACACACATAATTGTATATACACAGTGGATATTCATTTATACGAAACTTGTAAGAAATGTTCAGATATACGAAGTACTTCTTGTTTTTTTTCCCCGGTGAAACTTTCGTAAGGTATATGTGAGAAATTATTCACTAATATGAATTTTAATAATGTTCAGTTGTACGAAGCATTGGATTATACGAAGGAATGTTCCATTCCTTACTCAAGTTTGTGAGTGTAATATATGTTCGGTAATATAAAGGGAGTAAATTTGGTTTTCAGACAGACTTTTCTGTACATATTAACATTTCCCTATAGATTTTCTCCTTTTTCTTACAGCATTTCTATTTGTATTATTAATTCTATCTGTATCTAGAAAATGGAGAGATTTTAGTTCTTGTTTTCAATTTTTCTTAGGATTTAATATCTAATTTACTAGTGTTTTATAAAATATGATCGTTTTATGTATTTATAAAGAATATATAATCCTTCTGTATTTAATGTAGACAAAATAAATTAATTTGGTTCTTGTTGTTTTGGAGCACTACGGTCTATTGTTTTTCGCACGAGGGCTAATTTAGTTGTTACAGTTTACAGATATAAATAAAAATAACAGTTTTACGTTTAAACTACGTTTATTTGTAAATTAAATAAAAAGTAAAAGAGCACAGTAGGTTCTTCATGCTATCATAGGCGACAACTATTAATATTCACTAAACAAGTATTCTCTTAGACCCTGCACTAACCTATCCCCTGATCAAGGGCGTAGAGAGAAATTTTTCATGGAGGGTTGGGGAGTACTTACTCTTCATTTCATAGCTCCAAATTTAAATAACAATCCTTACATATGTAATACATGTATGCAACAATTCTCATGGAAGAACGCTACAAACCCTACATCCCCCCCTTCTCAAGATTACTGCCCCTGGTGTTTGTATAAATGGGTTCCATTATGTGTATATATGTATATGTCAGGTTTTGAAAATTAAATGTAAAATTTAATATGTAATTAATAAAAGGAGAGTGGACTCTTTATTAACGCGAAGGATCTTTGGGTGAGTTAGACTATTTAAGTGGGGAACGTGCCATAATTAGAGGCAGGATAATTGAAATCAGTTGCCTGGTGGCTTTTCGTTGAAGAATTATTCTTTATCTGGTGATTTGTCGCCTTGTCATACACCATGTTGGAAATTTAAGAAAATATAATCTTTACTGAGATGTCAAAATATCTTCAATTTTATTAGTGCCTCAAATTGACACATATATACGTGTGTGTGTGTGTAAATATAGATACACATATGAAACAATGAACTCGGAGTTCGAATGCCAAATTTTTTATAGATATGTAATTGAAAATCAGCCGATATTTGATTCCAAGTTAGCAGAAATATATCGGTCAAGGTCGTACAAATTCTGGCCATTATTTTAAATGTCAGTGAATATCAGACATCAAATTTTGGACATCTGCCGATATTGACTGACTTACTGAAAAATCACATTTTAAAATTCTTTAATAGAAAGTATTTACTTTCTGGATTATGCACCATTGAATATCCTTAACCAGCTATAGTTTTCATTTATATCACCAAAAATACGCCGAAAAATCTTTCTTTCAAATATTGCGATTGTATTTTCTCCCAATTTTGTCATTGTCTACGTTTCGGAAGTGCATGTAAGATTGCTTTGAGTACAGTTTTGTAAATTAAAAACTTTGTCTTTCTAAAAAGGAATCTGTATTTAATAAATCTTCTTAGTCCATACACTTCATCCTAAGTCCATATTATATATTTTTTATTTCAAGAGATATGTTATCATTTGAAATAATGGTTCTTAAGTAAGTAAAACATTTTACTGTTTCAAATTTATAAGAACCTATTTCAAGAGAAGGATCTGACACTTTGTTTCTTGAGAAGAATATATATTTTGATTTCTCTTCACTAAGTCCATTTGTCTTGCAGTCATCTCAAGGGCAAGAAATGCCTCTTTCAGGGCAGGAAGAGATTGGGCAACTACATCAATGTTACCAGCATATGCAAATAGTTAACTTGGTCTAGGAAAAAAATTGTGACCACTGCTGTTGATATTTAAATCTAGAACAACTCCCTCAAGTGCGATGTTATAAAGTAGACTGTAGAGAATTCCCCTGTTGTTCACCTTTATTTGTGTCAAGATTTTCTGATGGCACAAGGTATTATAACGGCGTCAAAGACTTTGATTCTCAAAAGAATTGGAGAAATTTACTTCGCTTATGTGGAGACAAAGGTGTTGTTTCCCCCGGCACCACGATGTCTAGACTTTTGTGTCCTACAGTAGTGAAACAACAGGACAGAAAACTGGGAGCCCAGACTGACAGCCAGAAAGATGATCGCCGAAACCACAAGTTTTCAAAGCAATGCCGCAACGTTGGATCTTTCTCCGACATGAAATTCCGGAAACTCCCGGGTTTGCGACAGGTGATTGTCTAGCCCAGAACAATCCAGTTGGTTGAAGGTGAGATCATCACCAGATGATCCAATGATGAAATTGTGGGTGAGGTCCTTTCTCTTTGAGGCCCCTCTCCTAAAAAAAGGAGATGAGACTTTTTATTAAGAGCTAGTTAGTTAGCTAGCCACCAGCTAATTCGGAGGTCGTCTTGACCAGTCTCTCCATCGGAGAGTTTTATTAGCGAAAATCCTACTTTGAAATCACTTCTTTTTAGAGTTAGCTAGCCACCAGCTAATTCGGAGGTCGTCTTGACCAGTCTCTCCATCGGAGAGTTTTATTAGCGAAAATCCCATCTTGGGATAAATCTCTTTCTGAGATTGTTAGAGATACCCTATGCCTTGGGTTTTCTTTTAATTCGATCCTCCACAGGATTGATCGTATATTCCTCCTAGGAATTCTGACTTTGTTTTTATCTTCTAAGATAGCAATTGCTACTTCAAACACTTTCATCTAATTGAATGTGCTGTCTTCATTATTGCTACAGAGAAATATTACGCGAAGCTACCACTAATTGTTTTCTTCAGTCGGTTATCCAACCTTTCAGCAGTGCATTTAAGTGTCGTCTGTACTCAGGCCTACGTCTATTGTATCACATACTTGTGAACTGTAATTGTATTGTGTGTATATAGAATTGTGTATATAGCTGTTAGGTGTAAATCAATGATTTAATCTAGAAATACCTGTTTCTTCATTGTGTCACCTGAAACAGGGACAGGATACGTTACAGCATTGATGAACAATCTACTAAATACTGATAGTCTTACTGCCTCAAGAGCTTCTTCCAAGATAATCTGAATAGCTCTCTAGGGAAAATTTTATAAGTATCTCTCGAAGCTTAATTTTTTTCTCTGGAAAGTAATAATTAGATAAATTGCGGGAATTTAGAATTTTCCCATAGATCTAAATATCTCGAGAGTAGAAATAAAAATTCATTCAAGTATACAGATTTGCAAAACAATGCGAATCGCGAATTTTGACCGTCTCTAATGATACGACAATAATGCAAAGGGTAAAAGTGATGATTATTTAAAAATCGTATTGAAAAAAAAATGACAGCAAAACCAACTTGATGTGACAGTAAAGCAAGGGATAAAAGTGATGATTACTTAACGATAGTATTAAAAAAATGACAGCAAAACCAACTTGATTATCGTTTCCTTTTATTGCAGTTGTTTTTAAAAAATGAAAAAGCTCGACATAAGCTTAATTTTTTTCTCTGGAAAGTAATAATTAGATAAATTGCGGGAATTTAGAATTTTCCCATAGATCTAAATATCTCGAGAGTAGAAATAAAAATTCATTCAAGTATACAGATTTGCAAAACAATGCGAATCGCGAATTTTGACCGTCTCTAATGATACGACAATAATGCAAAGGGTAAAAGTGATGATTATTTAAAAATCGTATTGAAAAAAAAATGACAGCAAAACCAACTTGATGAGACAATAAAGCAAGGGATAAAAGTGATGATTACTTAACGATAGTATTAAAAAAATGACAGCAAAACCAACTTGATTATCGTTTCCTTTTATTGCAGTTGTTTTTAAAAAACGAAAAAGCTCGACATAGGAGGCATAAAAATTTTTGAATGACATTTAATTTTTTTTATACAAATCATCACTTACACAAATTGATTCATTTTTTTGAAGCTCATTTAAAACTTGATACAGATCGAACTACAGAGGAGCTGCACAAAACTTCACGTAACATTTAATGTTTGTCAACAATTTCCTCCAGAACTCAAACAATAGTCCTGATGACGAAGTAAGAGCAAGCATGTTTTGTTTAAAGAACCCAGAAACATCGTAGAGTGTTTAAATCACAAATTTAGAATTCAAAGAGAGTTAATCAAATTGGTTTCTAAGAAATTACACTAAATTGTTTAAAAATAATTGGAAATTTTAGAAAATTGCGTTATATAGGTATATTTATAAAGTAAACATAGGTTAAATTTATAAAAATTTTTAGAATTGTTAATCAAGAAATCAAGCTTAATATATAACTACACTTCTAAAGCGATGCATATTTTGAATAAGGGGAGAAGTTTTTACCAAAATCATCAAAATTAATAAATGCAAAAAGAATTACAATTAAAGGTTAAAACAAAGCTGATGGTGGCAGTTATTTGAAAAGTGTAAAAATTGAATTTAATTGTTAAACTTAGATCAGATAAATGCAATTAAACCTTATAGAACAATATCATTTTTGCTATTAGGAAAAAACTTATGCAATCAATGCAGAAATTGAGCCAATGAAATGGTTTTAAAAAAGTATGGAGTAACCAAATGAAATGAAACAAAAGATTTAAAAAAAAGTCCTGAGTGAATATAACGGATGTGGATTTTTTAGGAAATAAAAGTCAAAATACTTTTCTTCCTGATGCCGGTAAAAAACAAATGATAAATTCAGTAATATGGATTTTGATACATGAACTAAAATGTAATTCCCTTAACGTAAAAACGAAATATATACCACCTCATCTAATCTAAATATGCTGTCTGAATATAACGTAATCCATTTTCAAAAAGCTAGAAAAATTTAAAAGATATATTTTGAAAATCGAAGCTGAATAAATTTAAAATTCTGACGATTTTCAAAGACTTTTTGGTTGAAAAAAACTATAAATATTAGCAGGTGACTAGGGAAAAAATTAGTGAATTAATTTTTGCTTAAGAACATTCAACATTTATTTAAAATGTTTTTCCCATTTGGTACCTATAGTTATTATTTGTTCACTGACTTTGCATAATGGTTTAAATTTCGATTTGAATATCGAAGAAAAACTACCTAAGTAAATGTGTTACAGAATAGAAGATTAAATTCAATAATACATAATTGGAAAGAAGTCTTAAATACCGTATGGAGGTTTTAAGTTCCAATTAAAAACTTTAAGATACCGAAGTGAAAACATTACTGGCACGTGTCTATTAAAGTTCAGATATCTTTGGAATTTTTCTATTGAAATTCGGCTAAAGATAATGCAACTTGATTTTGATCATTATCATATATTACTTCGTACATGTTGTTCAAATTTTCAACAAAGTATATAAATATGTGTAGAAGTTGTGAAATTCCATGACAGGAAATGTGTTCAAAGTATCATTTATTCCTAACTCTTTGATATACGTGGCGCAGATAATGAAGATCCAGTCATGCAATTCATGCATTAAAGAGTAATAATGGAAGCAAAGATATCATTATAAAGCATCCAAATTATATTGTTCCACTCGGTGAATGATAATGCCACAATATTACTCAATATTTCGTTGTTAATTACTTTACTTTGGTAATTTTAATGAGCTACAGTAAAATAATATTTTCCACCTGAATTAATTAAATAATTGACTAATGTGATGGCAACATCGATGCAATTATTATAAAGTATTCGCTAAAATAAATAAAAAAAATATCTTGGTATTTAGAGATAGAATTTAACTATTGCATATAGAGTAAGTTTAACAATAATTTATGTTTTAAATTTAGATTAATAATAATTCCATTTTTAATTCGTTTTATAGATCAATATTTTAAATTTTATTGAAAGTTTATCTGTTGAAAAACTGTGAAATAGTTCTGAAAACTGTTTCAATTATTTTAAGCGCAATAAAAAAATTTAAAATTTAATATTAAAATAAAAGATCAGCCTTTCATTTGATGCAATGGAAAATATTATTATTCAATACGAATGAAATATGTTTATAAAGTTATGTTACAGGCTAAGAGGAAAATACACTTTTAGTTTCATGTATTTAAAATAGAAATAAAATTAATACAACATCTAAAGAAGATAAGGTTTAATTATTGTTTAGATTTATTAAGACAATTGTTTTTATGATTAACAATTAAGAAAACTGTTATTCAACATCAGTTAAAAATAAGATCGCATGATAAAAATAATTTTGCATCTATTTGAAATTTCTAGAAAGAGTTTAATTTGAAAATAAATCACTACTTCTCGTTCTTAAAAGAATGCTAAAATATAGAGATCTATCTTAAATTGGATAATGTAAATGAAATAATGCACAGGTGTTAAAATTCATTTTGGTAATATCAATTTTATCAGAATATAAAGAGGATATTTATATTTTGTTAAAATTCATTGTTAATTAAAAAAAATTACCATTTCGTTCGATGCAGTGGAAAACATTATTATTCAATACGTTTGAAATCATATTTACAAAATTATGTTAAGGTTAACAGGGAAATACATTTTAATCTTCATGTATTTAAAATAGCAGTAAATTTAATATAATATTTTAAAAGAGATTAAATTTAATTATTATTTAAATTTATGAAGTCATAGAATTCAATATTAGTTAAAAATCAGACAGGATGATAAAAATAATTTTGCATCTCTTCTAAATTTCTAGAAAGAATTTAATTTGAAAATAAATTACGACAACTTCTTGTTCTTATGAGAATGATAGAATGTTGAGATCTATTTTATGCTGAATAATAGGAAATAAAAATATTGCACAGGTTACTTTTGAAAAGAATATTTATATATTGTTTATATTGTTTGAAATTGAAATGTAATTTAAGCCATTTACATAATTACTAAATCTATCCCTTTTTTAAATTACAGTAATATTCAAAACGATAAAATGTATTTCAAAATTTGCTATCGTTGCTTTTTGTGTATCTCTTTACTAAAACTATATATTTAAAAGACTTAGTTTTTGTCTTTTGAAACATGCTTTACTCTTTAGTATATAGCTGCTGAAATAGTCCTAAAAATACAAAATACATGAAGCAAGAAACATTTAAAAGTGAAAATCGAATACAGTTTATTTATACGTAAACATATGTAATACTTGAAGCAAAGTTTATCCTGTCATTAATAAAACAAACACGTGATGACAAATTATTCCAGTTCGTGCGGCGATGATTCGCTACAATCCATTCTCGGAAAAACAGAAGGCATAGTTTCGTCACACAAAACTACACGGTTAAAACTGTAGATGTAGAACAAACAGTACATAATATTCTACATGTAATAAAAGTTGTCATTTATATTTGTCGATAGCTGTCAACGCATATATATTGAGTGAGTAATGTAACTTTCGGTACATTCTCTTACAGACCTTAAGGGCTCTGGTACCTTTTAACTCTGCAAATGTCGACATCAATTTCAATCTTCTATTTATTAAAAAAATTATTTAGACAGAAATATAAAATATTTACTGATTGTTAAGTTACTTTTCTTTATCGATT
>CM063498.1:71492518-71577518 GCA_032207245.1 Pardosa pseudoannulata | reverse complement strand
ACACAGAAACTTTCAATCATGTAACAGTTCTTAGAGTGCAAGTACAATGAAAATATATGTTACACTTAATATCTTTTAATTGACCCTGATGCGTGATTGAAAAAGGCTTTCAGAAGCTATTCAGCTGTAGAAAAAAATGAACAAACTGTTGATGTATAGTATTTAATAGGTACCAATAACGATTAAAACATTGATTACCAGGATGTTAGTAATATATATTACTTAAAAATGCAGTTTTTATTAATGTTAAAATGGCAATAAGGCATTCCAGTTAAGTTTCGTTCACTACCTACTGAAAAATTTATTAAAGAAGCGATTACAGAAACAATCATTGTGTTTGTGCTTGGTTATTGTCTCTTTACCATAAAAAAATTTCAAGTACCCTTTAATGTTAATCTAAAAAAATTTCTTATCTCAGTGAACTGCCTATTATAGTTTTTATAAATTTATCCAGATTTCTAATTGATATAAAAAAGTATGTTTTATTATTTCGAAAATTAATAAGTGATATGATAGTAAATAATTGGTATCAGATTTGTATACGCCAGAGATTTCTGATTGTTTATTAAGGATTTAAAATAGCATTAGGAACTATTAATTTTTATTAAATATAATCAAATAATTAAAAGGTTTATTACCGTTAAAGGAAATTAATGTTATCCGAAACTCATTATCTAAATCACATAGAATCCAAAACTTAATTAGTCGTAATTTTAGACTAGTTAACAAACTTTCCCTTTTAGTTCATTGTTTGTAAGTAAAAGTTACAAACCTTTAATTACAAACTAAACTAAGCTATTACTGAAATCCTGAATAGTTTATGAATTTATCTGTCATGGATAAAACGTTAATCTAATATATAATTAGTAAAAGTCATATATACTGATAAATAAACGTGACCATGTGTATGTTTATTATTAGATTTTTGCAGCGAAGAAACCAATAGTCACCAAGTGTTGTTTGCAGTTAGTTTTATTATTAAATCTAATCACGTATAAAGTTATTTTCTTAGTTGTAATGTTAATATTTAGTAATTAACGAAAATATTTGAATATGAGTTGCCTGCAACATGCGACGCCATCTTAGATTAATAAGTTGTGTTCCGAGAAAATTACACCACTTTTTTCCAGATAAGATTCTTAACTTTTAAATTATTTTCAATTTCTGAAAGTAGATAACTTATGATTAATAGTTGAATAAATTTATTAAAGATTTTAATCAATAGGCAAAGACGGTTCTTGCAGCTAGTAAATCATAGTACATCACAGAATCATTTTATATAAAAAGTGATAAAAAAGGATGTTTATTTTATGTGAGAGGATAATAATTTAATTGTGTTAAAATAACATAAAGTTTTACATGTCAACACATGCTATAAATGCGCTTTCTTTGCATTAACAGCAAAACATTTTTATGTTGTAAAACATTCATCAAACTTAATTTAATTTAACTCATGGAAAAAATAATACGTAGTCTTTCTTTGTAGATAACAAAAAGTAACAAAATTCCACATTCCTAGAATCGATTTTGCTATGTTACCATGTTACCAACAGAGTTCTTAAAAGTACAATCTCTATTTCTATTTTAACCTCTTATTTCTCTCTGGAAAAAACACTTCAAACATTCTAAGCGTTTCCAGAAGTATATTTCGAGAATTGAAAACCAGGTTTTTTTTTATCCCAGCAAAATGTTATCTTTTAGAGAGAGGTACGTATTACGCTTTCACCCAATCCTTTTCTATCTAAAAAGGATGAAATGGGAGCACACATTTTTGGATCTGTGACGGAAATTCCTTCCGACCAAGAAATGTGACGTTAAACAAATTCTTCACACGAATTTGTTCTGTTATAAAAGGTAAAACGAGAACATGCATTTCCGTTTCTAGATGTGGATCAAGAGCTGAAGATGATCGCGAAACATAAAGCCCCATACTCTTTCTCCTCGTAAAGATTCAACTAAAGCTGTCGGAATAAGTCTCGGATAGTTGGTACTGTAACAACTTCACGGTTGACCGAAAACTGTAATTACAATGCAATATATTTTTACGTTATATATTTATGGGGTAACATATGACAGAAAATTGCAATTACAATGCAATATATTTTTATGTTTTATATTTATAGGGTAACATATGATAGAAAATTGTAATTACAATGCAATATATTCTATGTTATATATTTATGGAGTAACATATGACAGAAAATTGTAATTACAATGCAATATATTTTTATGTTCTGTATTTATGGAGTAACATATGACAGAAAATTGTAATTACAATGCAATATATTTTTATGTTCTATATTTATGGGGTAACATATGACAGAAAATTGTAATTATAATGCAATATATTTTTATGTTCTGTACTTATGGGGTAACATGTGACAGAAAATTGCAATTACAATACGATATATTTATATGTTCTGTATTTATAGGGTAACGTGATAGAAAATTGTAATTACAATGCAATATATTTTATGTTATATATTTATGGGGTAACATATAACGGAATATTGTAATTACAATGCAATATATTTTTATGTTCTGTATTTTATGTACGAGGTAATTAGGAATTTTATATTTTCGTTTTTAATTTGTGGGGAGGACATAAAAAGAAATTATTAAAAACAATTTTTTGATAATTAATACGCTCATAAATGCCAATATAATTTAAAAATCTACCTCGTAATCCTTTTCTGTAATATTTATAAGGATGCATAAGATAGTTAAAATTGTGATGCTATGTAACAACGAAAACAAAGCAAATAATTTAATAAAATTCTTTTTCTCTCTCTTTATCTATATATATATATATATGTATATATATATATATATATATATATATATATATATATATATATATATATATATATATATATATATATATATATATATATAAAACGTGGAGGTATAGGGTACCAAAATCAACAATATTTCTACACTCCGGATGGCAACGGTTGCAACGACAATGTAAACATAAGTGACTGTCCACGGCCTGCAATACTATATCCTGTGCTTTAAATATGAAATAGATCTATCGAAATGTTTAAATGCACGGAAATGAAAAGTAAAGTAATGGTAATAAATATTTAGCTGAGTTCTGCCTATACCTATAACAATGTATGTTTATGATGGCAGATAATGGAAACATATCTTACATCTTACATGTTTAGTTGATTTTAGTTGTTGCACAGGAAAATAAAAACTAAAAGTTGTTTGAGATGAGAAAAAAAAAGTTAGGACTTGTAGCATGTTACCCCTATGTATCGTTATCTGAAAAATGGGGTTAGCTTTAGCTTAAGTGGTTAAATTGCTGCTTTTCTAATACGGGCGATAACTTTTCTGTTAAAATTCTCAGCTGAATGGGTAGAATAAGATTCTTGGGGTTTTATTGGCTTACCTCTCGAGTAATACTAATGTGAACTTGTTACCCAAAAGAAACCTGCAAAAGGCTCTTCTCTCCACTTGCAACACTAAGAACTGGCGATAATACCCACAGATCTGATTTCACCTAGTCTAAAGGTAGTGCGTCATTTAATTTGCTCTATTAACCCCCTCCCCAAAAACAAACAAACAAACTTGAAATAATATAACAGAAAAATGATTTTTTTATTACAATTTAAGAATATTTCCTTCTTTTATAACAATATTCTTAAAACCATTTAGTTCTACCAGCCATAAAAAAATTTTAAAGTCTTTAAAAAAACATCGAATTTTTACTATGTTTTCTTGCTGATGGTTTGAAATTTTTCATATCTAAAGTAATAAAACAACAATTATATTTTTCATTCAAGTCTAAATTTGGATTCGAGAATCGTAACATATGATTTTTTAAAGAAATTCCCTAAAGGAAAATTACAAATAAAAAAACTATTGTATTTCTTCAGGGGTGACCTATAAATTCGGAAAAAAATTTCTGCCGTCTAAAAGCCTTTTTTCAATCAATCACAGGGTCTGTCCAAGTAAAGAAAAAGTCTTTTCTTTTTTTACAAAAATTTGACTGACATTAGTACAAGCAGTCCACTGATAAAACAAAACAAATAAATAGCATTTAATATATATTCTTGGGTGGTTTACTCTTTGTAATACAGTTATTTATTCTTACGACAAGTGTGCACTGGAGTTACAAATTACGAACATGTAAATGTCGTTGTTGATTTTTTTTATCTGCAATTGATGGATCAAGTATATAAATATGCTTCATTACGTTTAACGTCTAGAAAGAATACTGATACACATACATTATAGACAAAGTAGTTAATAAGGTTGTAAATAGTCACAATTGATGAAAAATGAGCAATAATTCAACAACACATCAATCTCATCTGTTTCTACATTTATAATGCAATATACATTCTATACAAAACTAGAAGATTCAAATAGTTAATAGCAAAAATCATCTTAATAATAGAATGCTTTGAACGTGATTAAATGAAACATATTATGACACACACGAGCACTGAATTGGAGCCCACCTGACTCGGTTTGATTCGTACATGTGTTCCAAATTACATATTTGCTTAGATCATAGTCCATGTCTAAGTATTTTGTAAACTATTCATCCTATGCAAACAGGCACTTCCAGAAACAATAAAGGTAATGATAATACACATTTTCATTCGAAGCATGTTTTGAGTAAAGCGCATCATTTCCCAAGGCGATATTTTGAAGAAAATAATTATTAATCTGTCATTTATATTTTCAGTTTCTTAAATCTCCATTTATTATAATCAGTAATATTTACAGTAAAAAAAGAGTTATTAATGCAAAAGTGGCTTTTAAATAATTACAAAATCTTTATAAATAAATAAATAAAAATTAGGTAGGATTCTTTAATGGTACTCAGTACTCTTTCAGGAAACCGCAGTTAACTGTAACCGCAACCGTCAGTTCCAGTAAATGTTAATCTGTCATTTATATTTTCAGTATCTTAAATCTCCATTTACTACTATCAGTAATATTTACAGTAAAAAAAAAAAGAGTTATGAATGCAAAAGTGGCTTTTAAATAATTACAAAATCTTTATAAATAAATAAATAAAAATTAGGTAGGATTCTTTAATGGTACTCAGTACTCTTTCAGGAAACCGCAGTTAACTGTAACCGCAACCAGCAGTTCCAGTAAATGTTAATCTGTCATTTATATTTTCAGTTTCTTAAATCTCCATTTACTGCTATCAGTAATATTTACAGTAAAAACAAGAGTTATTAATGCAAAAGTGGCTTTTAAATAACTACAAAATCTTTATAAATAAATAAATAAAAATTAGGTAGGATTCTTTAATGGTACTCCGTACTCAAGGTCAAGGTCAAGGTAACTGGGTTTAACGGAGTACCTAGTGAAGTGGAAAGTCTTGGTACTCCGTACTCTTTTAGGAAACCGCAGTTAACTGTAACCACAACCGACAGTTAAAGAAATGTTAATCTGTCATTTATATTTTCAGTTTCTTAAATCTCCATTTACTACTATCAGTAATATTTACAGTAAAAAAAAAGAGTTATTAATGCAAAAGTGGCTTTTAAATAATTACAAAATCTTTATAGATAAATAAATAAAAATTAAGTAGGATTCTTTAATGGTACTTAGTACTCTTTCAGGAAACCGCAGTTAACTATAACCACAACCGACAGTTCCAGTAAATGTTAATAATAAATTGTAAACATGCGATTATATCCCCATCACTTTCCGATTGTACATGACAATTTTCTTTTACCTTTTCTAAGTATTAAATGCAATAAATTCTTACTCCTAATTAAAGTAATGTGCATTTAAATCACAAGAGATTCTACAGGACCATGTGAATAGCCTAACCCGTATTATTGGACAAGAGTATACAGTTTTGGAGATGACTATAAAGTTTTTCTGATTTATATTGTATCTTATATAAGTTATTGTTTTGACTCTTATTTTAACGGAAATCTCGGTATTTCAACATTTAGCTTAAAACGTTCTTTTGGACATCTAGCACATTGTGATAAAATTTTAAGAAGATATAATTAAAAATGCATAAAAAAGCATTTTTACTACGACTTTTTCCTTTTTAATCGTTTGTTTACAGAACCTTTGCCTTCATTTGTCTCAACGAGTTTTAGAAATGACTCTAAAAGAAGAGAATACAACATAAATCGAGAATATTCGAATAAAAAATGGAAGAATAGTTGGTAAAATAAGGTTCTGCAAACGTGAATTATATTTTTTAAGATTTTATATTTAGATTATTATTAAGATTATTTAGATTATTATTATTATTAGATTTTTATTAACATTATTTTTTATATTTTCTACAAATGTCATCTAATAATATTTGACTCCTTTCTTAACGAATTTAGAAAGTAATAGAAATACTAAAAAAATTATTTTATGAAATTATTAAGTATGATAATGATTTAAATAAATAATTCATAGTATGCTTTAAGGATATATAGTATTTTTAAAGAATTATGCTTTGTTTAAAGTTTATGAAAAATGGCAATAATTATGAGAAGCTCAATTTGTAAAAAATGGTAGCTAGCTATAAGTCCAAATTATAACAAGATATTGATTGCATATAACATTTTAACATTTTTGATTTTATTTTTTAAATACTTATTTCAATTTGAAAATTTTAAATTGCTTTATCTTAGTTTTTTGATACACAACTGTATTCAAAATGTTAAAACTCAAACAAATGTGAATATAAAGACTCTTTTTTTATAAATATTTATGCTTCTTTTTATATAAATTATAATGTCTTTCTAAGAGAATTAAGGATAGATTTTACAGTAAATTGGATAGAAATAGCTTTATAATTAAAGAAATAAAAGAAATTCATGTTTTTCCGTAATTTTTTGCACATAAATGGACGTTTCATTCCTTTTTCTCAAGAACTAATAATTTAATTTCATCTTTAAACCCTTAAAATTATTTAGAATAGTGCTGTGAATATATACGAAAAAAGTTATAAATTGATAAAGATTGAATTAGAAGAAATATTTTTAAATTTTCTAATTAGAAATTTTTTTTTTAATAATCTACCCAAGAATATTTTTTCTCTTTCAAAATCCAACAAATTAAATAATATCATTTAGGCTGGGCGAAGTATTTAATTAAATAACATTAAACATATAAAATGTCCAAAGAGTACAGAGTTCCTTAAAGTACTGTTTGTCAATATCTGATAAAATGAAGTTAAGATAATATGCTGTGTAAACATAAATTATTTTATTTATCCCACCCTAATAAATTATATACAATTGCAAAACAAACATTCCCTGATATACAATTGCAAAATAAACATTCTGTTAAAAAAAAGGATTGAAATATTAGAGATGGTAAATGGATTTAAGAAAAAGAAGCTAAAGGTTTAAAAAATATTTCAATTTGAAATAAAAATAATTATATGCATTTTTTTTTAACTTTTAGAACTTTTTTTTAAAGTTCTACTCATTTTTCGGGTTCTTTTTGTATTTGCTAATTCAATTTGTTGATATGATGTTCGTACAAATTTTTGTAATTGATATTTACTTTAATAATATGCTGGTTACATTTCCACGACAACCTCTGCTAACTATCTTTGTAAATTGAACACTATAATCTTTCTGAAAATATTACACTGAGTTAAGAATTCTTGTTGATTAAAAAGGAAAAAAATAAATGGCCTTTTTCATTAACACTGGATTTAAATGAATTGAAAAATTACTTAGATGCTAAGTAAATCTTTTTGTTTATGGGATAAAGTTTTTTTCCTTTAGTTTCTTTCTTTTAGAAAAATATATTTTTGCCTTCTTTCAAAGCAAATTAGGGAAATAATCAGATTTCGTAAAGATATTTTCAGTATCAAAGAAAAAAATTGTTTTGTAAAAATATCCAGTATTTTTTTTGATGAAATGAATCCATTCGCAGATAATACAGAAAATTGTTTTGATATAACATAGTTTTGGTTTGTATAATATCCATAAATTATTGAATCCTTCAGTGTAAATGTATAAATTATGTTTCAATTTCATTATATATAGTTATTTTACCAAAAACATTCTTTTACAGAGATTTATTGATCAGTAGTTTGAGAAATGTAATTTTCTGTGAGAGAAAACAGAATAAATTTACCAGAAATAGGTTTGATTTTACGTGGGATAAAAGTGGGATTTTACGTGGGATTTATCAACATAATTTATTTCCAGGATGATGGTCAGAAATTATGTTGTATACTTGAAGAATTGCGTTTAACTTTCATACATCAAGTACTAATAAACTTTTTTTAGATTCAGTATAGTTAACTAAAACATGCACTGTATTGTTTATTAAAATAAAATTAGAATTTGGTAAAGTGAACAAAATAATTTTTTTCAGAAATATAATATACAGGTACTCCAGTGTTGCCAACCATACGATAATTATCGTATATGTACGATAATTGTCGCAAAACTGTTAGATGCAAAATTACTGAATATTCACAATTATACTGGAGATATTTTTTTAATGATTACATAATTATGGATAATTAGAAGAAATTTTGCATTTTACTTGTTCTATTGCAATTTTCACTAAAATATGGTATTTTTAGTAATTAAACCGATTATTAAATAATAATCGGTTTTATTACTGAATATTTCATATTAAAAAAAAACCACAGTAAATAATGAATTATAACATTATTAAAAAGAATACATATATATATTATATATATATATATATTAATATATATTATATATATATATATATATATATATATATATATATATATATATATATATATATATATATATATATATATATATATATATATATATATATATATATATATATATATATATATATATATATATATATATATATATATATATATATATATATATATATATATATATATATATATATATATTCTGTCAATACATAAAATGCCTGAATAGTTTTATTGAGGGCAAATAAAATAAAGAAAACTAATTAAACTTTTTATTGTACAGAAATATATTAATCCTATAACCTAAATATATTTATAAATAGTTATAAATATTTATATAGAGAAAAACATTTAATGAATCATATTAAAATATTTACATATTTTTTGCCACCCCCCCTCAAAAAAAAGGGGAGAAATGTATAACGAGAAAATATATCGTAGAAATGGCATATATATATATATATATATATATATATATATATATATATATATATATATATATATATATATATATATATATATATATATATATATATATATATATATATATATATATATATATATATATATTATTAACACTATTTTGAACTATTACAAAAATGTACGATAATTTGCAAGCCAATGCCATAATTTTAGGATCTAGAATCCATAATTTTGACTTTGAAGGTTGGCAACACTGAGGTACTCTTTACTTTACGACCTATTTGCTTAACGACCATTTGTACTGTCGATCCATATGAACAGTGATCGGTTGTAAAGTAAGGAATTCCTGTGCAGAAAAATATGTTATCTCCCATCCTTGGTTATCAGCGCTTTACAAGAAGTATTTCTTTTATTTTGCGTTCGAAGCAAATTCTACCGATCCTATCCCCCAGATATGTGTAAATGAATTTGATTTCGTCCCCACCCCCTGTTCAGCGAAATACTTGATCCACCATGGCATATGCTGCAAAAAAGGCACTGTCAGGAATGGCCTCACAGTCTCTGCAGATTGTCGCACGACTTTGACTGGAAGCAGGCCTTCTTGAGGAACTTCTTGATGAGCCCTTTGGCCTTGGAAAGGGAGGAGGAGCTGTTGGGTCCAGACCACCGGCCAGAGGAGTTGCTGGACTTCGTCTTGGTCCGGATCTGAGCCAAAATGGAGACCAAGAGTTCATCTACTTGGTGGTTGATGGCAGCAGAGGTCTCTATGAATGACGTACCCTTTTCTTTGGCCGATGTTTGTCCCTCTGTAACAAAAGTACTTAATAAATCCGGTATAATGCAAATATATAAAAAAAACATTTTTTTAACACTAGAACCATGGGAATTTCTACCTAAAACCGTGGGATGGGTCAAACTTATCCAGATTAATATGAATCCGTATTTTTATTCAAAAAGTACATTGTATTTTACGCGAAAATATTTATTCGTTTTTATACATTAAGTTATTATACTAATTGATAAAATATAGTAAAATATTACAATATCGAAGAGAATATATAGTTGGAAAAATCTATAGACAAATTCAATGGAATTATTTAGTTTCCCACACGGTTCAGACAACTCTTTTTTTTATTTTGTACATTTTCTACATAAAGGAATTTTACAGTATAAACGCACAAACAGTATAAACACATAAAGGATACACAAAGGATTTACAGGATTAAAGGTTTCGTTTCGTTTTGTTTTTTTGGAGTGCTATGGTCTACGTTTTGCAACACGAGGGCTAATACAGGATTAAAGGATTTACAGTTAAACTCATAAAGGAATTTTACAAATATCTACAGTTTTGTTTGTAGAGTAATGAACTCTTTTTCGCATATGTACAGATTCTTCAATACTTTATTTTCATAAATTTTTTGGGGTATAAAATTAGGAAGAGTCATGAAATGTATTTCAATTTCGTTAATCAGTTTTTGAGAAAATTGGGTACAAAACAATTTTTGGGTAAAAATGATCCATCCCTCGGTAGTATTAAATAATAGCTTTTATTTAATTTAAAATTTCAGAAGCATAGAAAATGTCTGAATACAGAAAATATTATTCTTTCCTGAACCAGGAGTCATTATTTTAACTTTGTCCAAATCACTTTTAAGTTTCAGTTTAAGGTATCCGTTTACGGTTGGAGAACTTTTTTCTAACGTAGAAACTAGTTCATGTTTTTACATTTTTAGATTTATTTTTTATATTATCATAGATAATTGCACTTAAAAAATTTATTCCTATAGAATTTTTTATAAAATTTCTAATAAATGAAGAAAATTTAGTAAAAATATCGGGTTTTTTCAAAAGGCCTAATTTTTTAATAAATTAAATTATTTCAATATTTTTTGAGGCAACACATTTCTTATACACTTGACTAGTGAATCATCTAAAATTTTTGCTTAATTTACATTTGATAAAAAAATTTAGTCCTTCAAAATCATACACATTGAATTTTTAACGAAATTTCATTACCTTTATATATAACTATGAGTGTAACATCACTAAAAATTATTTAAATTTAAAGCTTTTAGGACATTTACTAGTAAATACTATCAAAAGAATCCATAATAATTTTCAACAAAATATATTAAGAACTTTTTGAGAAATCACATTTTAAGTTTCAACATTTTATCAAAAATACCGTTCTGAGAAAAACGCATTTGAAGTTCATGAAAGCAACTTTAACTATTAAAAAATTTAAATACATTTTAAAATTCCCTACACTTTCTTGATTCAAAAGTTTCTAATTGCCAAGTTGCTAATTATTAAAAATACTATGTTTAAACTAATCTTCATGAAAATTTAAAAAGTTTTGTCCAAAAAAATGCTCTTTAAAAGGCTTTAAATTCACAACTTCCGGTTCCGAAGTCACTACTTTCGTTTTGTTTTGAAAGTTGTCACTGATGTTTAAACAGCTGTAACTTTTCTTTAAAATGCCGTAGAGACAAAATAAAAACAGATTAAGAAGCCTAAAAGATGAAATTTTACAATAGAATAATGAAAAAAATATGATTTTTGGCAAAAAATGACGTTTTTAATGTAGATGGATAGCTTAAGTTTTTAATTATGCCGCGTGCAAATAGATGGCGATATTAGTTTAAAATCTCTGCAGTTGGAATTTGGAGTACTCTCAATAGTTTTTTACATTTAGGTGACTAATTATTTTTCCTTTAATCTATTTTAAGACTGAATATTGTTTCGTTACCGAAAATGAACCCACGGGGAAAATTTCAAGTCTCTAGCTAGTCAAAAAGCTAGTTAAAATTGACTACGAAATTTGATCTTGACACACAAGTGAAGTTAAATAGAAACGATTAGAAAACAAAAGCATTTATGGTGATGAATATAAAACTGACGTAACTAAGTCATAAATAGAATGAGATTGCATGCAGACAGCCGTTTCGTTAAATGAACACTATATCTTTTTACTTCCTAAAGTCTTTTTCCGCTTCTTCAGAATTTGTACGTTAATAAAGGTTATCAAAGTATGTGTGGTCATATTTGTCTAGCAAAAGATAGTTTGATAACTATTTATTCTTGATTTAATAACAGGAAGAAATTAAGATTATATTTGATATCACGTGAAATATGTCAAAAGCAAATATTACGGAACTACTGATTAAATAACAGATTATACATTAAAACCAAACATACACATGTTAATGTAAATTAAATTATATCCAATGAAAATGCTTAATTTTATTTTTTGAGTGAAAAATTACAAAAAAAAAAAAGAAAATGGATGAGGAAGCAAAAGCATTGTTCAGGAATTTAGAAATAAATGCAACTTCCACGAATTATCAATGCGAATAAAATGATTGACTTAAAAAGAATTAAAATTTCAACCAATTTTCGCCTTTCATACTCTAAAATCAAAGAAATATCAAATTTTTATGTATAATTTTTTTTAAATAGAAAAATATGAACATAACTAGCATATGTCCCGTCATATGACGGGATAGTAAAATTTTTAATTTTCCACAATTGTAAAGTACACTATGAGGCAGGTAAAAAATGGGGGTTTTTTTAGCTGAGAATTATCTGGTACATGCTCAATAATTTGTTTCTATTCATACTCCTTTAAAATCTCCCGATACTCTGAATGTAGTCTGAACGAGGAGACTGCTAAATAATGGCTTATCTAGGCCACACGCCGAAACAAAAACGAAACTCCCAAATGTTATCTCAGTCTTCTTTTCCATCTAGTAATTTCACTCGCATTGATAAAGTAACACAATTGTAAGTTCGAAACAACTGTCTGCATATATCTCTATTTCTGCCTAATTTTCGTTGACTTTACATTTGTTGCTATATATTGGCGCATTGTTTTTACCTCCTTGTACTAAAGATTTATTTTTAAAATTTTTCATTAATAAAATAAAAATAAACATATTTATTGAATATAATTTAACTTTCATTCACAGTTGTTTAATAGTTTGGTTTTAATATTTAATCTCTTATTTAACCAGCATTTTCATAATAGTTGCTTTTTGTTCTTATTTTAATCATTTATGCTATAAATTACATATTTATTTTTCTGTATTAAAGATTTAAAAATTTTTTATTAATAAAAAAAAATATTTTGAAAAATTATTTTCTTCACAGTTGAATAGTTTTTTTTTAAAATACACAAGTACATTTTCATATATTGCTTTTTGTTCTTTCTAATTATTGACTTTTCATTTATTGCTATATATTGGCACATTGTTTTTACCTCCTTGTATTAAAATTTATTTTTTTTAAATTTCATTAATAAAATAAAAATAAACATATTTATTGAATATAATTTAATTATCATTCATAGTTGTTTAATAGTTTGGTTTTAATATTTAATCTCTTACTTAACCAGCATTTTCATAATATTTGCTTTTTGTTCTTTCTAATTTTTATCAAATATAATCTTCCTAATTTCTCTCTGCTGTTGAATCAAGAACAAAACGTGGATAAAATATGTTTTTTAAAGAAAAATATGGCTGCATCTACTTTGATAACCTTTATTTACGCAGAGATTCAAAAGAAGCAGAAAAAGACATTTTGTTTATTTTAAACCAGACATATTTCTGTTTTAAAACCTACTAATATATGCAAGTCTTGAATTAATCTGGCTAATTTTTCCTAAAAATTACCTAGATTACTTCACGAAATATCTAGGTATCAAAACGGATTTATGTAGCATTCCTGAACCACGAAATTCATTAAATATTTTTGGTGTAAATAAACGTCATAAGCACTGGAGAGTGAAATTAATTTTCTTACGTCCACAAGTTGGGAAATATTCAAGTACTTCCTTAATTGTATTTCTTTTACATATCAAGTGTTTCTTTATATGTTCTCGATTTATATTATATTAAAGAAAATTATCGTTTATTTATTTCTTTGTTGTACTCTTGGAATAGTTAAATTTCTAACCTCATACTATTACAGAAGTGGAACTGGTGTACTCTACAAGTAATTCACTGAAGGGGTGTTCTTTTTAGGATATCACCCGAAATTGGCAATTTTTTTGTCTATCGCCTTAGAACAACAGGTCGCGATTTTAAGTGTACTGCAAAACAAAACTGCAACCGGATAGAAATTTTACATTTTTGTATCACTTTAAAGGGAAAAAAACACTAAAATAAAATAAAATAAAATAAGACCTTCGGCATTACAGGCCTACTGTGCCAATCTCCGTTAAAAAAACGAAGCATATGTTCCTATTAGGTGGTCAACCTTACGTGGAACCCCCAGTGTTTAGTTCCCAAGCATGTTTGGCGCTCATTTTATCTACCCATTGAAGGGATGAAAATCTGCCAACCTTGCCCAGGATCGCCTTTAAACAAGAAAACAAAATTTTTAACATTATCTGGCCATCCCTAAACAAATGGTTAATTATTTTTAATCTTCGTGAGGATGCTGGAAATTAGAACATCTATTTCATAAAATTGAAACAGATGTCATATAGAAACTTCGCATCTTTGCAATGGCGTGCATTACAGTCGAATCATATGAAAAATTTACTTTTCTGAATATGCTTTAAAAGGGGGCACAGGATCTATAAACATTCAAAAATTTGATTTTTAATTTTTAGCATGTTCTAAATAACACTTTTGTACATTTGTTAAGAAACCGCATTAGAAAATTCGTACTAGTTGCCGAATTATAATATTTTTATATGGCTGTTTGTATTCTCTCTTAAAGATACAGACATGTTATGTTAAATTAGGTGTACTCAATTTCGTAATTTTAGAATTTCCGCTAGTCGCTGTAATTTAGCTGGCAAAGGCAACGCTCTCGTAAATGGATGGTTACGGGTTCGGAACCTAAGCCGGCCTAAGATCAGGCGTGTTTGTTAAATTTGACAGAGGCAAGTGAAATATGTCGTGGTCACAATGTCCTCCAAGTTCTCAATCAATGCCTCTGGGGGTGGAAGGCCAAACCTATGGGTCTTCTACTTGGTCCATTCTTTAATATTACGATTACCCACTTGAGCATAAGTCGTACTTTCACCCTTGAGGTTCTAATTAAAAACGAAAGGTGCACCCCTTTGCCTTAATACGAGTAGCCTCCGGATCAATCGTGCTTGGTGCCAAGTGGACAACAACTACAGAATTACGCACACAGTTATTTAAAAACTAGATATGCTACATTATTAAAATTTCAACTAATATTCTCCCCTTTATACTCTGCACGCTAAAACAAAAAAAAATATCAAATTTTTATGTATAATTTTTTTAAATAGAAAAATATGAACATAATTACAGAATTTTAAATAAATTTTCACTCTTTACCCTTATTTTTTTAACTTATGTATAACATTCTGCATACGTTTTTCTTTTAATTTAAAAGTAAGTGTTATTAATCTGTTTTGTCCTCGGTTTTTCATATATAAGCATTGGCTTTAATTATAGGATGAATGAGTTTTTTAAAAATTTTTATTTATTATAGCATGTTTAAAACCTTTCATTTATTATTTTTGTAAGTACAAATTTTATATCAGTTCTACATATTATAAATTAAAGTATATAATTCAGAAATATGAAGTATAAAAGTTATTAAATAAGTTATGAGAATTATATAGTAATTAGAATCAATCATATTTATCGATCTTTCTCAAATTCAGGTGTCCTGTGGCTTTTTAACATAATTCCAAAATTAAAATTCAATATTCATTGTAAAATTTGAAACGTACACTGTAAAACAACTTAAAAATTTGGATGGGAACTATGCTTTATTGAATTATATATTCACTTGTAAATTCACATTGAAATGTTTAAAACAATTGTTTTAGTACCAAATGACCAAATGAAAACCATTTAACTCCAATATAAATCTTTTTTATATTAGTTTTATTTAATCTTCAATGAAAACATTTCCAATTTCTTACCGTCCGTCGTGACTGCTCGCACTCGAACTAAATCTGACTTGTTGCCAACTAGAAGAACTGCACTTCGCCGGAATGTTCTTTGGACAACACTCAGCAGGTCCAAAGCACGAAGGAAACTCCTCCGATTGGTGACCGAGTATACGATCACGTGAGCATCTGCCAGGGGAATATCAGCTTCCTTATCAGGTTTTTCATCCTGAAAATGATAATTATACTTTTTAACTTATTAATACTTTGCGTTATATAAAAAAATTTACGTTTCCTTGGAACAAATTTTTCGTTCCAGCAAAGTTGGATAGCAATCCTGTAAGCAATCTCTCAAAATTTCGAATATCTACTATTTTTTATAACTAGCATATAACCCGTCATATAACGGAATCAGTAAATTTTTCTTCATTTTTCAAAATTGTAAAGTACTCTAAGAGGCAGGTAAAAAAATGAATTGGTTTTTTTTTTGGCTGAGAATTATCAGGTACACACTCAATAATTTGTTTATCTTCATACTCCTCTAAAATCTCCCGATACCGTGAATGCAGTTTAGAATCACGTTGAATTTATTTAGAAAGATAATTCAAAGTTTTCTTAGCTACGTCGAAATTATCGTTAAATTCTTCCCATTTTTTGCCCCAGTAATTAATGGAAATAAAGGAATGAATCATTGAATCATCACATTAAATGAATCATTTCCATCACACCCTAAAGGTTTTATTTTTATAAGGGGTGTCCCCGATAGGCTCCGGTATGTTATAAAAGTTTTGTTTCTTTACAAATGACATTCTGTTTAAGATGACAGTTGATTCTAATAAAGACTGGCTGTAACATTCAAAGTTGTTTAAGTTACATATTTATTTGATTCCGTCATTTATTAGATTTACGGAATTTATCAATATATAGTCAGAAAAGTAAGTAGAGCATTAACGGATAAATGCCTTAACATTTACATTTAATATATAGCACACATTTACCCATAGACATCTGGTACCTTTTAACTGCTGCAACAAGACATCATTTTAGTCTTAGATAACTTCAAAAACTATTTATTTAGAACATAAAATTTTCTACCGACTTTTAAACTGGCTTTTATTTAAGGCAGTGCAGAAAATTATGTTGATTCAACAATATTTCTGAGAAAATATTGCTGATACTAAGAGTGTTTATTTTCAGTACCAGAAAAACAATTTCTTTCTCTAAAAATATATTTTAATAAAGCGTCATAAGAAAACTGTAAACATTGTAAGTAAAATACATATCAGTTTTTAATTTAAAATAATTTTATGTATGTAAAATAATCAGAATTTTTTTCTATGTAATATCTTTGCTGTGAATTTTTTTTTAAACAAGCCATATATTTTTATCTTTAAATGTTTATGATTGAAAATAAAAGTAACTTATGGAACAGAATCAAGATTATTTTTGTGAATTGTGTTTATGCAAACAATTTTTTATGCAACAAAAATTTATCGTTAAAAGTATATTTACCTATGAAAAAATATTCATTTTTATGTTTAGTGACAAGCAATAAAAATTTTGCATAAAATAAATATCCTAAATAATTTAAAAACCATTTTGACCGTGCAGAGGGAAGATGATGTAATTATAAATATCAAAATAACTTTAAGATTTTATAATGTATCTTGTTGACATATGTAATTAACAGTCCTTAACCCCTTGAGAACCAGCACGTAAATGATGTACGAGTTGACCGTTGGGAAAACCGTTGCCATTTACTCCATCTAGTAATTGTTATAAGGCGATTTAGATCAGTAATATAATTGATTAATTCATACGAGAAGTAAAATGCTTGGGATCTAAATCTGACCTCATCACAGGACCATAAAATATATTCAACGTATTTTTTAGTCTTGTGCGGTAGTCTCGGGCGGGGTTCTGATCCCAGTTCCAGATTAGAATCACGTCTCGTACATGACACTAAATAAGAATATACCTTTGTGGAGTTATTTATGAGTCCCTAAGGGACTGTGACCACTTTGAAGGGATAAGTTTTTTCCACGTTGGCGGTGTCAAGGCGGGGTTAAGGAGACCAATTAGATTTTTACAACTATCCCGATTGGACGAAAAGAAGGAAGAGTGGACAAAGATGAAACTAATATAAAATAAGAAAATTCTAAAAAAGAGAAGGGGGGGTGTTCGAGAGTGAATCAAGGGGAGCAGAGTGGTCAGAAGTCGGAGGAGACGACTGTGACAGTGAGACTTCGGGAGTCCAAGGAGAATAGGCTTGAGTTAGACAGAGACTCCGGAACGTTTGGAACATCTAGCGACTACCAGCAGTGTTCCTGTATCAAATATTTCGGCCTCACCTCAAATACTCATAAGGAAGCCCCTGACCAGACCGACGGAAGATTGAAATTTGCAACCACACATACCCAAGTCTGATTAGCTCTCAACCAGAAGTATTCCTTTCACACCATATTTAACCACAAAGGTACTTCTTTTTACATATGTTTGAAATTGAGATTAGGTCCTCTCTCTATATATTTACCTAATTGATGAAAAATTATTGTCAGACCTAAATTAGTGTGGCACCTAAATTGAAAGTATTGACAAAGTAAATTTTATGAAGGTAGAATCAGATTGTGTGTATATATATATATATATATATATATATATCATTATAATAAATTTACTTTTCTTTATTTTAAGCTGATTTCAGTTACTTTTAATTTCGCTTTCTAGTTTATTTTCTTATTTTAAGTCTATAGTCTCTAAGAACCTGTGGTTGAATTTAGTACTTAAAATATTTTACACAACGAATCCAAATAATACTTAATCTTTGTGACTAACCAAACCACTATACATTTGATCACATGTTAATACCTAAATATAAACGAGAACTACACAACAGTAATAAAATATAGCATTTAATAATTAAAATAAAACATTCAGATCTATTGCATATACGCAACGCTAGTCTCTCAATATCAACCGTAGATGATCACGTGGAGGCGACGCTGGACTGATAAGAGTGAAATCTCTGCTTCGCGTATACGAGACTTTGGTCGCGAAGGGGTTAAAGCACTTCGATTGACTTTTTTGTTTCCCGAGGGTCGGTACCATCAGTTTAAAGCAAATTCCGAATGCTTACGAAAATTCATGCTAATTGTGGGATTTGAAGGAACCGAAAGGAATTACTTTGCTAGTGTGTCTATTGACCGGCTCGCATAAAAGGTACAAACACGAACAGAAATAAATATACAAGGGTGCGGTCACTCAAATCTGGCCAAATTATGCATTTTTTTCAAAATGTGCTTTATATTTCTAAATAGAAAAGGTTTAAATATTAAAAAAAAAAAACCAAATTGTTTCTAAAACCATAAAGATCATATTTACTCAATATTCCCCTTCTTTACCTTCAGCACTGTTTGTGTTCAAGATGGCTTCGATTCGCCGAACAAAATGATCAGTCCATTTTTACTGTTAATTCTCATTTTTTAATAACTTTTGACGTTAGCACACTACAACTACCAGTTCACAGCTGGGAAAAAGAGCGAATGGAAGTTACATTAAAAACATTGACATAGCTGGATTTTACATTTGTCCAATAGTCCGGATTTTTCGTTAACCAGATCGACTTTTGTCCCAATTGGTCCAGAAAATCGACGCTGTTCTCTCTTTCTATTTTTATATATATGACACGGATGAGTGTTTAAGGCATGGAAGACACATTTGATTTCATATATAAAAACTTCTTTATTGTAATCCTTCTGTCCGTGGCTATGCCACTTAGATATCCTTTGTTCTCATAATTTGCTACGACAAGCGTGGAGGATGTTATCAGCCCGAGTTTTCGCTTATAATTGTCTTTTTTGGCGTTGCTATCTAAGCAAAATTCCTATGTCTACTTTCGCGTCACCTCTCTTACTATGTATAGTTATGATCGAGGGTGTGTCTTTTTCCTATTTTGTTATTGTTAATGAGTTCAAACTATTTTTAATTATAACCCGCTTAATTCTTTACCCCCATTTTTAAACCTGACACACACACACACACACACACACATATATATATATATATATATATATATATATATATATATATATATATATATATATATATCCAAAAGTGAAGGAGAGGGAGGGAGCATATGTAAGAATGAGAATGTACTTGAAAACATTCTTAACATATTCTATTTTTTTTTATTTTAAGATATTTTTACCTTATTCTGAGTTTGAGGGTTTTTTTCTCATTTTTATTCTTTAATAATAACTTCTACATTTGTTCCCTATTTCGTATTTTAAGAGTAACAGTACTATAACAGTTTTGTATTTTAACAGTGTTTCATTCGTTTACACATGTTCGTAGAAGTGGCCAGCTATCTTACAAACATATGAACAATTCTTTTTTTTATGTTTTACGGCTTTCATGTGACAAGATTAAATAATGATTTATTATTAGAAATTTTATGATTGTTTTCACTGGAATGGTTTGTATTGTCTAAAAAATTACTAGTGAAAGTATTAGAACCTTTTTATTAAATATTACACTATATTATATTTATTTAAACTTACCTCTTCATCGGGACATCGGTATTCTAAAAATTCTAATTCAGACTCTTCTTCATTTAATATCACAGTTATGACATAGTCATTGCTAACATCTGTAAAGGAAAAAAAAGTGTTAAATGTTTGGTAAAACTTTTAACACATGTTAATTTGTATAATAAAATAGGAAAGTAACTATAGTACAGGGCTACCAGGAGAGAATCAATGCAAACTTTATTATTTTTCTGTAATACAAACAGAAAATTGTAAATGATATATCAAAAACTGTCAAATTGTGTTTCAAAACGATTGTGTTCAATAAGGCTTTTTTTATTCACCCATATAATTATGCTTTTTGTCATTTCTTGCCAAACATGTTGTAATGTTTCATTCTTAACTGTGTGTAAAGCATCAGAAATGGGACGTTTAAAGGCCTTAATAAGATCGTACTAGTGGGATGGTAAAAACTCGGAACGGAGACAAAAGTTATTTTATTTTAGACTTTTTGTTTGTGGTTTTACTGGATATAGAGTTCGGGAGATAAAATATGTTGAGTTACTACCAATCTCTTTAATGATCTTCATCTTCTATTTCTAGTTCTCCATGTCCCCTGCCTTTCTTGCCTTCCTTCATTGTTTTCGAGAACCAAATTTTGATCGAAAAGGTCGCCAGCGAAATGGTGCTAGTTATGCTCTCCAATGTGTTGACCAATTAGCTCCAAGCAAAAACCAAATCTTATTTAGGTCATCTAACGTACTGGCCAATCAGCTGCGAATCAAACAGTGAAATGGCGATAATGACACATTCTTGACTCGGAGATTTAACGGTAGGCAACCCTAATTAGGGGTAATTGTTTGTAACTGTTATTTGTGTGTGAACCCTGTGCCGAACTCTTATATGAGTTCTAGGAATCCGTTGGCAACACGAAAATGACTGTGTGACGAACTCTCATAAAATTTCAGGGTTGCGATTGGCAACAAAGAGGAGAAGAGAGTGGTCTCGGATGATCAGAGGGATATTTTGATTTTGAAATGTATCTGCAAATGTACTGTGTATAGATAAATGTCTGTGTGCTGTATAAAATCAGTTGCCTGACTTCTACGGAACCACTTCATACTTTACAACCCCCACAACATAATATGACGAAATGGAGCTGTTTGACATCTTTCAATTTTCTCCCTCTTGTACTAAAACAATATATCCAAAATAGCTGTTAAATTTTCTTTGTTGTTACACAAGCGGGATGGATATGTATATTAAATTACAATTTCTCAAATCTTATTAGTCTCAGAGGCAACAAACTATTGTATGAAACAACGTTATACTAATTTTTCCCTGGATAAAGTTTGGTATATATTAGCTTATAAATGAATGGAACAAATGTGCTAAAGAAAATTTTTAATTCTGCATAGAAATAATTTAGTACATTACAACATAATATAAGGTCATTAACATACCAAATGAAATAATGGTACAGTAATCTACAAGTATAATACGTGGAGGAAAGAAAATATATTAAACAAATATAATTTGCACATCTTAAAAGCACTTGGCAAATTAGATTATGAATTTTTTTCTGTGACAAAAAATAACAATAGTTATGGAATTTTATAAGAACAGAAATAAGTAAATCAGTTAATCAGTGAAACCAGAAGAAAAAATAAACATTTAAATGATTACATAGACACAGAATTTGTTGAAATAAGTCTTTGCGTGTTCAAATTTTACTTTTATAGTAGTACACTTCCCGATAAATTACACTTTTTTTGTAACTAAAGGCTAAATTAATTTATGCACATTTCCTAAAAAAGAGCATTAATGAAATATTTATTAGCCACTGTAGATGCTATTGAATATGATTATGCTGTCGATGAAAAATGTATTTCTTTATTTTTCGCGAATACATGAATAAATTTAGCTTGAATAGTTTTATTTTCTCATCAAATTAATCAGCCGTATAAAGCGATTAATTAAATTAAACCCTTTTAATGTTATCAATTGCTTATATTTTGTCTCGTTGATTCGCAAGTATAAATAATTCTAAGAATGGTTTAATACTGAATAGATAATTTACAATGAATAGCCATAGCAATAGAAAAAAAATGAAAAAAACCCGAAAAACTTAAAGAGGAGATTCTACATGAGTCTATCCCAAATAGAACAAAATATATAATAAACCTCATTACTCAGTTATAAGTTATTATATTTACTTTTTATTTTGCTAACTTTCCAAGAAGACCCTTTTCTCCATTTTACTGTAATCATTATAATCATTATAATCATAATATTATAATTAAAAGGGAGAAAAGGGTATTCTTGGATACAAGGACATTGAATCATCTTTTGAGGAAACTGGCATTGAGACCATTTCGCCTCATTAAATGTACCATAAAGGGTAAGAGTTTAGTTATCAATTGCTTATATTTTGTCTCGTTGATTCGCAAGTATAAATAATTCTAAGAATGGTTTAATACTGAATAGATAATTTACAATGAATAGCCATAGCAATAGAAAAAAATGAAAAAAAAAACCCGAAAAACTTAAAGAGGAGATTCTACATGAGTCTATCCCAAATAGAACAAAATATATAATAAACCTCATTACTCAGTTATAAGTTATTATATTTACTTTTTATATTTGCTAACTTTCCAAGAAGACCCTTTTCTCCATTTTACTGTAATCATTATAATCATTATAATCATAATATTATAATTAAAAGGGAGAAAATGGGTATTCTTGGATGACAAGGACATTGAATCATCTTTTGAGGAACTGGCATTGAGACCATTTCGCCTCATTAAATGTACCATAAAGGGTAAGAGTTTAGTTATCAATTGCTTACATTTTGTCTCGTTGATTCGCAAGTATAAATAATTCTAAGAATGGTTTAATACTGAATAGATAATTTACAATGAATAGCCATAGCAATAGAACAAAATGAAAAAAACCCGAAAAACTTAAAGAGGAGATTCTACATGAGTCTAACCCCAAATAGAAACAAAATATATAATAAACCTCATTACTCAGTTATAAGTTATTATATTTACTTTTTATCTTTGCTAACTTTCCAAGAAGACCCTTTTCTCCTTTTAATAATTACAAGAACATTTAACATCCTTTAGGATGAACTGGCATTGAGACCATTTCGCCTCATTAAATGTACCATAAAGGGTAAGAGTTTAGTTATCAATTGCTTACATTTTGTCTCGTTGATTCCAAAGTATAAATAATTCTAAGAATGGTTTAATACTGAATAGATAATTTACAATGAATAGCCATAGCAATAGAACAAAATGAAAAAAACCCCGAATAACTTAAAGAGGAGATTCTACATGAGTCTATCCCAAATAGAACAAAATATATAATAAACCTCATTACTCAGTTATAAGTTATTATATTTACTTTTTATCTTTGCTAACTTTCCAAGAAGACCCTTTTCTCCATTTTACTGTAATCATTATAATCATTATAATCATAATATTATAATTAAAAGGGAGAAAAGGGTATTCTTGGATACAAGGACATTGAATCATCTTTTGAGGAACTGGCATTGAGACCATTTCGCCTCATTAAATGTACCATAAAGGTAAGAGTTTAGTTATCAATTGCTTACATTTTGTCTCGTTGATTCGCAAGTATAAATAATTCTAAGAATGGTTTAATACTGAATAGATAATTTACAATGAATAGCCATAGCAATAGAAAAAAATGAAAAAAACCCGAAAAACTTAAAGAGGAGATTCTACATGAGTCTATCCCAAATAGAACAAAATATATAATAAACCTCATTACTCAGTTATAAGTTATTATATTTACTTTTTATCTTTGCTAACTTTCCAAGAAGACCCTTTTCTCCATTTTACTGTAATCATTATAATCATTATAATCATAATATTATAATTAAAAGGGAGAGAAAAGGGTATTCTTGGATACAAGGACATTGAATCATCTTTTGAGGAACTGGCATTGAGACCATTTCGCCTCATTAAATGTACCATAAAGGGTAAGAGTTTAGTTATCAATTGCTTACATTTTGTCTCGTTGATTCGCAAGTATAAATAATTCTAAGAATGGTTTAATACTGAATAGATAATTTACAATGAATAGCCATAGCAATAGAAAAAATGAAAAAAACCCGAAAAAACTTAAAGAGGAGATTCTACATGAGTCTATCCCAAATAGAACAAAATATATAATAAACCTCATTACTCAGTTATAAGTTATTATATTTACTTTTTATCTTTGCTAACTTTCCAAGAAGACCCTTTTCTCCATTTTACTGTAATCATTATAATCATTATAATCATAATATTATAATTAAAAGGGAGAAAAGGGTATTCTTGGATACAAGGACATTGAATCATCTTTTGAGGAACTGGCATTGAGACCATTTCGCCTCATTAAATGTACCATAAAGGGTAAGAGTTTAGTTATCAATTGCTTACATTTTGTCTCGTTGATTCGCAAGTATAAATAATTCTAAGAATGGTTTTAATACTGAATAGATAATTTACAATGAATAGCCATAGCAATAGAAAAAAAATGAAAAAAAACCCGAAAAACTTAAAGAGGAGATTCTACATGAGTCTATCCCAAATAGAACAAAATATATAATAAACCTCATTACTCAGTTATAAGTTATTATATTTACTTTTTATCTTTGCTAACTTTCCAAGAAGACCCTTTTCTCCATTTTACTGTAATCATTATAATCATTATAATCATAATATTATAATTAAAAGGGAGAAAATGGTATTCTTGGATGACAAGGACATTGAATCATCTTTTGAGGAACTGGCATTGAGACCATTTCGCCTCATTAAATGTACCATAAAGGGTAAGAGTTTAGTTATCAATTGCTTACATTTTGTCTCGTTGATTCGCAAGTATAAATAATTCTAAGAATGGTTTAATACTGAATAGATAATTTACAATGAATAGCCATAGCAATAGAAAAAAATGAAAAAAACCCGAAAAACTTAAAGAGGAGATTCTACATGAGTCTATCCCAAATAGAACAAAATATATAATAAACCTCATTACTCAGTTATAAGTTATTATATTTACTTTTTATCTTTGCTAACTTTCCAAGAAGACCCTTTTCTTCATTTTTACTGTAATCATTATAATCATTATAATCATAATATTATAATTAAAAGGGAGAAAAGGGTATTCTTGGATGACAAGGACATTGAATCATCTTTTGAGGAACTGGCATTGAGACCATTTCGCCTCATTAAATGTACCATAAAGGGTAAGAGTTTAGTTATCAATTGCTTACATTTTGTCTCGTTGATTCGCAAGTATAAATAATTCTAAGAATGGTTTAATACTGAATAGATAATTTACAATGAATAGCCATAGCAATAGAAAAAAAAAATGAAAAAAACCCGAAAAACTTAAAGGAGATTCTACATGAGTCTATCCCAAATAGAACAAAATATATAATAAACCTCATTACTCAGTTATAAGTTATTATATTTACTTTTTATCTTTGCTAACTTTCCAAGAAGACCCTTTTCTCCCTTTTAATCATTATAATCATTATAATCATAATATTATAATTAACATACAAGGACATTTAATATCTTTTGAGGAACTGGCATTGAGACCATTTTGCCTCATTAAATGTACCATAAAGGGTAAGAGTTTAGTTATCAAATGCTTACATTTTGTCTCGTTGATTCGCAAGTATAAATAATTCTAAGAATGGTTTAATACTGAATAGGTAATTTACAATGAATAGCCATAGCAATAGAAAAAATGAAAAAAACCCGAAAAATCTTAAAGAGGATATTCTACATGAGTCTATATCAAATAGAAAAAATTGTATCATAAACCTCATTACTCAGGTATGAGTTATATTTACTTTTTATCTTTGCTAACTTTCCAAGAAGACCCTTTTCTCCTTTTTAATAATTACAAGAACATTTAACATCCTTTAGGATGAACTGGCATTGAGACCATTTTGCCTCATTAAATGTACCATAAAGGGTAAGAGTTTAGTTATCAATTGCTTACATTTTGTCTCGTTGATTCGCAAGTATAAATAATTCTAAGAATGGTTTAATACTGAATAGATAATTTACAATGAATAGCCATAGCAATAGAACAAAATGAAAATAAAAACCCGAAAAACTTAAAGAGGAGATTCTACATGAGTCTATCCCAAATAGAAAAAAATATATAATAAACCTCATTACTCAGTTATGAGTTATATTTACTTTTTATCTTTGCTAACTTTCCAAGAAGACCCTTTTCTCCCTTTTAATAATTACAAGAACATTTAACATCCTTTAGGATGAACTGGCATTTTGCCTCATTAAATGTACCATAAAGGGTAAGAGTTTAGTTATCAATTGCTTACATTTTGTCTCGTTGATTCGCAAGTATAAATAATTCTAAGAATGGTTTAATACTGAATAGATAATTTACAATGAATAGCCATAGCAATAGAACAAAATGAGAGTAAAAAACCGAAAAATCTTAAAGAGGATATTCTACATGAGTCTATATCAAATAGAAAAAATTGTATCATAAACCTCATTACTCAGGTATGAGTTATATTTACTTTTTATCTTTGCTAACTTTCCAAGAAGACCCTTTTCTCCTTTTTAATAATTACAAGAACATTTAACATCCTTTAGGATGAACTGGCATTTTGCCTCATTAAATGTACCATAAAGGGTAAGAGTTTAGTTATCAAATGCTTACATTTTGTCTCGTTGATTCGCAAGTATAAATAATTCTAAGAATGGTTTAATACTGAATAGGTAATTTACAATGAATAGCCATAGCAATAGAACAAAATGAAAAAAGAAACCGAAAAACTTAAAGAGGAGATTCTACATGAGTCTATCCCAAATAGAACAAAAATATCATAAACCTCATTACTCAGTTATGAGTTATATTTACTTTTTATCTTTGCTAACTTTCCAAGAAGACCCTTTTCTCCCTTTTAATAATTACAAGAACATTTAACATCCTTTAGGATGAACTGGCATTTTGCCTCATTAAATGTACCATAAAGGGTAAGAGTTTAGTTATCAAATGCTTACATTTTGTCTCGTTGATTCGCAAGTATAAATAATTCTAAGAATGGTTTAATACTGAATAGATAATTTACAATGAATAGCCATAGCAATAGAAAAAAATGAAAAAAGAAACCGAAAAACTTAAAGAGGAGATTCTACATGAGTCTATCCCAAATAGAACAAAATATATAATAAACCTCATTACTCAGTTATAAGTTATTATATTTACTTTTTATCTTTGCTAACTTTCCAAGAAGACCCTTTTCTCCATTTTTACTGTAATCATTATAATCATTATAATCATAATATTATAATTAAAAGGGAGAAAAGGGTATTCTTGGATACAAGGACATTGAATCATCTTTTGAGGAACTGGCATTGAGACCATTTTGCCTCATTAAATGTACCATAAAGGGTAAGAGTTTAGTTATCAATTGCTTACATTTTGTCTCGTTGATTCGCAAGTATAAATAATTCTAAGAATGGTTTAATACTGAATAGATAATTTACAATGAATAGCCATAGCAATAGAAAAAAAAAAAAAATGAAAAAAAAATAAAAAAAAAATAAAAAAAAAAGAAAAAATAAAAAAAAAAAAAAAAAAAAAAAAATAAAAAAAAAAAAAAAAAAAAAAAAAAAAAAAACATAAAAAAAAAAAAAAAACCCGAAAAACTTTTTTAAAGAGGAGATTCTACATGAGTCTATCCCAAATAGAACAAAATATATAAAAACCTCATTACTCAGTTATAAGTTATTATATTTACTTTTTATCTTTGCTAACTTTCCAAGAAGACCCTTTTCTCCATTTTACTGTAATCATTATAATCATTATAATCATAATATTATAATTAAAAGGGAGAAAAGGGTATTCTTGGATACAAGGACATTGAATCATCTTTTGAGGAACTGGCATTGAGACCATTTCGCCTCATTAAATGTACCATAAAGGGTAAGAGTTTAGTTATCAATTGCTTACATTTTGTCTCGTTGATTCGCAAGTATAAATAATTCTAAGAATGGTTTAATACTGAATAGATAATTTACAATGAATAGCCATAGCAATAGAAAAAAATGAAAAAAACCCGAAAAACTTAAAGAGGAGATTCTACATGAGTCTATCCCAAATAGAACAAAATATATAATAAACCTCATTACTCAGTTATAAGTTATTATATTTACTTTTTATCTTTGCTAACTTTCCAAGAAGACCCTTTTCTCCATTTTACTGTAATCATTATAATCATTATAATCATAATATTATAATTAAAAGGGAGAAAAGGGTATTCTTGGATACAAGGACATTGAATCATCTTTTGAGGAACTGGCATTGAGACCATTTCGCCTCATTAAATGTACCATAAAGGGTAAGAGTTTAGTTATCAATTGCTTACATTTTGTCTCGTTGATTCGCAAGTATAAATAATTCTAAGAATGGTTTAATACTGAATAGATAATTTACAATGAATAGCCATAGCAATAGAAAAAAATGAAAAAAAACCCGAAAAACTTAAAGAGGAGATTCTACATGAGTCTATCCCAAATAGAACAAAATATATAATAAACCTCATTACTCAGTTATAAGTTATTATATTTACTTTTTATCTTTGCTAACTTTCCAAGAAGACCCTTTTCTCCATTTTACTGTAATCATTATAATCATTATAATCATAATATTATAATTAAAAGGGAGAAAAGGGTATTCTTGGATGACAAGGACATTGAATCATCTTTTGAGGAACTGGCATTGAGACCATTTCGCCTCATTAAATGTACCATAAAGGGTAAGAGTTTAGTTATCAATTGCTTACATTTTGTCTCGTTGATTCGCAAGTATAAATAATTCTAAGAATGGTTTAATACTGAATAGATAATTTACAATGAATAGCCATAGCAATAGAAAAAAATGAAAAAAAACCCGAAAAACTTAAAGAGGAGATTCTACATGAGTCTATCCCAAATAGAACAAAATATATAATAAACCTCATTACTCAGTTATAAGTTATTATATTTACTTTTTATCTTTGCTAACTTTCCAAGAAGACCCTTTTCTCCCTTTTAATAATTACAAGAACATTGAATCATCCTTTTGGATGAACTGGCATTGAGACCATTTTGCCTCATTAAATGTACCATAAAGGGTAAGAGTTTTAGTTATCAATTGCTTACATTTTGTCTCGTTGATTCGCAAGTATAAATAATTCTAAGAATGGTTTAATACTGAATAGATAATTTACAATGAATAGCCATAGCAATAGAAAAAAATGAAAAAAACCCGAAAAACTTAAAGAGGAGATTCTACATGAGTCTATCCCAAATAGAACAAAATATATAATAAACCTCATTACTCAGTTATAAGTTATTATATTTACTTTTTATCTTTGCTAACTTTCCAAGAAGACCCTTTTCTCCCTTTTAATAATTACAAGAACATTTAATCATCCTTTAATGATGAACTGGCATTGAGACCATTTTGCCTCATTAAATGTACCATAAAGGGTAAGAGTTTAGTTATCAATTGCTTACATTTTGTCTCGTTGATTCGCAAGTATAAATAATTCTAAGAATGGTTTAATACTGAATAGATAATTTACAATGAATAGCCATAGCAATAGAAAAAAATGAAAAAAACCCGAAAAACTTAAAGAGGAGATTCTACATGAGTCTATCCCAAATAGAACAAAATATATAATAAACCTCATTACTCAGTTATAAGTTATTATATTTACTTTTTATCTTTGCTAACTTTCCAAGAAGACCCTTTTCTCCATTTTACTGTAATCATTATAATCATTATAATCATAATATTATAATTAAAAGGGAGAAAAGGGTATTCTTGGATGACAAGGACATTGAATCATCTTTTGAGGAACTGGCATTGAGACCATTTTGCCTCATTAAATGTACCATAAAGGGTAAGAGTTTAGTTATCAATTGCTTACATTTTGTCTCGTTGATTCGCAAGTATAAATAATTCTAAGAATGGTTTAATACTGAATAGATAATTTACAATGAATAGCCATAGCAATAGAACAAACGGAGAGTAAAAAAACGAAAAATCTTAAAGAGGATATTCTACATGAGTCTATATCAAATAGAAAAAATTGTATCATAAACCTCATTACTCAGTTATGAGTTATATTTACTTTTTATCTTTGCTAACTTTCCAAGAAGACCCTTTTCTCCCTTTTAATAATTACAAGAACATTTAACATCCTTTAGGATGAACTGGCATTTTGCCTCATTAAATGTACCATAAAGGGTAAGAGTTTAGTTATCAAATGCTTACATTTTGTCTCGTTGATTCGCAAGTATAAATAATTCTAAGAATGGTTTAATACTGAATAGGTAATTTACAATGAATAGCCATAGCAATAGAACAAAATGAAAAAAGAAACCGAAAAACTTAAAGAGGAGATTCTACATGAGTCTATCCCAAATAGAAAAAAATATATAATAAACCTCATTACTCAGTTATAAGTTATTATATTTACTTTTTATCTTTGCTAACTTTCCAAGAATACCCTTTTCTCCCTTTTACTGTAATCATTATAATCATTATAATCATCATCATTATAATTAAAAGGGAGAAAAGGGTATTCTTGGATGACAAGGACATTGAATCATCCTTTTGAGGAACTGGCATTGAGACCATTTCGCCTCATTAAATGTACCATAAAGGGTAAGAGTTTAGTTATCAATTGCTTACGATTTGTCTCATTCGCAAGTATAAACAATTCTAAGAATGTTTTTTACTGAATAGATAACTTACAATGAATAGCACTAGAATAGAACAAATGGAGAGTAAAAAAACGAAAAATCTTACAGAGATTCTACATGAGTCTATATTAAATAGAAAAAAAAATTGTATCATAAACCTCATTACTCAGTTATAAGTTATATTTATTTTTTATCTTTGCCAACTTTCGAAGAATACCCTTTTCTCTCATTTAATGATTGGGAAGACAAGAACATTTAACCATCCTTTAGGATAAATTGGCACTGCGACCATTTCGCCTCATTTAATGTACCATAAAGGTAAGGGTATAGTTATCGATATTGCCTAAGATTTGTCTCATTGAGTTACAAGCACAAATGATTATAAGAATGTTTTTATACTGAATATATAATTTACAATTAATACTATTAGAACAAACGGAGAAAATAATGAAAATTTGAAGCTTAAAAAAATTTTTCAAAGAGATGAAAATGACAAACGATACAAATTGACGATGGTGGAGTCCATCAATAAAGAAAAATGTGTATTATAAAACACATTTTTCAGTACTCATTAATACAGCACAGTACTCATTTAAAAGACGTTATTTTTGCTTTTTTTATCTTTGACAATACTCTTAAAACACCATTTTACTTTACTGATTCGATCGACAAGAACTTTTAATTGTCCTTCAGGATGAAACGGCATTAAGAATAATTTTGTCTCATTCAGTGTACCAAAAAGGGTGAGGATTTAGATATGGATTCGTCTTATTCACAAGCACAAATAATTCTAATTATGTTTTTATAACGAAAATAAACTTTGGAAGGAATAATCTCTCTATACAAAAGACAGTCCGTTTGTATAGCTTTTGTGCAAATCTATATGGCTTGTTATAGAGAAAATCTTTTGACGGATATTCTTTGATATCACCACTGTTCATTTAAAAACCTCTTCCTCTTGTTTCCTCATGTGATAGGACATTCTAACGGATATTCACGTTCAGGGTCCGACTTACAGAAATGGGGGCCCAGATCAAACCCATTCATCCGGGACCCCCTCACTTTGCTGTACCCAGTGGTGACTTGTTATATGTAGTGATGCATAAACTATGGCCCGCAGAGCCTTTAAAGTTGACTCATCAATGTAGTTAGTAAAATAAGATTAGTTTAAAATAAAATGAAAAATTATGAAAAAAGAAAAATTATAAAAAAAAGTTACAAAAATAAAAGATCCTGGAAGGTAAAGCGTATATTAGAATTTTGTAAGTCCTTACCCGAGGAATTTTCCTGCCTAAAACAGAATGTAGCTGCGTGTTCTACATTTTTTGCCAACACTTACATTTGTGAACAAGCTCTCTAATGATACTGAATAAGTGCCGAACGATGGCCGATTGGTTAGGGTGCTGGCCTTCCGGTACCCGAGTTCATGGATTCGAATCACACAGTGGCATGGATGTTCGTAGCCATTTGGAATCGGCGTTAAGCTGTAGGTCCCGGTCTCATTAGCCCTCGTGTTGCAAAAAGTAGACCGTGGCATTCCAAACAAACCAAAGATACTGAATAAGTGAAAAACTAAAAGAAGAAATTGTCGATAATTTAAAGTGAATTTTAGACACCCGCATCATATTTTAAACTTTAAATGGCAGTTAATTTGGGAGCCCACCAGGCTTACTTTTAGTACGTATAACTGAAAATATCTCTAGCTAGCATAATTTCCAGGATTGACATGTTCACTTAAACTTAGATTCAGCCAAACAGGGGGATTTATTTACCATTTATAATAATGCTAGAATGTTGAAGGGATGTCACAGGCAAAGAAGGTCGAACTAGAGAATATTTCCCAGATCCATCGCAGTTGCGGCATTTCGTATGGAAACCGGTCATGATCGCCTTGCCAAACACCTTTACGGCATAAACATCTATAATAGCTCTTTGTGCATTATGTGCAAACAAAATTTTGAAGCGGACATAGGCCACCTTGTGTCTATCATTAAAAGAGGAAAGCATCTACAATCGCTATTGGGAGGCAAGAGAGATCATGCAGTCAACATCCAGATTGATTTTCTTTTGTTTTTAATGCTTTTAATATTTCATTGTTCGTGTGTTAAGGTTCTTGTTTTTTACTGAAACTTTTATGAAAATTGTTACTATTTAATATTTTTGTAATTATTTACGGCTTCGATCTCATACATCTGTGATGCACGGAAGCCAATGATATAGAATCAAGAACTTCTGCAATAATAAGGATAATAAAAAATTACCGTTTCTAATTATTGGCGTGTACTTGATAAGACATTCAGAAGCATTATATAGAATAATATTTAATAATTTAATTATTGGTTACTAAAATGAAACTTATCACTTAAACGTCAAAACACAATTCTAACATAAACGTAATATATGTTTCCCATATCCGATTCTAATTTCTAAGAAACGCCGATTTCATGCCTTGGAATCCAAATCAAAATTAAAAGACATGTGCCTTCGGGCATAAACTTCACGCTTCGTAAATATTCATCTAATGCTCTTATATAAAAGGAACAGAAGGAAGATTGCTTTAGGCAAAATTTATTTCTCCCAATTATGCTCAACTAAATACCAATAAATTCAAATAATTTAATAGACTCGGGGGAAATTTAATTACTGCGTGACAGACGAAGTTCTTCATTTCCCACATTTAATTTTCTCACGGAACCAGGTTGAAGTAATAGTTTAGTTCCGCTCTACCCATCATATTTGACTTCCGATAGTCTGGAACGAAGATTTTACAGGCAGAAATCTCAATTACTTTTTCTGTCTGTAATACATAAAAGACTTAAGATGTCTCACTATTTATGTGCTTGAAAAAATACAAAATATTCACTTTTCAACATTTTTTAAAGTTATCTTTGAGACTCCTTTTCAAGATAAGAGGTGTTTTCGTGACCCATACATAATGTATTATAAAAACATGTTTAGAAAATCTCCAAAGAAATGTTTAAATATAAAAAGAAATCTTCAGTGAATGAATACAAAACCTGCGTCTAATTTGTCCCGCAAAACATATTTTCATTGGAATCAAAACTAACATTAAGATTACAGAGTAATATAAAACATTTTAAACAATTTTAAGACATTCTCGTATAACGTTTCAAAAAATATCACACCATTCATATATATCACCATTTTTCCGTATGTCTTGTTGCCGAAAGGTAGCCAAAAGATAGCCGAACGGTCAGGGCACTGATTTTCAATACCGGAGTTCATGGGTTCGAATCCCGCTGGGATATGAATGTTTGTAACCGTTTGGAATTAGTTTTAAGCAGTAGACCCCGGTCTCATCATCCCTCATATTGTAAAAGGTATACCGTACCTCTCCAAACCAAGCCAACACAATCGGTATGTCTTGTCCTTAACAGATACTTTTCTTGCAAATATAATCTATCATCTTGAAGTAGGGGATTTAAACTATGTTCACCAGATGATGTTTCATGCATGTGTATCCCTATCTTCAACGCACCTTCTGTAATGCCCTTTCGTTCTTCTATGTTTTAATGCATTACACATGGTGTTTAATATGTCTTCTAAACAATCAACAATCATTCGTGAAATGTAAGAAAAATAAAAAATCACACTTTTTGCAAAGAGCCTAGTCATTTTGCAAAATGTCGAGAGAACTGTAAAAGTTTTGTAGCATTTTTTTTTTGCAAGTAATGACTTTTCATTAGATATTACACTGTCATACATTTGTTGAATGGAAATCGTGAATATTACAGAAAATAGTATTGTATAGATAATATACAGATCAAACCTTTTTTCAACTGGGAGAACTGTTCAGTAGGCGTATAAACAGTACACAAACTAAAAAACAAATTTTTTGTAAAGACATTAATTATGTTACTAAGTATCTGGAGAAATGTTAAAAGTCTTGTAGGTTTTTTAAACGAAAAACTGTCATACATTTGTGGAATTTTTGTTTATCTCTCTTGGTTGCAGCAAGACTTAAATAGATAACTTCTTAAGCTATGCTGTTGTTGCCAATGCCATTTGGAAAATCCCAGCACGCGAGTCTTAGGAAGCACAAACTAAGGAGAAAGAGTGTGCCTTTCGTTTAACGAGTACCGCTATGGTAAAAGAACGTCTTTGCTCAAGTGGCTCGTAATTTAGAAGCAGGGACCAAGTAGAAGACCACCATATTTGGTCTGATACCTTCAAAGATATCATTTGAGAATTTGGAGAACATTGCGACCACGAACATATTTTACGTGCCCAGTCACCATTAATGAACACGATGGATCTTAGAACAGTTCGAGGTCCAAACCCACAACCCTTCAGCTATGAGTTCGCTGTCTTTGCTGACTGAGCATAGTTCTGCAGGCTATATTTCCCCTATTTGTCTGATCATTCAAAACTAGAAGAACGTATCAAAAATATAGACTGAATTAACTTTTTTCTTAAACATAACTCTGTTGAAGTGTCTTGATGGCATCATACATTTCTTATTACACATTCTAGCATTTGAATTGACAGTAATGTAAGTGATGCAGCAACATTGTATACATTGTATGACATATGCTTGAAGATATTTGCATACGTTTAATTTCACACTGAACACACACATTTCAATTACAGGGCCTGAGTGTAATTCACATTGATTAGTAGGATAATATTTAACCTAATTTAATAAAGTTTAATGTTGATTTTTGCAATTTCTAATTATAAAAAAGGCGTGTAACAGTAGCTGAAAGTTTGAGAACATGCTTTACACCCATTAGAAAAGATCGTTGTGCTAAAGTCAGTTTTGCAAGATAAAGTCGAAATATGTGCATAGAGGTTTTCTAGTTTTCATCATGGGCAAATACAAATTCGAAAGACGTAACCATTTTTCACAATTGGTGCAATTTGCATTTTCCCTTTTTTGGTACATCTTGAGCATTAGCAAAAGATCTTACAATCAAAGTGATTTTATAATCGTATTGATTTTGCAATCGTTTTTTACATTACATCGTACATTACATCGTATTGTACATTAATCGTATTGATTTTACAATCGTATTTTACAATCCTGACTATTGTAAAGAGAACAACTCTTAGTATTTATCTCTGTGCAATAAGAAAAAAAATCTTTTAAAAACATGCGATAAATCTGGTAAAATACTTGTTCGCTTTTCTATTTAAAATCTCATTAAAAGCAAAAAAAGTTTAAGAGCAAAATTAAAATACATTTTTAAAAATAACTAAGCTGTTTGCATATTCATTCGCTGAAATAATTATAATGATCATTAAGGTGATTTGCATTCTATGCCTTTTAAATTTAGAAACAAGAACTTGAAAACAAGATAATGTATCATTACAGAAAGAAAACTTTTTTTAACTTCCACATCTTATATTAACAAAATATTTAATAATATTTTCTTTTATGAAGAAAAAAAGGTTTTATTCTTTATCTTATTACAGGAAAAGCACCAACATGCTGCATTAAATAGAACAGCGGATTAAAATCAGATTGTCCTTGCAGTTGCTATGACAACATTTCATTGAATACTCATTCGCGCTCAGTGGTATAAAAGAAGAATAAAATAAAGACGCCCTCTTCAATCGGGAAATAATATTTTTCTGAATAACACTCAGATTTCACATCGGTAAAGTGAAATGAAATATTATTCAGGATGAGAAGAAATCTTTCAAAGGTTTTTAAGGAAATTATTTTTATTTTAAGAAAATAAAAGGAAAACGAAATATTCCTTTCAGAATAAAATCGTTTGGTGCAGCCATTGCAATCAAGGAAGGAAATTAACTCTACGTTGTTGTTTGTGAAAGACTGAATACGAAGCATTGTCAGGAGTTTGATGAACATCCTATTCGTGCTAAGGTTCAAAATAATTTTTTTCATGTCTGTAAACCATGTTAAAGAAATATAGAAGAATATAGAATCTAGAAAATACATAGACTGTTAAAAATAATGAGACTCTTTTATTGTTGGCAGACCACTCACCACAATAATAATTTATCTGGACTGTGGTATAAAGGGAACATAGTACCTTTCCAATTAGAGTCTTCATTAAAACAATTTATTATGAATCCATTATAAAATAAAAAGTTCTGCTTTTATTTCGAATAAAATTTTTCAACATCGTTAATAAAAATGTAGCTTTATAAAATTTATTCAATTTTGTTATGTAACAAAATATTACATTTAAAAAAATATATAAATGAAAAATTAGATATTTTTTTTTCATTTTTTTTTAAATTTATGTCTCTTAAATGCTTTTATTTGCGTTTGAAAAAAATATGCCACAATTTATCGCAAACGATTTAAAATTAAATATATTTTTATCGATGATATTTCATAAAAGAGAAATATAGCATCCTAGACCGTTTGTTATTCTATTGCGTGGTATAATTTTTTAAAGCATTCTTAAAATGCGAGATGGAGTTTTATTTTTTATATAGGTTAACATTGAGGGAGAGGAATTCAGTATGAAAGGTACATACTCAATTTAATAAAAGAAGTCGATAGTGGGGCTGCCGTGATAGCTGGCAAAAGTGGAACATGACTAAACATGTTTCGGGGCGTCTATCATTCCTATTTCTCTACTACCGTGCTCAGTGGTTTTGCAAAACCATTATGTGAATAAATTTTGTGTTCGTTTGCGAAAGTTGGCATCGAAGTCTTTTAGATTGATTTTAATGTTCCTCACAGATACAATAATCAACAAACTAGCGACTGTTATCAAGTAGCATCACAGAATTATACACAAGTGAATAAAAATCGTTCATTACTGAAGAAAGGCTTCTTATTGCAGCATAATATTGCAAGAGCACGTATTGATGGTAGAGAAGTTGACATTTTACAGAAGAACAAAATAGAGGTTATACTACGCTTCATCTTGAACTAGTCTAATCGAATTTCACCGATTGGTTGCCAAATGATACAGCGCTGTTCTTCGGTACTGGAGGTTGTGGTTTCGAATCATCTATTGGCATGAATACTCTTAGTAATTCGAAATTGTTGCCCTAGGTCTCTCAAAATTGGGCTGAACTCTTTCCAGATACAGCATAACATTAACGTTTTCCCAAGAAAAAGAAGTTGTTCGATCTGTATCGTTTACCACGCTATGGGAGTTGCATAGTAGATAGTTTTCACCAACCGGAGAAGAGGGGGTCGTATTAAGTTGGGATCCCTATCCTATAGGTATATCCCTGACCTTAACTGACCAAGCTGGGGAGGTAGCTTGAACATGTCCTGGCTATGTGAATTATCTCTTTAGTCCTTGGGGAGCAAAAACAGTACAGTGTAGAGCTCAAACCTAACTAACCCTGTGTGATTTCTGATTTTTTTCCAGCGAAGGAATAACTAAGAGGTGGCTATTTCTAAAGCAACAAATCATGTGTTAAAGCTGGGGAGTTAATTTTGAAGCAACTCTCAAAAAACAGATTTTCATGCGTGTTAAAAAAAGAGGACAAAGCATTAGAACAAATAGTTTGATTCTGACGGTAATTACTTTGAAAAAGATCATGTAAATAATGATGATTACAGGTAACCTGATTTTTCTACAAATATAGTCTTATTACTTACTGAACAGCCTTTTTTACTTTCCTTCTTTTTCTAAGAACAAATGAACAACAATGATATATATGATAATAAATAGAGAATGTAAAATCATTCTCGAAAAAAATTATTACTGCTGAACAAAATGCTAGCAGTTTTATGTCATTTTTAAATTTTTTACAAGAATGTGATTAAGTATGGTTATTATGGTCAAACATCAGCGGCAAGAAAAATAATCGAACGAATCGGTTACACGATTTGGAAAGCTGAGGTCTCTTTTTTATACAAGGTCTACTTTAAGTAAGACTTACTTTTCAAGAGCAAAGTTGAATAGCTGCAAACATCCGTTGATTAAAGGCTATTGTTTAAGGTAGATTAGGATCAACTATAAACATGCAGGACAATAATAGGATTCAAACTATTATTTATAGGATATACTCGGGATCAAGCAAGTATGCCGAACATATCCCTGTGCCCCCGGAGGGTGTACAAGATAAATCTAAGGGTCATGATGTCCTTTCTCTGAGAAGTAGAAGAGAGGTACGGAATTTCTCCCTTCCTGAGGAGGAACTCCAACTTGGCATAACAAATCCCTTACATCCATCAAGGTCATGTTATGGATTATTAAAACCCATAGAACTCAATACGGTTTAGTAGTTAGAATATCGCAATAAAATTCCGGATAATTGAGTGCGAGGACTAGCAGTAATGTAAGCAGTTCGGTGTATTATATATTTCTGTATAACCCTAGAATATGCATAATAAATCTATGGATTTGAATATTCTCTGTTTCACAGACTGGCAGGTGGAAGAAAGGTACGGAAAAAAATAAAGTTCCTTGCAAGAGTTCACAGTAATCCTAAAAGTCCAAGATCTTCAAATACTAGAAAATATAATGATGGAAATATTTTAAATTTAACTTTAATGTATATTGGAATAAAGACCAAAAATCCAATTAACTATGACTTCATTTACTTTTATAGGTTGCACCTGGAAATAGTAAATTCCTGCATTTAATTATTAAATTTATTAAATAGCTTATATTAATGAAGAAAGCATGAATAAAGAATGCTTGTGAGAATTAATTTTAAAGAACATTTAATTTCGAATAGTTTTATTATCCAAATTCGATGGATTTGTTAAATGCACAAGATTTTTTAAAAATAATTTTCACTCTATTTTTAAAACATAACTGGATAATTACTCTATTTTCTCTTTACACAGCATTCTTCAAATAATTCCAAATGAAACTTTCCACTTGTACAATTAAAACTGTTAATTTTACGTCATGACATTCTTGCAGCTAAGGAATTCCGCTTCGAAACGCACTAGCGAAGCAAATAATTCTACTCTCGTAGACGTTTTAGAAGTTTCTCTAAGTTTGCGTCTCTCCTCGTTTCCATTTCACTGTTGGCATTACGTTGTAATTAATTTCCTCTCTCTATAGAGTATCTTATTGCGACTTGTAGGAGGTTTTAAAGAGACGTGCAAATTAAAAAAAAAAAAAAAAACTCATTGCATAATATACATTTATTGTGTTTTCCTTGTCTGTCCTTTGATCGATTCGAAGATATACACATTTTAGAAAGGTTAAAAGGACGTCATATATAGTAGATAAAAAAGAGCATACACCGGGTGGCCATAATTAAACTGACAGTGCTCACAGTGTTCTGTAGCGCGATCTATTTGCGAGAATGACGCCACATTTTGTAGGAAGGTTAAACAAGACATGGAACAAAAGTTTCCACCCCCCCAAAAAAAAATTGGTTCCAAAAGTTACTGTTAGGCGAATATTTGGCGCTGTGTTATAGAAAATAGTGTGTTAACAAATGCAAATTAATACGGAATAAAATTACCTTTTATTATGCACATTTTCTGATTTAGTTCAAGCGCAATATGGCAACGCTTTTAAAAAAGTGTAAAATCTACATAAACACCGATAAAGTTTCGTGATCAGCAATATCACGTACGCTGAGCAGAAGAAGACGTTCTTTATTCAAATTTCACGTTACAACCATTGGCACAGTTAAGAAATTAATTTCCGTATTGATTTACATTTGTTAACACTCTATTTTCTATTACACAGCACCAAATATTCCCCTAGCCGTGACTTTTTGAACTAATTTTTTTTTTTTTTGCGGAATCTTTCGTCCCACATCTTGTTTAATTTTCCTACAAAATGTGGCATCATTCTCGAAAATAAATCGCACTACAGAACACTGTGAGCACTGTCAGTTTAATTATGGCCACCCGGTATTAACATTATTTTACTTTCAGTCTTTAATGTAATAATAATGTTAAGTTGGCCTAGTGTTTGAGAAAGAAGAAATTAAAACTCATTAAGAAACACGTGGAAAATACTACTTGATTAAATGATTTAATACAATTAAATAAATGCCTTAGGAATACAACTGTAATCAATTTATTATTTGGAGATATCGAAGACTCGAGTGCTCTCGAGTGGGCGTCTGTCCTAAAAAAATGGCGAAGATTTTTCTCAAAAGGGTTATCCCACAAGACGCGGATGCTAGCCGTTCACCTTCTACTCTTCTGGTAACAACCTTGTCCGCTCAAAAAAAATCAGACTGACTCGCGGAGAAAAAACAAGGGTCCACTCCAGAACGGTGGGGGGTAAAATTACCCTAAACCAACGGACACTTCTATTGGTTGGGAGAAGTCCGAAATTTTTTCTAATTCAAACCGGTTCTGTTCTGGTATGTCTTTGACGGGAAGAGGTAAAAAGAGCTGAACCGAATGTAACTTATTGTTACAATATACCTCACAAATTAATCAACTTAGTGAATCCTAAAACAAATACTTTCAGATACACTACAAATCATTAAGGTTTAAACCTATTCCCTTCTAAAAGTCTACCAAGATGTTATATATAAGCCGTTGCCAAATTCAACGGACAAATTCCGAGTCGTGATTGTAAACAGCAAAAGGATAAAATATAAACACAGAATATGGGATCGAAAACTACTTTTGGTTGATTTTTCAGTAGCATAATACGCTAACCACTTTATAATCCAGGCAATCATCAACACAATGTAAATTTTATCATTTAATTAAAGTTTTATCTTTTATTTAGCAGGTTGCATAGAAATAACATATGTTTTCGCTGGTTCTTTCATGGGACAACTTTTTATCATTTGCTAATTAAACCCATGCAGTTAAAATGACTATTAAATTAAAAAAAAATATAGTAACCCTTTAATTGTTAAATGGTAAACCGTTGTTTCAAACATTCCAATGAAAACGCATGGTGCTTCTGAGCAGCTGCATAAAGTGTTAAATATCTAATTTGGAAGATAAAAACCCTAAAGATTAAAGAAAAAACAAAGGGAGCTTATATCTAGCAGTCAAATATGTACACTAAAAAAAGCTTATTAATTTGCTATGTTTTGATAAAAAAAGGTTTTAATATATTTTTTTAATAGAAAAAAACACTCTAACCAACTTAAAGTTGTCTGCCTAGAGGAATCCGCACTTCTGAATTCCCTCTGACAGTTGTTATCATCATAAAATTTATTCAACGTGGAAGCATTATGATCTTTCCTGTGAGTCGATTCTTACACTACAGTCTTATTTTCCTTCCCTGTTTTTCCTTACGTACGTTGCTGAACGGTGGCTGAATATTTAGGGTGCTGATCTTTGTTACCGGAGTTCGTAGGTTTGAATCCCACAGTAGCATGGATGTTCTTAGCCGTTCAGAATCGACTTCAAACAGTAGGTCCCGATCTCATTAGCTCTCATGTTGAAAGAAAGTGGTCCGTAACGGTCCAAACCAAACTCAACCGAACCTTAAGTATAAAGTTATAGTACAAATGTTTAGAAAATTAAAATTAACCAGTAATCCCTTTTGATAATATGCCCAGGGCGTTAACCCACCCTCGGTATGTCTGTGAACCTCTAATCTTAATATAAGAGGAAAAATACCTCTTCACATGCATGCAAATTAAGAGAAAACATTTTTATTTTATTACATTCCACTCACGAAAACAGATATGCCTCTGCATGAAAATTAAAATCTCCCAACTTTTTTTTACCAACAATTTACAATTCTTTGACGTCAACTACAAAGAATTAACAAAGGCATCTCTATCCTCGAGCAAAATTGATTTCTAAACCATGTTAATGAGCCTGCGAATTAAACCGACTGACATTCCTCAAAATAAAAGCTTCATTAAAGTGATGAATGAGGATTATTTTTAGCGACGGGAATTCTTGTTTTTTTATGATTATATTTTTTTTTTACAACGGTGGATCGACAATATAGGACAATGTAATTCTTTAGGTTTAGGGTCTTTCTTTTAATGGACGCAGTCCTCTTTATTGTTGATATGAATAGATTTACTTTCCCATGGCATTTCTCATCAATTAAGTGAAAAGAGGAATTTTTCATCGCGCTACTTAAATGGCATCCCTTTAATAGGCTTATTTGTGTCATTCTAGGATCTCAACAAGGCTCCAGGAAGGGCACATAAAGGAAGCAGTACTTAATAAAGAAAAAACTTTAAGAAGTCGAGTACTATTTAACTTTTACAAAATCAACCTCATTTTCAACTTTCTATAACTTTTAAGGACTGATTGCACATTTTCTTTTTTTACATTCTCGTTTATGTAGAAGAGGGTATATATATTGCAATAGTCCAAAAATTTGACCTCGATATTTTGATTGATCCACGTTTTGAATCCACGTCCGAATATAGTTTTTTTTTTTTTTTTTTTTTTTTTTTTCGAATATGTCTGAGCGTATGTGTGGGAACTAGGGCTTCGAACCAAAACTGAACCAAAAACCGAAAACCGGACAAAACCCGTTGTTTTGGTTGGAACGAAAACCGGAATTGAACCGAAAAATTTTTTGGTTTGTTTTGGTTAGAAATAATTTTAGTCATTTTGTCACTGTAACTAACTTATCAATATTTTTTAATTAAACGTCAACCATATAATAATCGTCATTCCATTACTTCCCGATTTCCTGTTTCGATGTTCACTATCTGTTTTAGTTTCTCCTGAAACTATTTATAGAGGGTAGATTTAATTAGATGAATGTTCAGTTGTTAAATACAATTTTGATAATGGATAACAATCCCAATGTCGCCTTTCTCTTCTAGCCGCTCATATGGTACAAACTGGTAATATATCAATTCACATAGTGTACTAATGAAAAAAAAGGAATAAAATGAGATTTTTTGCTTATGATAGAATTATATTTTTAGTGCAGATAAGAAAATATATAAAATAAAACAAGGCCTAGGCAAGGGGGGATTTGGGGGACAGATCCCCTCCCGAAATTCTAGAAGATCATTTCGTCAAAAGAAGATGTTCCACGTGTGTGTAGGTACCATCTGCCAAACTATATAACAACATTTAAAAAAATAAATAAAAATAAATAAAAAAACTCACACGCTTTGGCTATAAAAAACTTTCAGATCCACTGTCCGAAAATTTAACGTTTTTGTTTATATTCTGCTATATTTTCCCCTTTCTAGTTAGGAACATAACAATGTCATCAAATCTTTTTAATTATTTTAATTAAAAATAGATAATTGTCATAGCTCCTCCGTGACTTAATATCTTAATTTTGTGCCACTGAATTATCATTCACAAATAACAATGTTTTTCCTCTTTGGTCCCCAGAAAACAATTTCTTGCTACGGCCCTGAAATATACATATGCATTCGGAACCGAACCGAAAACCTTGCCACATCTACTTAACCTTTCCTCCCTGAATTTCAACGAAAAAGGTTGAAATGAAGTGAAGCGAGTAGGTAAAATAAAGATCGCTCTCGAAGAATGAAGATGGCTGAATGGTTAGGGTGCTGGCCTTCGGAACCGGAGTTCGTGGGTTCGAATCCCACAGTGGCATGGATGTTCGTAGCCGTTCGGAGTCGGCTTTAAGCAGTAGGTCCCGGTCTCATTAGCCCTCGTGTGCAAAAAGTAGACCGTAGCGCTCCAAACCAAACCAAACCGAAGATGAAGAAGTGTTTAAAAAGGAGTGTTGAGACGATTAATTCTATTCTGTAGATTATTTTTAAATGTTTATTAAGTACGCGTGGTGTAAAAATACGTGTTAGTGATGTGATAATAAATGTGGATGTCATGATGCTGAGCGTCTGACCAGTGCTATAAATTAAGTCAGTTACAAAGTGTAGGTCAGTTTAGGGTAGTGAAAATATAATACATTGCACATAATGCATGTATGTAAAATATTATACATATATTTTACATATGTATTTACATAAGTATGTGATTTTTATTATTGCGTACCTTTCAAAGTGATGACCAAATAAACGAGAATTTTTTATCTATCTTTAAACCTCCATATGTATTCATATCTCATCTAAGAATATGTATGAATAAATTTTAAAAATGAAATTTGCTTCATGTAGTCTAGAAGAACCTATAAAAATGTTGTTAATCTCAATTTAATTGTCCGAATTTCCCGAAAATATTTTGAAGCTTGGAAAATCGTGATATACATCGGTATTTCACATATAAATACATGATCCTGATTTTGTTTAATATTATTAATATAATGGCAAAGCAGCTTTAGATCATACACTTTAGATAGTCATAAACGAAAGTACGAAATATCTCTTCCAAGAATATATATGAATAAATTTTAAAAATGAAATTTGCTTCATGTAGTATTGTAAGACCTGTAAGAATGTTGTTAATCTCAATTTAATTGTCCTAATTTTTCGAAAATATTTTGAAGCTTGGAAAATCGTGATATACATCGGTATTTCACATATAAATACATGATCCTGATTTTGCTTAATATTTTTAATATAATAGAAAATCAGGTTTAGATCATACACTTAAGATAGTCATAAACGAAAGTACGAACTATCTCTTCCAAGAATATATATGAATAAATTTTAAAAATGAAATTTGCTTCATGTAGTATTGTAAGACCTGTAAGAATGTTGTTAATCTCAATTTAATTGTCCTAATTTTCCGAAAATATTTTAAAGCTTGGAAACAATCACATATAAATACACATGTCCTACATTTAAAGTAAAAAATTTTTTAGATCATACAATTAAGTTGCTATAACGAAAACGAAATATTTCTCTTTATTCTATCTATAGAGAAATTACGAAATGGATCTCATGAAGTCTTAAAACGACTAAAAAAATTTGTTAATAGCGAATAATAATTGTTCTAATATTTCAGAGAAAATATTTAACGAGATGATATAATGTTATTTTAAATGATGTTAATTCTTTTCTTAAGAAAATATTTCCCTGAATTATGTAACATTTTATATAACCAGGCATCTCTGATATCATAAAGAAAGTATGAAATATGTCTTCCAAGAATATATTATAAATTCAAAAAACGTTGCTTTTTGATTGTTGTACATAAAATGTTTCTTCAAGCCTGCAGGCGAGTTTTTATGATGTTTAAGTATTATGTGCTTTAGTGTTATGTAGATTAAAAATATAAAATAAATGTGTGTGTCAAAAAGATGTGCTCCCTGAGTTTCGACTGTCATCACCTTTGGAGCTGAAAAATCATTATTATAATAGACTGATTGCCCAGAAAACAAAATGCTCTTTCGTACCAAGATAAAATGTTTTCAACATCTTTAACAAGACGCTTACCTTATGAAAAGCTATTAAGTTTTACTCTTTCAAGTAATATATGCATCTGGACATCGGAAGTGTAAACTCGACGAGCGGTTTGCGACGTTTCTATTTCCGATTGTAAGTCATTTGGATATGACTTCGCATGGGTTTCGTATAGGGAGCAGGTATGGGGACGAAATAATCAGCCGTAGAGGATTAAACGTAACAATGTCGATTTATTACAACAACAACAACAAAAAAATTTAAAGAAAAATATATATAAAGTCGTCCTGAGAGGAGATCACTCTAGGCAACCTGCTCATCTGAAAGTTCCACCGGGAGACCCCTCCCGTTTTTTCCTTTTTCCAACAGGAAACCTCGGTTTTGGGGAGATCGACAACCCCCCAGTTGACTTTCGTCCTTGGAGTAGCCTACGCGGTCACACAAAGAACAATTCTTTCTGTCGGTGCGTTTTCAAAACGGCAGATTTGACACGTCTAATTGTCCGTGCGTCAAAAGGACCATTACTGCCGTTTTCCAATTGTTCGGCGTTTTGAAATGTTCGGCTCCATACAATAAACCAAAAATTCGCTTTAACCGAAACATTTCTTGATCCCCGACAGAGACGGACGCGATACTTACAGAAAGTAAATGGCAAATGACAAAAAATTCAAATTTTATGGTTTGGTTTGGAGCACTATGGTCTATTTTATTAAAAAAATTATAACACGGTGGATAACGAGACCGGGACCTACTGCTTAAAGCCGATTCCGAAAGGTTGTGAACATCCATGCTACCGTGGGATTCGAACCCACAAACTCCGGTATACAGTCAAGTAGTTTAACTTCTTCGGGGTTCCTTGGAAGGTAGCCGTATCCCCAATGGTTCATAATGTTTGAGTCCTTAAGGTGTGCTTCTTAAGTTTGGGGGGGGGAGGAGTTTTAAATATACATGATAATTGTTAAGATAGAGTCATGATTTAATGCAATAAAACAATTTACAAGCTCTTTCCTTAGTAATTTTAAAAAATACATTTAGAAAAAATTAATTGTAATTAAGAAATAAAAAGCGAATACTTGCAGATTTTACAGTTACGTTATAGTTAATACATGAGACAACGATGGAACAACGATTAAAGATTAAAATATAAGAACAATTATATTTATACAACTACTGTAATACATTATAAGGATCGAGAAATAGCGTAAGAGTCATCGTGGCCATTGTTCGGCTCAAATTTTACTGGAGAACATAATTTCTAACACATTTATTTTGAGTTCATTAATTCAGTTGTGTTCATTAATTGAGGCACGTAAAATAGGTTCGTGGTTGCAATATCCTCCAAGTTTTTAAATGATACCTTTATAGGTGTCAGACCAAGCCGGGGAGGGGGTGATTTCTTCATCCTCGAATGTAAGTCATGAAGGTCCACTTTGTTTCTGCTGTCCCGTTTTATTGAACACTGTTGGCCGCCTATATAGGGCTCTCATAATAAAATGACCAACAAATATCTGCATCTTAAACGTGGTGAATGCTAAAAATGAAAGTGTCCCCCACATTGGTAAAAATAATAATAATATTACTAATAAATCGAATTGACGAATAATTATGCTTTAAAAAATTACAGTTTAAAACTAAAATATATCCAAATAATATTTTTCTATGATTTATATTTTCTCATATGTTTAATTATAAGGATAAACATAGACATAGGCATGAAGTAGTGTCGGAGCACCAAAGAGCAGCACCTTTAGAAATCTGTTAGACATGTAGGACACATGAAGATTCTGATTTTAGCTGACTAGGACATATTACAGAATAATTTTACAGGAAAGCATAATAAAGGTTTTTTTTACAGGCTTGAGTTTGTTCATTTTTAGTGATAAACTTTATAAACGTCTTTGAGGTAATAGGGAAGACATAATGCCTGTAAGCACAGGAAAGTATTAGAAATAAGAAGTTTTATATTCAAATGGGGGGTCTTTACCTACAAATCATGTTGGTTCACAGTTTTTTTCCTAATTCAGTAAATCTCGAATTTTTAGGAAATCCAGGTAATTATTTCATCACATAATAGAGAAGAACAAATTATACACGAATATGCAAAATTTTCAATTAAAAATTTGGACACAGTGCCATTTACTTACGATTTACAGATATATTTAAAAAATAAAACATATCCACCTCATGATAAAAAAGTATTCACTTATTTGGAAGATAACTTTTGAAATATATAAATTTGGATACCAAATTGAAGCTATAAATCTTTTTTCTGTGAACCTTAATTATGCTATAGTCCGAACATTGGTACTAGACCTTTTGGTTGGCAGAAAGCCAAGAGCATTCTATTTTAACTGTAGGGGTCAAGACTAGGCAAAAGTAGAGGGAAATTTCAATCATTCATCCTCTGTAAACTAAAGAAACATATTTCAATGTAATACTACTTAAAATTTATTTTAATATGATGTAAGTTTTGCTGAATCTATTACTAGACGTAGTTTAGTTTTTTTAAATATTTAAATCTCTTTTTATTTCTCATATTTCTTTGGCTTTTTAATTTCAGTTCACTTTTTTAATGACATTTACTTCGTTTCTGAGAAAAACTGCGATAGTTTACAAAATCAAAATTATATAGTATTTTATTTATATCAAAAACTTAGGACCTATCTCACATGAGTTAATTAGAGATAATCCTTGATTATTTATTTTTATATCTATTAGAATTTAACAATCTTGTTTTTATTCTGTGAGTTAAAATTATATTAATATGAGCAATATATTTCATTTTATATCAAATTGAATGCTAATTGTTTATTTTGATATAAAATTTTAAATTTTTCAATAGTTGTTAATGTATTACAGCTATCAAAACATCATATGCCTTTACATATTTAGTTTAGAGAATAAAACATATGTTTTACTTTATTTGATATAAAAATTTTGTTTTTAAGATATATATCTCAATTTATATGAGTAAGAAAACTTCACTTTTTTTCAGTTGGTGTATATTTATTATGTTATTTAAAATTATACTCCTTAAAATTAATAAAAAGTTAATTTTTTTTAAATTAGAGTGTTATTAACAATTTGCAAAATCTGCACTGTAAAAGAAGCAGGTAATTTTACTTCATGAAGAATAAAAAAAGGCTGTTATCGTAAAAAAAATTTGTCTTCAAAGGTACTATGTTGTTTTAAGGTATCCGTCTACGTTGAAAAAGTAATTTTTTGCCAAAATTCATAATTTGTTTTATTTCTCTATTGTAAAATTTCAACTTTTAGGCTTCTAAATCTGTTTTTGTTTTGTCTCTACGGCATTTTAAAGAAAAGTTACAACTGTTTAAACATCAGTGACAGCTGTCAAAACAAAACGGAAGTAGCGACTTCGGAACCGGAAGTTGTGAATTTTTTGGAAGCATTTTTTGGACAAAACTTTTTAAATTTTCATGAAGATTAGTTTAAACATTTTTCTAGTATTTTTAATAATTAGCAACTTGGCAATTAGAAAGTTTTGAAGCAAGAAAGTGTGGGGAATTTTAAACATGTATTTTAATTTTTTAATAGTTAAAGTTGTTTTCGTAAACTTCAAATGCGTTTTTCTCAGAACGGTATTTTTAATAAAATGTTGAAACTTGAAATGTGATTTCTCAAAAAATTCTTAATGTTGAAAATTATTATGAATGCTTTTGATGGTATTTACAAGTAAATGACCTAAAAGCTTTAAATTTGGATAATTTTTAATGATGTTACACTCATAGTTAGATATAAAGGTGATGAAAATTCGTTAAAAATTCAATGTGTATGATTTTGAAGGACCAAAATTTTTTACCAAATGTAAATTAAGCAAAGATTTTAGATGATTCACTAGTCCAGTGTATAAGAAATGTGTTGCATCAAAAAATATTGAAATAATTTAATTTATTAAAAAGTTAGACCTTTTGAAAAAACCCGATTTTTTTACTAAATTTTCTTCATTTATTAGAAATTTTATGAAAACTTCTCCAGGAATAAATTTTTTAAGTGCAATTCTCTATGATAATATAAAAAAATAAATCTAAAAATGTAAAAACATGAACTAGTTCCTACGTTTAAAGAAAAAAGTTCTCCGAACGTAGACGGATACCTTAAGTTGTTTCAGATCTACAGGTGTATGGTCATAAAATCCATATGTATTTTAAATCAAGAGTTTACCGCTTGCAGGGTAATCAATTAAAACCTATCCCGCAGTGAACTAACTCGAACTCAGACATTACCAATCACTAAAAGCTTTTAAACTGTCACAATTCCTGCAAGTCTTATCACTACAGTGGAAACGGTGCTTACTGGATAACCTCTGATCGACGCGTTTCACTGAGAATTTATCTCATCGATTTCACTGTTAAATCAAAGGAGAGGAAGAGATGACTTAAATGCTTTATATTTCATTCAGCATCTGACAGATGTTAGCCAAACGTTTAAAGGCACGCGCTTATCAATAGTGATCAATTCTTCACTTCACAGAGCTGAGCTCGAAATAAAATCTAGATCTTAAGAGGCAGCTGAAAGAAAATCAGAAGTTAGGATTGTAGACAGCTGGATAAAGTAGAAGTTTTTGTGAAGACCGTAAAAAATAAAATGGACTCTTTGCAATCCTTGCATATCAATTTCAATGTTGGATTAACCCTTTAAAGGCCACCAAAATAAATTCATTGGAATTTAGTGTAATTAGTTTATAAATGTTATCTATGAACCTTGTAAATGTAAAATATATGATAAGTTTTCTTTACATTCTAAGGAGGGTTTGGCCGATTGGTTAGGGAGCTGATCGTCGGTACCGGAGTTCGTGGGTTCGAATCCCACTACGGCATGGATGTTCGTATCCGTTCAGTATCGGCTTTAAGCAGTAGGTCCCGTTCTCATTAGCCCTCGTGTGCAAAACAGTAGACCGTAGAGCTCCAAACCAAATCATAAAACCATATTAGGAAGGTTTGAAGAGTTGTTTAACTGACTAACCCCTCCCCTTGTACAGCTTGAACATTATACTTTTACTTTTGAAAATTTATATATATATATATATATATATATATATATATATATATATATATATATATATATATATATATATATATGTATATATATATATATATATATATATATGTATATATATATATATATATGTATATATATATATATGTATATAATATATATATATATATTATATATATATATATATATATATATATATATATATATATATATTTATATATATATATATATATATATATATATATATATATATATATATATATATATATATATAAATATATATATATATATATATATATATATATATATAGAGAGAGAGAGAGAGAGAGAGAGAACAATAAATAGAACAATAAATAAGAATACTTAAAATGATATAATAAATAAATAGCTTAACAATTTATAAATGTTGTTTGTATAGATACTTTTATTTGGGGTCATAAGAAGGATAAATTGAATTACTGACTTCTCAGGTACAGCAAGTTTAAATACACATATTTAAAATAAATAAATAAATAAATAAATAAATAAATAAAAATTAAATGTAGAGTTATCATCTGTTGTAAATTTATAATGTCAAAAACATAAAAAAAAATTGAAATATCATCCATGTCACTAAAAAGTTTTTTTTTTAAATTGCAGAAGTTCTTGATTCTACATTATTGGCTTCCATACGTCACAGATGTATGAGATTAAAGCTGTAAATAATTATAAAAATATAAAGTAAACTACTCCAAAAAGTAAAGTTTAAAAGAAAGATGTTTAATAGGTGGTTTCGCTACGAAACCGCTGTCCGTTAAAGAGTTAAAGTAAGGGAGGATTAAAAATGCTTCACATTCCATTTCCCATCTAACATATGTTAGTTAGTGTTTGAAGGTACACACTGATCACTGGGGAGAATTTATTCCCTTTTTAGAGCCGAGATTGAAATGAAATCTAAAACGGAAGGAGCAGTTAAAACGAAATCAGAAGTTACGAATGCAGACAGCCGGAAAAAGTAAAGACGATTCTTTTTGTATGTTTTATATGAATAAGACTGTGAAAAAATATGATTGATGCTTTTCTTTGAAAATCTATCATCCATTTCAACGTTGAGTCACAGCAAAGTAAAAGAAGGCTTACATGCTTCATATCCCATCCTACATCCTGACAAATGTTAGACAACGTTTAAAGGAACACGCTCATCAATAGTAGCTCATCAATACCCTTATATAGTTGAGCTCGAAATGAAATCTAAACTGTTAGGGACAGTTAAAAGGAAATCAGAAGTTACGAATAAAGAAAGCTTGCAAATGTATAGACGATTGTTTTTGTATTTTTTTTGTGTGTGTTATGAAGACAATTCTAATGGACAACAAGTCTAATGGACCCTAAACAATATGATCGACACTTTTCATTGCTAATATTAATTATCAATTTCAACATTGAATCAATGCAAAGTAACGTCTGACAGATGTTAGTCATTGTTTAAAGGTATACACTTATGAAAAGTGATAAATTCTTCCCTATATAAAGCTGAGTTCGATATGAAATCTAAACCTTGTCTTTAAGATATATATCTCAATTTATATGAGTAAGAAAACTTCACTTTTTTTCAGTTGGTGTATATTTATTATGTTATTTAAAATTATACTCCTTAAAATTAATAAAAAGTTAATTTTTTTTAAATTAGAGTGTTATTAACAATTTGCAAAATCTGCACTGTAAAAGAAGCAGGTAATTTTACTTCATGAAGAATAAAAAAAGGCTGTTATCGTAAAAAAAATTTGTCTTCAAAGGTACTATGTTGTTTTAAGGTATCCGTCTACGTTGAAAACGTCATTTTTTGCCAAAAATCATAATTTTTTTTATTTCTTTATTGTAAAATTTCAACTTTTAGGCTTCTAAATCTGTTTTTGTTTTGTCTCTACGGCATTTTAAAGAAAAGTTACAGCTGTTTAAACATCAGTGACAGCTGTCAAAACAAAACGGAAGTAGCAACTTCGGAACCGGAAGTTGTGAATTTTTTAGAAGCATTTTTTGGACAAAACTTTTTAAATTTTCATGAAGATTAGTTTAAACATTTTTCTAGTATTTTTAATAATTAGCAACTTGGCAATTAGAAAGTTTTGAAGCAAGAAAGTATGGGGAATTTTAAACATGTATTTTAATTTTTTAATAGTTAAAGTTGCTTTCATAAACTTCAAATTCGTTTTTCTCAGAACGGTATTTTTAATAAAATGTTGAAACTTAAAATGTGATTTCTCAAAAAATTCTTAAAATATTTTGTTGAAAATTATTATGAATGCTTTTGATAGTATTTACTAGTAAATGACCTAAAAGCTTTAAATTTGGATAATTTTTAATGATGTTACACTCCTAGTTAGATATAAAGGTAATGAAAATTCGTTAAAAATTCAATGTGTATGATTTTGAAGGACCAAAATTTTTTACCAAATGTAAATTAAGCAAAGATTTTAGGTGATTCACTAGTCCAGTGTATAAGAAATGTGTTGTGTCAAAATATATTGAAATAATTTAATTTATTAAAAATTTAGACCTTTTGAAAAAACCCGATTTTTTTACTAAATTCTCTTCATTTATTAGAAAATTTATAAAAACTTCTCCAGGAATAAATTTTTTAAGTGCAATTCTCTATGATAATATAAAAAATAAATCTAAAAATGTAAAAACATGAACTAGTTTCTACGTTTAAAGAAAAAAGTTCTCCGAACGTAGACGAATACCTTAAGTTGTTTCAGATCTACAGGTTTGTGGTCATAAAATCCATATGTATTTTAGATCAAGAGTTTCCCGCTTGTATGTTAATTAAGGAAAACCTACCCCGCAGTGAATTAATCCGAACTCAGACATTACCAATCACTGAAAGCTTTTAAACTGTCACAATTTCTACAAGTCTTATCACTACAGTGGAAACGGTACTTACTAATGATCTCTGATCGACGCGTTTCATTGAGAATTTATCTCATCGATTTCACCGTTAAATCAAAGGAGAGGAAAAGAGGACTTAAATGCTTTATATTCCATTCTACATCTGACAGATGTTAGCCAAACGTTTAAAGGCACGCGCTTATCAATAGTGATCAATTCTTCACAGAGCTGAGCTCGAAATAAAATCTAGATCTTAAGGGGCAGCTGAAAGAAAATCAGAAGTTAGGATTGTAGACAGCTGGATAAAGTAGAAGTTTTTGTGAAGACCGTAAAAAAAATAAAATGGTCTCTTTGCAATCCTTACATATCAATTTCAATGTTGGATTAAAAGTAAGGGAGGATTAAAAATGCTTCACATTCCATTTCCCATCTAACATATGTTAGTTAGTGTTTGAAGGTACACACTGATCACTGGGGAGAATTTATTCCCTTTTTAGAGCCGAGATTGAAATGAAATCTAAAACGGAAGGAGCAGTTAAAACGAAATCAGAAGTTACGAATGTAGACAGCCGGAAAAAGTAAAGACGATTGTTTTAGTATGTATTTTATGAATAAGACTGTGAAAAAATATGATTGATGCTTTTCTTTGAAAATCTATCATCAATTTCAACGTGGAGTCACAGCGAAGTAAAATAAGGCTTACAAGCTTCATATCCCATCCCACATCCTGACAGATGTTAGACAACGTTTAAAGGAACACGCTCATCAATAGTGATAAATTCTTACCTTTATATAGTTGAGCTCGAAATGAAATCTAAACTATTAGGGACAGTTAAAAGGAAATCAGAAGTTACGAATAAAGAAAGCCTGCAAAAGTATACACGATTGTTTTTGTATTTTTTTTTTGTTTGTTATGAAGACAATTCTAATGGACTCTAAACAATATGATCGACACTTTTCATAGTTAATATTAATTATCAATTTCAACATTAAATCAATGCAAAGTAATGTCTGACAGATGTTAGTCATTGTTTAAAGGTATACACTCATGAAAAGTGATAAATTCTTCCCTATATAAAGCTGAGTTCGATATGAAATCTAAACCTTGTCGTGAATTATATGTTCTTTATGGCTTGTTTCTATTAATGTTAGATGTGTTGTCCAGCATAACATTCACTAGTCAAATACAAAATACCACATATAAAAATTTAGAACACTTTACTGGCACACAACTTAATAAAGTCTCGTGGAAGCAGAAGTTATTTACAGTCTAATGGAAGTAGTAGTTCTATTAAGTCTGGTGGAAGTAGTAGTTCTTTTCAATCTAGTGGAAGCAGTTGTTCTTTTTAGTCTAGCGGAAGTAGTAGTTCTTTACATCATTAATGGACAATTAAAAGGAAATCAGTAGTTACGAATGTAGACAGTTAGAAAAAATAAACCTGATTGTTTTTTTAAAAGACCATGAAAAAAAATGATAGACACTTTTCATTAAGATTATACCTTATCAATTTCAACGTTGAGTCAAAGCAAAGTAAAAGAGAGATTAAATGCTTCATATATCATTCTGCGTTTGACAGATGTTAGTTAACATTTAAAGGTACACTCTCATCAATAGTGATAAATTCTTTTATTTATAGAGCTGAGCTTGAAATAAAATTTAAACCTTAAGGGGTAGTTAAAAATAAATCAGAAGTTACGAATGTAGACAGCCGGGAATGTAAAGACAATTGTTTTTGTGACGACGACCGTAAAAATATGTGATCGACGTTTTTCATGGAGAATCTATCTTGTCAATTTCATCTTTTAGTCACAGCAAAGTAAAAGAGGACTTAAATGCTTCATATACTATTCCACGTTTGATAGATGTTACTCAAACTTTAAAGGTAAAAGCTCATCAATAGTGATAAATTTTCTCGTTATAGAGCTGAGGCTCAAAATGAAATTTAAACCTTTTGGCGCTGTTAAAAGGAAATCAGAAGTTATGAATAAAGAAAGTCGGGAAGGTATAGACGATTGCTACTATACTTTTTGTGATGAAGATTGTGTAAAATATATGATTCGGTGCCTAAAATGTAAACATTGAACTGAGCTTTTGCCCGGACTTTAATAACTAGTGGACTGGATAAAAAGTTTCTGTGTTTTGTCTGCACTGAAAAATTGAATCAGTAAGATAAGGTTCGGTTAGTTTTGCGTCAGTTTACTCTTTGGTACGATTTAATCAATACAGGGTCGACTTAAACTAAAAGTCTCCATAGTGGAATCATTTTATATTTACACTTTTGCATAAGTATTAAAAATGTGTACATTTTTGGTCTCATTTTGAAGTAAAAAAGAATGTTTTTACGAAGGTTTTGATGATAGAATAGATTTTTGTTTTCTTCATATATTTCTGATTAATTCATGATTTTGTTTCAGGGTCCAACTCGATCAATCTTGCCGTATGATGTTGATGAGACCATACATATATATATAAACTATATCTGCCTATATAAATAAATAGTTGAATAGAAATTAATAGCTATCTTTCTCTCTCTCTCTCTCTCTCTATATATATATATATATATATATATATATATATATATATATATGTGTGTGTGTGTGTGTGTGTGTGTGTCTGTGTGTATGTATATATACATATTAAGTTGGGGAAAAAGAAATCCCTTTTTTTTCGGTAGATGGCTGTAGTAATCGATATCTCGTAAAGTATAAATCAAACAATTTCAAATTTATGCTCGTTGATAAGGTGATATTTTACACTAAAAAATTTTTTTTACTGTTTTTTGTTTGGTTCATTTAATTGTGAGTTACAGGGTGTTGAAAATGAAAGTCAACAAAGAGAAAATTCGGTACATTTTACAGTTTTTCTTTGATAAAGGCCAAAATACAAGCCAGGTGGCTGAAATTGTGAATGGTGTTTATAGAGCCAATACTCTAACAGCTAATTACGTGCAATTTTGGTTTCGTCGATTTCGTTCAGGCATTTTTGACGTTAAAGATGAACCTTGTACAGGCAGGCCCATCGTCGAAAATGTCGATAAAATCACAGAAATAATCGAAGTTGACCAGCATATTAACAGTCGTAGCATTGCCCAGGAACTAAAGATCGACCCTAAAACAGTTTTAAATAATTTTCGCAAAGTTGGATTCAAAATGAAGCTCGATGTTTGGGTGCCACACCAATTCACACCAAAAAACATGATGGATCGAATTTCCGCCAGTGAAGCCTTGTCCAAACTCAATGAAATCGAACCATTTCTTAAATGGATGGTGACTGGGGAGGAGAAATGGATCAAATACGACTGTATTGTGCGAGAACGAGAGTGGTCAAATCGTGAGGAAGCTGTTCAAACGGTGGCCAAACCAGGACTAACTGCCAGGAAGGTTCTACTGTGTATTTGGTGGGACTGGAAGGGAATCAATTATTATGAATTGCTTCCAAATGGCCAAACACTAAATTCAGATGTCTACTGTCAACAATTGGACCGTTTGAAGCTAGCGATTGACCAGAAACAGCCAGAATTGGCCAACAGAAGAGGTGTTGTGTTCCATCAGGACAACGCCAGGCCATACACGTATGTAGTGACTCGCCAGAAACTCAGGGAAAGTTTTAATGCATCCGCCATATAGTACACACCTGGCACCAAGCGATTACCACTTTTTTCTCGCATTGCAAAACTTTCTGAGTGATAAAAAATTGGGATCAAGAGAAGATTGTGAAAATCAATTACTAGAGTTTTTCCCCAATAAGGACCAAGACTTCTATGAGAGAGGCATTAGGGAGCTACCTTTAAAATGACAACAAATTATATGACAAAACGGTGGATATTTGATCAAATCAGAAAATCTGAAACTCGTTAAATAAAGTAATTAATTTCACTCAAAAATAATGGATTTCTTTTTCCCAACCTAATATATATATATATATATATATATATATATATATATATATATATATATATATATATATATATATATATATATATATATATATATATATATATATATATATATATAAGTATATTAATATACAATTATGCATGTATATGTGTGTGTGTATGTGCGTGTATATTTAAATGTGGATGTATTTGTACATGTGTATGATCTGATAAATATAAATAAGTAACATTTTTTTAGTAGAATGTATTTACTTGAAATAAAAATATCCTGTTTTAGTATAAGAAAGGTAATTAAATGTTTTTATCATTAATATATAGGAAATGGATATTTGGTCTTCATAATATCTTTAACCATACCATCTCTACAACATCCCCATTTTTTGAAAATTATTTTATTATTTTGAAAATTGAAGAAGCGAGAATAGAATTTTGTACTCATATGTAAATTTCAGCATCATGATGCGAATTTTATGTCATCCGTGACAAAAAATGCGGTATCCTAGTAACTCCTTAGAGCAAAAAATATTTTCAATGCTTAGTATTTGTTCCAATGTTGTATATGCTTTATATTTTCATTTTATTTTTTGTTACTGTGTGTTGTATGTAAAATTTAATCTTAAACTCTTGGAAACTTTTAGAAAATAAGTTTTACTTCTTATAATTCATTGCGTAATATTTACGTTGTGTATCGATCAACATTTTTAATCTCCAAAAGATATGCAGGTTTGCAACTGCTGAGGTACTTTCAAAAAGGTGAGAAAAGTGACAAATAATAGAGAATAAGTGACTAAAAAGTGAATAAACATTGAAAAAAAAAGCGATTTTTTTCTCCTCTTGATTAGAGATACTATTATTAAGATTTTTTTTTATTTACTTTAACTCTAAATCAAATGATTCATGTAAGACATGATTTTAGAGTCAAATACAAAAAAAAGTTAAAAATATTGTTTAACACAACTCAACTTTTCATTCAAGAAAATCTATAAATTAGATTTGAATACATACAATGCATTAATTTTATAATCACAATTTTCTGCATATATTAATGATATTTTGATATATATACATAGCTAGATTAGAGTATCCAAAGAAAAATTGTAAAGGAAAAGAAAAAGAGAAATGTGTGCTTTGATGTAAATTACTTTAATGTATTAAATGTACATTTCAGGAACTTCTTTACGACTTTTTAAAATCCCTAAATTCTTGAAATCATATGACTAATTACATTTTAATAAGAAAAATATGATTAGAGCATCGCATTTTTTGTCTTTTATTAAAATATTATGTTATTAATTCAGATTTTCTTTTTTCAACAACAGACTTTTGCTGTGATACACCATGAAAAAAGTGACTAAAAGTGACTGTTTACTTAAAAAAGTGACTAAAAGTGATCAATTGTAAAAAAAGTGACTGAAGGTGAGAAAAGTGACGGAATTGCAAGCCTGGATATGTTATAAACAATATTCTAGGAATTAAAATGGCTTGATTGCAAGGAAAAGGAAAAATAAGGTTTGCAAAACCTTCTTACCGTAGCTAGTGTCAAAGGCGCAAATGTATTCTGATGTTTGGAACTGCCGAATCAAGGAAGTCTTCCCCACTTCTTCGAGTCCCATGATAGCAACTTTATACCTGTGCATAAAGAAAACTATTAACCGAAATGTAAACTATATAATATAATAATAATAGTAATAATATATAATAATAAATGAAATGCAATAAATCAAAATGTCGTAAATAACACATTGAAAGCTCTCTAGAGAGCTGCATACCCAATACATCACGTTAACCTGGCCATTTATAGGCTTTTGGGATTATGGAACAGGGACCCAAACTGCATGGGAATCTTCGATGGGTGGCTGAGAGTCTCCCTACCAGGGAAACTCCCAGGGATCGATGAACGATGGAGACAAGATAATTCATTCTCCCGAGAAAACTGTTCCTGTCAGTTCGTCTCCAGAAGGAAAGCAGTCCCATCTTGGGACTCCTGAAGTGTTCCCATTTTCTCAACTGGTGATAGCTTAACCATTTCGGTCTTGCTGGAGGCATTTTTCACCTATCTATCGGCCCTTTAGGATGCTGGTGCAACAAGATTGCCTGAGCCTTTCAATCTTGTGATTTCTAACAGTAAAGCATGATACTGACAGCAAGAGAGGAAAATAAACGATATTAAGTGGCCAGGGATAGAAGATATGAACCCTTGAGTTCAAAACACAACTGGTTAGAGTAAGACGTTTAGGAAAATTTTTTTTTCCTGGATCCGACTGTTTGTATTGACTGCGGAGAGCAAAGTGACTATTTTGCCTAATGAATAAGATTAAAGAACGGAATTCAGGAGCCAATCAACGAACAGCAAGCTCTTTGAGTGATATTTATCTTCTTCATATGAAGATGTATGTTTCATTGCAGGTTGAATACATTCGAATGTTAACCGTGACAGATCGCCTAATCATCCGATTTCTCTGCAAGTTCTTTTTCAGTTAACTTTTGTATATTTATTTTTACACATTCTACTGGAATAACTTAGTGAGGAAATCGAAACTAAATCTTTCAGAAATCAGTAAGACATACTGTAAATACCTTCATTACTATACTATATGAAACATACAATTTATTAAACTTAGGACCTTGTTAATGTTATGCAAGGATGTTAAAATACCTATTACAAATTTAAAGTACAGTATTTTTCTTTATAAGCGTTTATCAGGTATAGAAAGGTTAAAAATCTTCAGTATTTGTTTTGTTTTATAACATGTCTTTCATTCTGATTCTACAAGGGCTTTAAAAGTTTTATATCAGGAAAAAGCTGACGAAAGGAAAACTGCTGTCGTAAGCTTTATTAACTTCATACTAACATCAAAATAGTTCTTGATCACTTCGGTTGATTAATTATCTTTTGGATTTGTCCTCGTAGATCAGTTTATCTCAAGAAACACTAAAAGCAGCTAAGGCAAGTGATCAATCACCATGACCTGGGTAAAGTAATCGCGTAGATGGAAAAAAAACTTAATGTTGGGTCACAAATCAACATCTTGTTTATATAGTTTGACATATATTACACGCACATCGGAAGAAGAAGACATATCTGTTGGACAGCAACATTGTTAAACTTTTCATGAAATGCTTCAGTTTGATTAGGTAATGGAATTCAAAAGGCTAAAAGAAGAATGCAGGAATAAAGTAACTTTTCTGCAAAGTTGTTTTTATAATTCATGCAATTCTAAGAGCTTTTAAATTGCTTCTATTTCAAAGTTATCATATTAATATAGGCTCACATGAGCAAATAAAGCTGCAGAAGAAGAAAATTCATAATCCAGTTATTATCTACAAACACAAATAAAAGTACGAGTATATAACTGGTATTTGATTTCAAAAGACTGCATGTAGAATTTTCATAGACAACTGTACATTCATTAGAAAATATATATATATACGTATGTATGTATATAGTGTATATGTATATACGTATATATATATATATATATATATACATATATATATATATATATATATTTATTTATATTGTATATATGTCAAGAAAAGTAAACTAGATCGGGAAACTAATGTAAGCATTTTGTATAAAACCCCTAAGACACCCCGTGAAAATTCTCAGGGGTTTTCATATCTTAAATCAAGGCCAAAAATTCCCTCGTCCTTTTGATTTCCCCTTTTTAACCCCTAACCTAAATGGGGCACTGGGGCTATAGTTCATGCCCTCAGAGAAGGGAGTCTAACCAATCATAACTCTATATTGCCCTAGCTGCCAATTTCCAAACAAAAAGGAAATGCATATTATCGGAGGTAGATATTCCTAGAGATTTTCCCTCAGATTTTGACTAAGATGTTGACCCAGGTGTTAAGGGTCTTTTACATACAACTTCATGATAGCTGACCTCTCAGTATGTCCTGTCCCTATGATTAAGAGGGAACGCGTCCTTCAACGTTATCTTATTAAAGGTCTTTAGCTAAAACGGTGTCATTTTTATGGGCCATGACTGCGACCACCCATCGTGAAGTCCGTCTTATTATATATATATATATATTGCTTTTGTAAAATTGTGTTTTCCAGTTCCAAACTTTTTATCATAAGTTTAATAATTTTTTTATGTAGGTATTAATCTAAAAGCAATATATTTAATAAATACAATAGCAAGTTCTTTTAAATACTTGGGTACAATGCAGGAAAAACTAAAGATTAGTGAATAGGACATTCGAAATGCACAACCAAAGGTAGCTCAAGTAAAAAACGTCTGTCAAAAATAGTTTTTCGTTTTTTAAAAGATAAAATGTAGTTAATTTCAGCAGTAAAAATGATTCTTTTAATCAAAAAATTGAAAAAATACCGAGAATATGTTAAAGACAAATCCTAATGCTATGGATATCCGTACCAACAACGTAATAGAAACCCATTGATTCTAGAGGCCTAAATGCAGTACTTTATCTGTTTAGCCAGAAATAAAATTCCCCAAAAAAGTACTAATAATGATATTAAGATTTTTAATTTTAAATGCTTTACTTCGGAATTTTTCAGGTATTTAAATTACAATTCTGTGTTTATTCTTTAGAAATGTTTTCAATTTCTGTATTTTAAACTTTAAAATAATCTAAGATATATCAAATAAATTATACTAAGCCTCAACTTAAAAAATTGCCTGAAATAAAAATTTAGTACTACAGATAAAACCATTATTTTTAAAAAGTTCTCTTTTTGAATAAATAATTGAAAGGTCAAAAACTTGAAACAGGTTATTTTTATAATTGGAGAATTTAAATAAATCATAGACCAACATTTCAGTGTAGTTAGTCAATGCAGTGAATTTTTGTGAGTAAAATAGCTAAAAAAGTCATTTATCTAGCAGTATAAAATAAATAGCAAATAAACTGAACTTAATCGAAAATCAACAGAAAATACTATCAGGATCGAAATGTTTCTTAAAAGAATTTCTAACTATTCCTACCTCTTACTTTAACAGGACAAGTTTTATTGTACTTTACTCTTAATTTGTCTTGAAAGTGTGACGAAAATTGCTTTTCTTCATTCGAAGGTCTACACATGAAAGCAACCGCAAATAGATTGATATAGTTAATAGATGTTTCTTGTTTTGTCTTTAGTTTGAGAAGTTTGCTTTTCCTTTAAAATGGCACGGTAAGATTAATTCTAAGCCATTCATGTAAATCAATTAATAAGGTTCTAGTAGGCTTGAAAATCTATTAGTGTCATTCTTCCAAGAAAAATCATTGGTTATTAAATTTTGCAATTTGATTTTGCAACCACTGTTCCAACATTTTAGGTTACAACCAGCTAGAAGGTGGAATAACTTGCTTGAGGTATAGTAAATAGGTTTTACAAATTTAGTATCTTTCTTAAAGTCTAATCGTAAGAATCCATCGTTTGAATGGGTAAAAATTTTAAGAGATAAAACTAATATCCAACTTATAAAATAAACATTTCCAACTATTAAAATTAGGTTATTTTGTTTTAAATACACTTTTATCTCCAATGCAGCTGGCAATACAAGTATATATACCATTATGTCAATACATGGCTGCGAACCTGTTACCCATTTAACACCACTCGAGAAGCACGTTGGCTTAACGTATGATACGGAAGCGAGTAATATTACCACCGCTTTGTCCTCTCAAGTTTGAAGCAGTTACCAAGCAAAAAACAGCCAGGCTTGTCCTGCCATCCCTTAGAGGTATCGATTGAGAAGTTGGAGGACATTGTGATCACGAACAAATTTTACGTGCTCAAGTCACCTTTAACGAACCCGTCGGATCTTAGGCTCGCTCGAACCCCGAATACGCAACCTTTCAGTTACGAAATCGCTGCTTTGCTGACTGCACAGCCGTAGCTCTCATTTTCAGTACACTGATAAAAATTGAGAATCATATTTAGGATTGAGCGGTGCTTCTTCGAACACAAGCTATAAATCTAGAAAGACGTATCACGTTGCAGGCCACCCATATTTAAATTTTTATCACTCATTACTAAATACTGAAGCTGAGATGTCCTAATGTTCGATTATATGATGACTATCTCTCTGCGTGCAAAATTTGGAAATCGTAAGTCCCTCCTTTCTATTCGAAAATCTGATAACAAACACACACGCTGTTATTTTATTTATTAGTATAGATGTTTAAATAATATGAAAAATACTATAAAAGTACAAAAATAATGAGAATCTTAGAGTATTTTAGTTTTATAGTAATTTCATTCATAGTTTGGTTGTTTTAGAGCTCTACGGTCTACTTTATTGCAACACGAGGACCAATTATATTCATAGGACATGCTACTTTTTATTTATACCACTCTTATTTTCCTTAGTTTATGTATCTAATACTGAAACAAGGCTTCATACTATGTTTTGATATGAGAAATTCAGCGATATATCGTTAAGAATGTAAGTGTTGTTTTTATTATAAGGTCTATTTAGTTAAGTAAAGTTGAAAAGTGGGTTATACTGACTGAAACTATAGTTTAGATATATTCTAATATATGTGAGGGAACAGTTTAGCTCTGTTATAATAAGATAGCTATATCTACTATAGATTTTCATTGTTTTTAACTTTTATAAATAATTGCAGTGACACGAAATAATAAAGATAATTCACTCTATCAGTCATGGAAAAAGAAATGACTAATTAAGACAAATTCATGAACTTTAATAATTAGGTATCACATGGATTCATTATTTAGTACATTGTACTCTCATTATATCTACAAAAGAAATATATACTAATATGTTTTGCCTCACAATGTATGCATTGTTATAATGTACAGGTCTTGGTTGTTAATTTTCAAATAAAATTTTGTGAGTGTTCCCCAAAACAGGACTGCATTTGAATTTTTGTGAAGTAATTTTAATTTTAAAGTAATATTCTTAAAGGATGTAATGACTTTAAAAACAGTAGGAAAAATTATACTTTAAAGGTGTAGTTTGAAAACAAAAATAAAAAAAAGTTAGTTTAATTACCTTCTTTCATAAAATATATATTTTATAATATCCCATTGGAAAGCAGTTAAAAGAATATTACACCAAGTTCTAAAATAACGTCTGAAGGTCCAGAATATACAACTGAATATTTTCTGTATAGAGGTTTACCATATATACCATCATCTATGCCTATCACCATATATAGAATAGTTCACCATAACTGTCTGAAGGTTTGGGTTTCAAGGACATTTAATGACAGAAAAAGAGTTTCATCCAACTGTACTAACTCATATTTTATATGATCCTGTCTTTATTAAAAACAGTATAATGAAATATTTCACTGGAAATTATGAAATAGGAAATTACCTGAGCGGCACTTTGTTGCAACTCCACTGTGAGTTGGAAGTGGCCATGGGATAGGATCTGGTAGAGGCAACATCCCATTGACTACCATCGTTGGAAGGTGGATGGACGGAGGTCAGCGAGTGGGACCGGAATGAGTCGCCCCAGTTGATGAGACCCTTGGGGGTAACGCTAAAGTGGCGCAAGCGACGCAGGTCTTCCTCATCTTCCAACTCGTCTGCCTCGACCACCGTGGAAGGCCTGCAAGTGACAAAATTCGATAATAGACAAATTCGTTTGACTTAAGATTTTATAAAGTTTAAAAAACACCAATTAAAAAAATCTTCGATGATATTTGAACAAACAAAAGATTAAATAAGGTAATTTAATATATATTTATTTCGAAATATTAAAAATATTTTAAACCTCTAAAAATTTGTGTTTTATATAAATTGACATATGATTTTATAAAGGTTAAAAAACACCAATTTAAGAAACTTCTATGATATTTGAATAAATTTGAATAAAAAAAGGTTAAATAAAGTAATTTAATAAAATATTTTTAAATCAAAATACTAAAAATATCTTCAGCCTCTAAATTTAAATATAGTTTTGTGTTTTTATACAAATTCACTTAAAATTGTATAAAGGATAAAAAAACACCAATTCAAAACAACTTTGATGATATTTAAACAAATTTAAACGAATAAAAGCTTAAATAAGGTAATTTAATAAAATATTTTTTATAGCAAAATATTAAAAATAACTTAAGCCTCTAAATTTAAAGAAATATTTGTGTTGTATATAAATTGACTTAAAATTTTATAAAGGTTAAAAACACCAATTAAAAAACTTCGATGATATTTGAACAAATTTGAACCAAAAAAGGTCAAATAAGGTAATTTAATAAAATAATTTTTATATCAAAATATTAAAAATATCTTAAGCTTCTAAATTTAAGTACCATTTTGTGATTTATATAAATTGACTTAAGATTTATAAAGGTTAAAAAACACCAATTAAAAAAACTTCGATGATATTTGAACAAATTTGAAAAAATAAAAGGTTAAATAAGGTAATTTAATATAACATTTTTTATATCAAAATATTAAAAATATCTTAAGCCTCTAAATTTAAAGAAACTTTTATGTTTTATATAAATTGATTTAAATTTTTATAAAGGTTAAAAAACACCAATTTAAAAAAATTCGATGATATTTGAACAAACAAAAGGTTAAATAAGGTAATTTAATAAAATATTTTTATAACAAAGTATTAAAACTATCTTAAGCCTCTAAATTTAAAGAAAATTTTTTGTTTTATATAAATTGACTTAAGGATTTATAAAGTTTTAATAAAATATTAAAAACACTCGATGATATATGAACAAATTTGAACAAAAAATAGGTTAAATAAGGTAATTTAATAAAATATTTTTTATGTCAAAATATTAAAACTACCTTAAGCTTCTAAATTTCAATAGAATTTTGTATTTTATATAAACTGACTTAAAATTTTGTAAAGATTAAAAAACACCTATTAAAAAGGCTTTGATGATATTTGAACAAATTTGAACAAAGAAAAGGTTAAATAAGGTAAGTTAATAAAATATTTTTATATTAAGATATTAAAAACATCTTAAGCCTCTAAATTTAAGAAAAATTTGTGTTGTATATAAATTGACTTAAAATTTTATAAAGGTTAAAAACACCAATTAAAAAACTTCGATGATATTTGAACAAATTTGAACATAAAAGGTCAAATAAGGTAATTTAATAAAATAATTTTTATATCAAAATATTAAAAATATCTTAAGCTTCTAAATTTAAATACCATTTTGTGTTTTATATAAATTGACTTAAGATTTATAAAGGTTAAAAAACAGCAATTAAAAAAACTTCGATGATATTTGAACAAATTTGAACAAACAAAAGGTTAAATAAGGTAATTTAATATAATATTTTTTATATCAAAATATTAAAAATATCTTAAGCCTCTAAATTTAAAGAAAATTTTGTGTTTTATATAAATTGACTTAAAATTTTATAAAAGTTAAAAAACACCAATTTTTAAAAAAGTCGATGATATTTCAACAAAACAAAAGGTTAAATAAGGTAATTTAATAAAATATTTTTATATCAAAATATTAAAAATATCTTAAGTCTCTAAATTTAAAGAAAAATTTGTGTTTTATATAAATCGACTTACAATTATATAAAGGTTAAAGCTGTTTTTTGTTTTATTTAAATTGACTTAATATTTATAAAGGTTAAAAAATACCAATTTAAAAAACTTCGATGATATTTCAACAGATTTGAACAAACAAAACATTAAATAAGATAATTAAATATAATATTTTTTATATCAAAATATTAGGAATATCTTAAGCCTCTAAATTTAAAGAAACTTTTTTGTTTCATATAAATTGATTTAAATTTTTACAAAGGTTAAAAAACACCAATTTAAAAATATGCGAGGATATTTGAACAAACAAAAGGTTAAATAAGGTAATTTAAAAAAATATTTTTGTAACAAAATATTAAAACTATCTTAGGAATCTATATTTAAAGAAAATTTTCTGTTTTATATAAATTGGCTTAAAATTTTATAAAGGTTAAAAAACACCAATTAAAAACGCTTTGGTGATATTTGAACAAAGAAAAGGTTAAATAAGGTAATTTAACAAAATATTTTTATATCAAGATATTAAAAACATCTTAAGCCTCTAAATTTAAAGAAAATTTTGTGTTTTATATAAACTGACATGAAATTTTATAAATGTTATAAAACACCAATTTAAAAAAATTCGATGATATAGGAACAAATTTTGTCAAAATTGAGAGACAAGTAAGGGGTTGAAATTTATAACTAAGAAATTTTTAAAACCAAGAGGTCATTTTATTTATTATTGTTACATAAATGAGACTGGCTACTCTTACGTCATGATGTAGCTATTTATCTTGAAACTAACGTCCTTTTCCTAAAGTGCTTTTAAAGAATGCTGATGGAAACTAATAGAAACGATTAATAGATATATCTTGATAAAATCCATACAAAAGTACTAAGAAAAACAGAAATACATCACTTAGGGAAACTTTTTTTACTCGTCCGGTAAAGCTGAGTAAAGCGTGTGAAATTAATTCACTGTTAATAAAAGCTTTCTGGCTCGATTAGTTTTTCCATGGTGGCCAATTAATCTTCAGACGACATTAACAAGCAGCTTGGCGTTCATCCAGATTTTCCTTGTCCCAACGACCGTGGAGTAGGTTGAATTTTAGAGTTATTTTAGACAAAACAATCTACGGTGTTTGTAAGTTTAGAGTAGGGAAAGAATAAAAAGCGTAGAGAAAATAGAAGTCGGACAATAAATAAACCACTTCAGAAAATTTTGAGAATAAAAACACGGGCTGAGTTGTTTCATGCTAGTATATTTCAAGATTTACATAAATTTCCTTTGCATATTCTTTCTAAATAAATATTTTATGCTTCAGAACATTTGAAATGTATTATTTTAAGTGAATTTAGAATGCCGGTTGTCACTATCAATTACACGAGTATGCTGCATTATAAATTTTAATTGTGCTATAGAAATGTTTGATGTTTATTAAAAGAAGTTGTAAATTCCCAATATGTGGAATAATATTAGATTGAAATAATAAAATAAAATATATTTTTCAGGTGCATAGAATGAATTTTAAAAATTATTTCAGTTCCAAAGTTAGTTTATCTGAATAAAATATTAAACAGTTCATAACTACAATTAAACTGAGAAAAATTTCAACGATGAATTGGCCAGACAATGAGTGGGGAATAAAGATTTTTCTTCAGCTTTTTCGCAGTCTAGTCATAATTTGAATGTACGAGAAAAACAAAATATTAGTTTTATATAAATTCCTAGAAGAAGCGAAGGTGGGCACAAAAAGATTTCAAATTTTTGCATTCTTGACATTATATTCTATGTTTCGAGGCTTCTGAAATGCATTCTTTTAAGTGCATTTAGAATATCAGCTTTCACTAACAACTATATGAGTATGATGCGTTATAAGTTTTAAATAAACTTAAGTTATACTCGATGCTTAAAAGAGGTTGTAAATTACCAATATGTGGAATAAGATTGAGTTGAAGTAACAAAATAAAAGCTTTTTTTTGAGTATCTAGAAGGCTTTTTAAATTATTTTAGTAGCTAATTAATTTATCTCAATAAAGTCTTAGCAGTCCATACACTATCAGTTAAACTGAGAAAAATTTGAACGATGAATTGAACTGAGAATGAGAGGGGAACAAAGATTTTTCTTCAGCTTTTTCCCGGTCTGGTCATAATTTGAGTGGGCGAGAAAAGCAAAATATTAGTTTTATATTAATCCCCGAAAAAGCAAAGGTGTGTCACATAAAAATTTCAAATTTTTGCATTCTTGACTAAATATTTTATGTTTCGGGGCTTCTGAAATGCATTCTTTTAAGTGCATTTAGAATGTCGGCTTTTATTATCAATTACACGAATATGATGCATTATAAATTTTAATTGAGCTAAGTTACGTTTGATGCTTATTAAAAGAAGTTGTAAATTCCCAATATGTGGAATAAGATTAGATTGAAGTAACGAAATAAAATATATTTTTCGGGTAGATAGAATACCTTTTAAATTATTTCAGTTCCATAGTTAATTTATCTCAATAAAATCTTAAGCAGTCTATATACTATCAGATAGCCTGAGAAAATTTTGAACTGTGTACTGAACTAAGAATGAGTCGGGAACAAAGAAGTTTCTTCAGTTTTTCTCCAGTCTAGTCAGAATGCGAATGGGCAAGAAAAGCAAAATCCTAGTTTTATATTAATTCTCCGGAGCAAAAGTTTGTCAAATAAGAATGTCAATAAAATCATCCTTTTCTTTTCAAATTCCTAATCAATTACCTGAGAAAAATTTGAACGATGAATTGAACTGAGAATGAGTGGGGAACAAAGATTTTTCTTCGGCTTTTTTCCAGTCTAGTCATAATTTGAATGGGCGAGAAAAGAAAAATATTAGTGTTATATAATTTCTTAGAAAAACCAAAGGTGTGCAGAAAAAATTTTTAATTTTCGCATTCTTGACTACATATTTTATGTTTCGGATGTTTTGGAATGCATTCTTTTAAGTGCATTTAGAATGTCGGCTTTCACTATCAATTACACCAGTATGATGCATTATAAATTTTAATTGAGCTATAGTTATGTTTGATGCTTAAAAGAGGTTGTAAATTCCCAATATGTGGAATAAGATTGAACTGAAGTAACGAAATAAAAGCTATTTTTTGAGTATCTAGAATGTTTTTAAAATTATTTCAGAAGCATGATTAATTTATCTTAATAAAGACTTAAGCTGTCCATACACTATCAGTTAAACTGAGAAAAATTTGAACGATGAATTGAACTGAGAATGAGAGGGGAACAAAGATTTTTCTTCAGCTTTTTCCCAGTCTGGCCATAATTTGAATGGGAGAGAAAATCAAAATATTAGTTTTATATTAATTCCTCGAAAAAGCAAATGTGTGTCGCTTAAAAATTTCAAATTTTTGCATTCTTGACTAAATATTTTATGTTTCGGGGATTCTGAAATGCTTTCTTTTAAGTGCATTTAGAGTGTCGGCTTTCACTATTAATTACAGGAATATAATGCATTATAAATTTTAATTGAGCTATAGTTATGTTTGATGCTTATTAAAAGAAGTTGCAAATTCCCAATATATGGATTAAAATTGGATGAAAGTAACGAAAAAAGATATTTTTTGAGTATGTTTTTTAAACTATTTTAGTCACATAATTAATTTTATATTCACATAATATGCATTAATTATTTAAACAAACTGAAAATAAGTGAAAGATGACTTAAGTGGGGAACAAAGATTTTTCTTAAACGTTTTCCCCAGTTTACGAATGTATTCTTTTAGAAAAAACAAAGATTTTCTTATTTTTTCCCATATAATTTCTGCAAAAATCAAAATAAGTTTTATATATTAATTTCGAAAAGCAAATTGTCGCTTAAAAATTTCAAATTTTTTTTATTCTTGACTAAAATTTTTATGTTCTCGAAAAGCTGTTCTTAAGTGCATTTAGAGTGTCGGCTTTCACTATTAATTACAGGAATATAATGCATTATAAATTTTAATTGAGCTATAGTTATGTTTGATGCTTATTAAAAGAAGTTGCAAATTCCCAATATGTGGATTAAAATTGGATGAAAGTAACGAAAAAAGATATTTTTTGAGTATGTTTTTTAAACTATTTTAGTCACATAATTAATTTATCTCAATACAGTCATAAGAAGTCCATAACCTCTCAATTAAACTAAGAAAACTTTGAACGATGAACTGAACTGAGAATAAGTGGGGAATAAAGATTTTTCTTAAACTTTTCCCCAGTATAGGCAGAATGCGAATGTATTCTTTTAAAAAAGCAAAATATTACTTTTATATTAATTTCTTGCAGCAAAGGTTTATCACATAAAAATTTCAATAAAACTATCCTTTTATTTTCATATTCCTAAAATTTTTGCAATATTGACTAAAAGTGGATCTAAAGTTTTTTCCTGACATCATACTCATATATTTCAACAGGCTCAGTAACTTTCAGTTTATCAATTAGAATGTCGTAAGCATAATTTTTCTTCCAGTTTGAATAAGACGTATTTTGTAGAAACCCCCAAAAGCAGTTTCAGTAAAAGCAAGAAGAGTTTTTCCTAAGTACCTGCCATGCCGAAAGCCGAGATCGAATTGTGTAAACTGTGTATTTACGCCTTTAATTGCTCAGTTAGCATTGCAAAAAATACTTATTAGGCCATGTCGGAGAACTAAGTGAACACCTGTTCGAACTGCATAGTTTACTGCATAGTTTGTTTATCGTTAAGTTATGACGTCACACGAGGAAACTACACAGTAGATAGTTTGTAGACCGGTTTAGAACCATTTTTATTTTCACATAAGAAGTTAAAATGATTAAATCTAATTAATAATCTCTCTTTGTCTTATAAAATAATTTATTTATACTTCTTTAAGGAGAATATTTTCTCCTTCCTCGAATTATATTCTTTTTAACTTATCTTATTTTACTGCACGAAAAGAATGACTTATTGTCGGTGAACAAATATGAAATCGTTCTCACGAAATAAAGTACCAAATAGTTTTTTAAAAAATTTTATACCAAGAAGCCATACCGATTCTCGTAAGTTTCCAAGTAAGAAATGGAAAACAAACTATTTCAGGGATTTTTGTAAATGTTTACAAGTTTATGTATGTGGAAAGAGAAGAAAGTCCTAAATATTGCGTGTGGGAGGAGAAACCCAAAAAGTTTAAGGCCATCCATCACAGAGAATAAAGTGATTTATCCTTAAACCTTGGGGAAGCTAACATAAAAAGTTACATCATATGCCAAGACCCTTAGAGAATATCGAATAGAAAAATGGATATCTTGGCAAATAAATGGATCCCTAATTAATACTATTCCAATAACTAATCCCATGGCACGTGAACATCATAAATTAAGTATTTCTGAGGTTGTGGCTAAAAGCATATTTCTCCTTAGCTGTATCATTTCCAGGAAAGAAAAGTTATAAAATATATATGAAGTCTGTTTGAGACGTAAATATTATCGCTCCTCTCTACTTATTATTTTTTTTTACTTTAAATGATGTTTTAAATAAGAAAATTTTATTAACGATTTTTCTGACCTGAACCTCGTATGTATCTTCTAAATTAAAGATACAAGGAACATTGAATCACAGTTTTAATTTTTTAATTTTTTAACGATATTTATGAAATTTTATTACATAAAGCATATAAGACAATTATATCTATTAAAAATATTTTTGAATAAAATGCTAAAAATTTTGATACTAATTGAGTTATCCAGTAATATTAGTTTAAAATGCTCCTAAATTAAAAGTACAAGCGACATTGAATCACAGTTTTAAATTTTAATTTTTAACGATATTTATGAAATTTTATTACATAAAGCATATAAGACAATTATATCTATTAAAAATATTTTTGAATAAAATGCAAAATGTTTTTATACAAATTGAGTTTTTCATTAATATTAGTTTAAAATGCTCCTAAATTGAAAGTACAAGCGACATTGAATCACAGTTTTAATTTTTTAATTTTTTAACGATATTTATGAAATTTTATTACATAAAGCATATAAGACAATTATATCTATTAAAAATATTTTTGAATAAAATGCGAAATGTTTTTATACAAATTGAGTTTTTCATTAATATTAGTTTAAAATGCTCCTAAATTAAAAGTACAAGCGACATTGAATCACAGTTTTAAATTTTTAATTTTTTAACGATATTTATGAAATTTTATTATATAAAACATATAAGACAATTGTATCTATTAAAAAATATTTCTGATTAAAATGCTAAAAATTTTGATACTAATTGAGTTATCCAGTAATATTAGTTTAAAATGCTCCTAAATTAAAAGTACAAGCGACATTGAATCACAGTTTTAAATTTTTAATTTTTTAACGATATTTATGAAATTTATTACATAAAGCATATAAGACAATTATATCTATTAAGAAATATTTCTGATTAAAATGCGAAAAATTTTGATAAAAATTGAGTTATCCAGTAATATTAGTTTAAAATACTCCTAAATTAAAAGTACAAGGGACGTTGAATCACAGTTTTAAATTTTTAACGATATTTATGAAATTTTATTGCATAAAACATATAAGACAATTGTATCTATTAAGAAATATTTCTGATTAAAATGCTAAAAATTTTGATACTAATTGAGTTATCCAGTAATATTAATTTAAAATGCTCCTAAATTAAAAGTAAATGCGACATTGAATCACAGTTTTAAAGTTTTAATTTTTTAATGATGTTTTTATGAAATTTTATTACATAAAGCATACAAGACAATTATATCTATTAGAAAATATTTCTGATTAAAATGCGAAAAATTTTATAAAAATTGAGTTATCTAGTAATATTAGTTCAAAATGCTTCTAAATTAAAAGTACAAAGATGGTTGAATAACAGACTTTAAATTTTTAATTTTTAAAGACGTTTTTAATACATTATATGCAGGACACGTACTAGTACGTTTTCGGATGATCGATACTTGAGAGCCGGTCATTTACTAGTACGGGTTAGTGTAACAACATGGTTTGTTTGTGGATACAGAAATAACGGTATATAGAGGAAAACGAAGCCGAATGTTCTTGTCTTCTACATAGATTCTGAAACAATTTAAGTGTAACAGCATGGTTTGTTTGTGGGGACAGAAATAACGGTATATAGAGGAAAACGAAGCCGAATGTTCTTGTCTTCTACATAGATTCTGAAACAATTTAAGTGTAACAACATGGTTTGTTTGTGGATACAGAAATAACGGTATATAGAGGAAAACGAAGCCGAATGTTCTTGTCTCCTACATAGATTCTGGAAAAATTTAAGTGTAACAACATGGTTTGTTTGTGGGTACAGAAATAACGGTATATAGAGGAAAACGAAGCCGAATGTTCTTGTCTCCTACATAGATTCTGGAAAAATTTAAGTGTAACAACATGGTTTGTTTGTGGGTACAGAAATAACGGTATATAGAGGAAAACGAAGCCGAATGTTCTTGTCTCCTACATAGATTCTAGAAAAATTTAAGTGTAACAACATGGTTTGTTTGTGGGTACAGAAATAACGGTATATAGAGGAAAACGAAGCCGTATGTTCTTGTCTCCTACATAGATTCTGGAAAAATTTAGATAAATAAAAACTAGTTTTTACATTAGTCGATGCTGAACCACAGAACTGGAAGGTTGATTAAAACCCTAAATAGGACCTAAATATGACGGTCCTGGTAAATTATCATTGGATATGCGGAAACATATTTTAGAGAAAATTGTTACTACTGGGAAGAAGAAAAAGCCGCTAAGACAATGTTGTGTGTGTGCTGTGAAAAAAGTGCGGATTTAAACATCTTACATATGCAAATTTTGCCGTGTGCCTCTTCATAGAGGAAAATGCTTTGAACGTTACCACACTGTAAAACATTATTAGTGTTATGACTGCTCTTTTCAATTTTTTATAATGTAAAAAGGTTTATATATAACATAATTCGAAAACTTAAAACTATATACTACTATTTCTATTTGATTTTTTATATTTACGATACTATTATAAATTTATCCTCTAAAATATATTTTTTTGCTTACAAAAATCTTATAGTTATTTATATATTTCTGTTTATATATTTGTTTATATATTTCAATATAAAATACGAATAATTGGTTAAAAATTTAAATAATTTTCGATCTATTGAGATTTAAATGAATAACTAAATTTACTGTCAAACCTCCCGCTCCCGGTACAATTACCTTGCAAAATGTACGAGTACATAATGTGTTAAGATTTGCAAAACCCTGAAATTTTTTCGGGCCGTAATGAGGGCTTATGGATATAAATTTACTATCGCATGTACACATATATAATGAAATGGTCATATCATAGAAAAAATACGCATAAATTTAGAGCAAATCTTTATATGCTTTATTTATATGACGATCTTAAATGTTGTGACTCCCTAAGGTTCGTGACAGCCTTAGAAACATAAAACGTAAAGCATTTATTTTCAAGAGCTGTTTTAATTCAGTTAACTGTATTCTGTCACACGAAACCAACACACACAATATATTTTTTGATTGTATTCCATAACTCCCTTCCAGGTTGGCCCGAAATGAATACATGATTCATTTGAAAACAAATAAAGTAATAAATTGTGTTTACCAGGGTAAAAATTTGCATATTCTTTAAAATGCTTTTAAAAATATGATACCTAAAGGCCACATGGTTAATTTAATCATAATGTAACCAAAAATAATAAAATTATATATATATGTTATATATATATATATATATATATATATATATATATATATATATATATATATATATATATATATATATATATATATATATATATATATATATATATATATATATATATATATATATATATATATATATATATATATATATATATATATATATATATATATATATATATATATATATATGACACGAAACAAGTGATTGAGGCATGGAAGGTACATATTACTTAGTGTATAAAACTTCTTCATTGTAATACTTCTGTCCATGGATACGCCATCTATATATCCTTTGCTCACAGTCTGGTACAGCAAGCTTTGAAGATGTCACCAGGCCAAGTTCCCTTTTAGAAGTGTCTTATTTGGTGTTGCTACCTAAAAAAATTCCTATTGTCTTCTTCCGAGTCAGCTTCTTTACTCTGTATAGTTCCTCTCGAGGGTGTGTCTTTCTCCTATTACGTTATCGTTAATGAGTTCCAACTATTTTTAATTAAAACTTGCTTAATTCTTAACCACCATTTTTTAACCTCACACACACACACACACACACACACATATATATATATATATATATATATGTATATGTATATATATGTATATATATATATATGTATATATATATGTATATATATATATATGTATATATATATATATATATATATATATATATATATATATATATATATATATATATATATATATATATATATATATATATATATATATATATATATATATAATGTGTGTATACATATATTCACTCAAAATAAATCTCCTTAACTTTTCCAACTATATGTACCATTTACTTTTAATTTAGTGCATTTCATCTTTGCTATGATCATTCATTATAAACATGTAAAGAAAAATATACCCGTTTTAACGCTGTAAATACAAAAAGTGTAAAATGTTTTTAAATAAATTATAAATTTGACCGTTTTGATGGAAAAATTAGAAAAAATATTTTTAAAATACTTGACGCCACCAAGCGTACAGTCATCGCAAGCGTACATACTTACATACTTATATACATACTTATACACACTTATATAAATATACATTTACTAGACGACCCAACAGACGTCCTGTTATAAAGCTTAAATCCAAAAACTGTAAATTGTTTTTAAATAAATTATAAATTGGACTGTTTTGATGGAAAAGTAAAGAAAAAAGTTATTTTAAATATACTTGACGCCACCACGCGTATAGTCACCACAAACGTAAATTAAATTAAATTAAAACTCCCACATTACATATACGAGAATTCGATCCTGAGACTCATACTGAAGCCCGTTGCGCTGACCACTGCATCACTGATACGTTGGCAGAAAAGGGTTTCAGGCGGTATTATAATAATCTCAATAAGAGCTTAATTCTGGATTTTTGATAAAAAAAAACCCCATTTTCTATCGGATCAAATTGTGCATCTAAACCATTCTCGAATCCACTTAATTACATGCACAAAGTTGCATCAAAATCAGTCCATCCGTTTAAGAGGCGTTTTATAACAAACACACGGAGAGAAGACTTTTATATATAAAGATTAATATCACAGACAAATTATCTGCTTTTTTAAATATTATCGACTTGTTTACGAAAATATAACCTCAATACGGTATATCAACATATAATCTGAAAATTTCCGGATAAATAAAATTGCGAAATATCTGATATTTAGTTGAAAATATTTATGAAACCAAACTTTTGTACGCCACATATTAAAATAAATATAACGAACTTGAAATTACTTTCAGAAACATTTTCAAAAGTTCACCGCTTAGGAAAAAACTTTTTACATATTTCACTTTTTTCCAAACAAACTCCATTTACTTATATCATGACTTCATTATTTATTTATTTATGCTTATTTTCAGTATTCACAAGCTTAGCTGCATGTAAACATGTTGAAATATAGTTTCAAAAGATATGGAAATGTTATTATTTGTCAAGTTGACAGAAGAAAATGGTTTTGGTAAGAACTGGTGCAAACCGACCCATTTTACATTAATTTTATCACATCCCCAATGTCTCCCGTCTCATATTTTATACAACGAGAAATAATCCTCTGAATGATTACTGTATACAGACGTTGGAATTAGGTGTAAACATTCCATTTTAACGCCAACTGTTAAATCTAAAATTAAACTATCGAAATTATTAAACTCGAATGGCTACATAAATTAACAGAACGGCAAACGTAAGTTCACTGTCTCTCGCAACATAAATTTATTACGTCTCCAAATAAACACGTTTAGCATATTAATAGCTTCCTCATAATATCCTTGGTGAAAGCCAAGTTTAAAGTAGTGCTGTGCTTGTAAAATGTCGTTTTTAATTATTCTTATGGATTAGTATTGTAAATTAATTCATAGTAAACTGAATTAAAAGCTTTCGTCTAATGCAATTAGTTCAAAGGAAACTAATTAATCTTGTAACTAACCTTGGCACGTAGCCAAATTTAAAAATCATTCAAAGTGCTTAGATATTTAAAAGATGCAATATACATCATTCCAAAGCATAATTTATTCGATACACTCCATTTAATAGGATTCCGTAGAGAAAAAATATAAATTAAATCAACATGGTAGAAAGTTTCGATAAAATGAGATTCTTTAGAAATTTTACATTGTGAAAATAAATTTGGATGTATTTGGTCTCGATGGGTTTTCATTCTCACATTCACTACTTATTATTCTTAGATTATTTTATACTATGAAATTCCCGTAGGATATCTTCTAAAATCATGTATGAATATAGTATTTTTAGAAGCTTCTGAGGAGTTGTGGGGCTGTATGGTGTCCCAAAAGAACTCCAAATACTTCTGATTCAGTACAAAACCCCAGGACAAAAGAAATAAAACAAGAAGAATTGGTTATAAATATATTTTTCATTTAATACATGGATATTGAAACTGAACCAAGAAAAAAGAAAAACCTCTCTTTTTTTCAAACAACCTACATAATATTGTAGCTAAGATTGAAATAAAGACACAGTTAGGTTAAACAAAAAATTAGATTTATTAGATCCGAAGCAACTCGATGACTGTCAAAATGGACATAAAATTCCTTATTTTAAAAGTTTTAGAATAGGATTTATTGTTTTTACTAAAATTATGGGCAAGGCATATTTGTACCTGAACAGTTTTTATGACTTATATACTAGAGTTTAATGTTGGATATTTTAACTAAAATTACTCCGGTCTCATATCCATTTTCTCATTGAAAATAATTAAAACACCATTAATCCGTTTTAGGACCTCCTCCATTACTCTTAAGAGCACGCCCCCTTTTCATTCACACTTTTACTATACTAGAGTTTAATGCTGGATATTGAAACTAATATAACTCATGTCTTGTCCATTTTCCCTTGAAAAGAATTTAAACACCATTGACCTGTTTTAGGACCTCCTTCCTCAAGTTTAGGACCGCACATCTTTTTCATTCGTAATTTTACTAAACTAGAGTTTAATGACATGCAGAGTAACTCAAATTTACTCGTATGTTTTATCTATTTTTCCCATTGAAATGTATTGAAATACCACCAATGTGTTTTAGTATCTCTTCAGGCTTTGGAACACTTTTCCTTCATTTGCACTTTTAATATATTGGAGTTTAATGTTGGATATTTTAACTAAAATTACTCGGATGCCATAACCATTTTTCTATTGAAAATAACTAAAACACCATTAATCCGTTTTAGGACCTCCTCCATCGCGCTTAGGAACACTCCACCTTTCCATTCACACTTTTACTGTACTATAGTTTAATGCCAGATATTGTAACTAATATAACTCTTATGTCTTTTCCATTTTTTCCCTTCAAAAGAATTGAAATCCCATTAATCCATTTTAGGACCACACACCTTTTTCATTCATAATTTTACTACACCAGAGTTTAACGCCATGTATTATAACTAAAATTACTCGTATATTGTATATTATTTTTCCCATTGAAATTAATTGAAATACCACCAATCCGTTTTAGGACCTCCTCCCACTTAGGAGCAATCTTCCTTCAATCGTAGTTTTACTATATTGGAGTTTAATGTTGGATACTTTATCTAAAATTTTTTGTATGTCATATCCATTGAACCAATTGAAATTAACTGAAACATCATTAATACGTTTTAGGACCTCCTCCATCATGCTTAGGAGGACTCATTTTCTTTTCATTTGCACTCATTCCTTTTTGCCAAAATGAAATACAATTTAATATTCCAAGAATCACAGTGAAACTTCTCAGTTTATTTAGGGAAGTAATAAAACTAATTATTGTAAATTAATCTACTTTTTATGTTTATGTGAATTATTTTGTATCTTTTTAAACTTAGCATAAATATATACTGCGCAATTTTTCTGAAAATAATTTGGGTAATAAAAGATTCAATAGGAAAAAATGTTGTCATTGATATTCATCCCCTGGTGTAGGAAAGCCTATACTAGGTCCAATAGATTCCGTGGAAATATTCGACTGGCCCACAGCTAAGGGTAATATGCAGCTTCACTTTGGTTTGGTTTAGAGAGATAGAGTTTAATATTTTGCTCACGAGGATTAATGAGACCGGTACCTACTGCTTAAAGTCGATTCCAAATGGTTACGAGCATCCCTGCCAGCAGCGGGAATCGAATCCGTGAACTCTTGTACCAAAGAGCATAGCTCTACCAGTCAGCCATCGTTCGTAACAGGTTCGTTTTGAGCTAGGAAGCACGAGGACTAAAGACCAACTTATCATCAAGAATATCTCAATTTAGAAACAGGTATCAAGCAGCAGAAGCCTTAAGGCTGGTAAATGCTTACAAAGAAAATTTTTATACAGAGGATTTTCCCACAATCTCATTGAGATACCAAACTGTGTTCGTATCTTAGGTATGCTGGTAACCGCAACTATTAGAATCTTGAATCATTCCAAGCTGCTAAAGGAATTATGCGTAGGTAAACGGGGGCATAGTATCTGCAAAGCTGGAAAGTTAAGTGATGCGATTGGCTATTAGTTATAACTATTATTATAACATCACAGACATCCATTAATATTTTCAAATAATTTTAGGGCCTATTAAATAGAAATGAAAGAAAGCAAATGTTTATAAATTATTTATGAAAATAAAGGTATACAAATCTACTAATCACCTATGAATATCAAATACTATATGTAGAGACAAAGACAAATAAACTCATCATATTGAACCAGAAGATGATATGTATCTTTAAACATTAGTTTCTTCACAGAGAAAGATACAAATCCTATCACGTCCATGCATTTCAATTTTACAGATAAAGATGTATTTTGTATATCGATCATACACCGCTGATCTAACACATCCCAGATTATGGAGAAGAATCTCGCATATGATTTAAATTATTCGACAAGATTGGGAATAACTTATCATCTGATATAAACTAGTAATTATTATAGTATTAGAGAACAGAAATTTCCTTTAATAGTTCAAGAGTTTTTAAAACTTTAACTTTAAAGCCAAAGACCCATTTTCGGACAATTATTTTCAAAGCACACTTGAGAACATTTGAATCAATCTACACTTGTTCTCAATTAGTATTGACGATACATTAGTTTAATTAATTTTTACAAGAATTTCTACATGTAAGGATGCCCCGATATTGTTCCACCCTTGTATTTTTCGGAGACTATTGAGGGACCGAGGCTCGGCCATGTCTCTCACCATTTGTGATTGGCAATTTCCCTGGAAAAGGTAAGATTAAGTATCCTTACCTCCATAACTTGTTTCTCAATGCTTAGTTTTTCACTGGATTATATTATGTTATTACATGATCTCCCTTTTAACAAAGATATTCCAATACTATTAATTTATTAAATATATACACAAAATTCTTTAAGAATGATTCTAAATATATCTTGTCAAGATTTTTTTTCTTATAAACTGTAAAATAAAAATTAACACATGCCGGTGTCAAATCCACGCCAAATATTTTTAGTTATGCGTTTATAACATAGAAAAAATGTATTTATTAAGAATAAATATTTCATAATCAGAATAAAAACTAGAAGAGAACTTATAATAAAAGCTGATTTTGTAAAATATACTTCAGCTGCATTAAAAAATATATGTATTTGCAGTTTACTTATGTTTTACTTTATTTTCTCCTTATTTATTTATTTATTTATTTAATATTATTATTATGGTGCCACTCAATTTTGCCCGTCTTTACATATCAGGCAGACTCAAGGCAAAAAATTGAATGAATCGGAATTTAAAACACATCTACATTCGGGCACACATAATGAAAATCTTTATTGTGTAAATAGTGCTCTACTCAGACACTATTTACATAAGATAGATTTTCCCCACTGTTTGGAGAATGTGGGATTAAGTGGTTACATATTTGTTCCAGAGCTAGCGAGATTCATAGACCACTTTGCACTTCTCTCTTTCTTAAGACTCATCATAAAACTGAGTTCAGCTCTTATTTTTCTTCGCTCATTTGAACACAGAAAACGTCTAACCAAGAACACAGCAGGAACGTTTTAATATAAAAAACACTTTTATCCGTACCGCGAAGTTTGCAGAAGCGTCTATTTTAAAGTTCTACATAATTTTAATTTTAATCTCTTCCGATTTCATAGTACGTTTAAGTTTCAGTTTATTGCTATTTATATTTTAGTTTCTACCAAGCACTTCTTTTACCTTTTATAACCTACTGAGATTCAAGTGCAGATACTCAAGTTTAATTTACAAGTTTGGGGTTTGGTTTGGAGAACTACAGTCTATTATTTCGCTGCATGAGGGCTAATGAGACTGGGACCTACTGCTGAAAGCCGATTCCGGACGGCTACTAATATCCCTACCTGGAGTGGGATTCCAACTTGGAACTTCGGTACCGAAGAGTAGCACTATACTTTTAGGCCATCTTTGGGATACATGCTTGAGGAGTTTATAATATGTGTTGGCGTACCTTAACTTAAGATTTAAAGAGATTCTTCAACCCAATTTTGTGTTACGAAGTTTCTGAATCATGTCTGTGCATATATATATATATATATATATATATATATATATATATATATATATATATATATATATATATATATATATATATATATGTGTGTGTGTGTGTGTGTGTGTGTGTGTGTGTGTGTGCGTGTAATATATCAAAATTATTTAACTCTACTATCTCTTTAAAAACCTCCTCTCTCACATTCTAATTCTTTAAAATATATTTTACAAGCCACATAATGTCTAAATCAAAGGAGTGTCCAAGACTTAAAATTCTTCCAACACATTTTCCAAAGTTTTCTGTGCAATTGATGTAAAATTTTTGTCTATTTAACAAATTTTCCATTTATCGCCGACAATTGGCTCAGTTTTCTCCTGATCTAACAGTTAAATTCTCTGACTAAGTTTCTTGTCCCTTGGGAAAACTCTGTCTCGCTCTGGGATACACCTCTGTTCGAGCAAAGTGTTTTTCGTATCATTATCTTGTATGCTGGTGACTGCCTAAGATGTCTTTATAGCAGTTCCTTAATAAAGATTTAAGTTGTTCTCAAAACTGTGCTTCTGTTCAACGTGGCCCGACTGCAACATTATTTATTCAATAGTCTAGCTGTATAGACTGTTTTCCTTGCCCTGTAGCCCGAGCAAGTAAAAACAATAGGAGCTACATAATTATTGTGTAGAGTGGTAATATTATACTGCTGGATAACACACACACACACACACACATATATATATATATGTGTGTGTTATATATATATGTGTTTTATCTTAAAATACCATTATTGTGATAGAAAGCAACAGTCTCTTTACTCTTATGTTTATCATGTATCACCAACTCATATTTAACTAAATCAACAAATAGTTTATATATTGTGTATGTGTGTGTGTATGTTGGTGAGTGTATTGGTGAGTATGTGGTATTTATAAAACTTTTGTCTAAAAGTGTCATCACTTGAATAAAAAGTAACGGTATCTTTACTCTTAAATTTATCATGCTTAATTAACTCATGTTTAACTAAATCAATAAAGTGTTTGTAGTTATTTATGTGTATGTTTGTGTGTGTGTATGCTTGTGTGCAAGTGGGTGGGTGAATATGTAAGTGTTTATAAAATTTTTGTCTAAAATTATCACCATTTATAAAGAAAGCAACGGTCTCTTTACTCTTAAATTCATAACGCTTAACTAATTCAACATAAAGTATATATATATATTTTTTAAATCCCTAGTAATCATGAAATTTTGTTCAATTTTGGCATATTTTTCTAATATACATATTATATGAAGAGAAACTTTCTTAAAATGAGTTTTACATAGACATCGCTTCTATAAATATATGCAGTAACGGCTCACTGGAGCATGGATTTATCGGACATTAACTTTCACTTAGGCTCCTAAAATTACGTCATCACCCGCCGACCTCCACTCCACGAGCAGAATAAGATGTTGGGCAACTGCCAGGTCTCTGCTGGCATACGTCGAAAGAAGAATACGTCATCTGGGAAATAACCAATTGTACGCTATCAAACTATCCGTCCTTACCGAGAAGTGAATAAATTTTCCTTAATATGCATAACTAGGAAAATTGATGAAATATTTTTTAAAGATGAAATTGCTCGCGGCCTAAAGGGGCTTAAACATTACGCACAGGCTGCACTGAATAGGAGAGTTCTTACGATTACCATTAAAAGGATGTCATATAAATATTTATTTAGAACTTTCTGCAGATAAAATTTTATGAACTGCTCTG
>CM063498.1:71487518-71490018 GCA_032207245.1 Pardosa pseudoannulata | reverse complement strand
TATATAGGGACAGAGAGAGAGATTTGAGGAGAAAATTGTAATGGTAACAATACGTTATTATTAAAATCATCATCATCATCATCATTATTATTATTAATGTTATTATTATGATTATTATTACACTAAAAAGTTATAAATGAGCATAAAAAATAATAACTGTCATAAATATCAATAACACAATAACATATTAAATTTACCACAATAAATATGATATTTGTTTCAGTTATAAATTTCATGCATACCGCTTGAGCCGCAGAATTTTACTGAAATATGAGGATCGTGTTTAGCCCGTTGTCCAGAATTTGGCTACGTCTTATCTATACGATGCTTTTTTTAACAGATATACCAATATTTCAATGGATATTCTGTTCCCTATCGAAATTAAAACATTGGAAATCATATTAAATGACTACATGTTTTGAATTATAAGCAAAAATTAAATACATTCCGTTGTAAATCAGAATTTTAAACTCAACCACAAATCAAGTTTATTACTAAATTTTAATTAAACATTAACGTAATTAAAAGGAAACTGAATGTAATGCTTTATCGTCCGGAACCCTGTTATGTTTATTTATAATGACGGAGCTAAATCTAGAGCGTGTTTTAAAACTTCGTTATGGCGTTAATAAATTTGCATTTCACGAGAGAATATGTTTGTAAATTTGTAAAATGTTTAAGACAATTATGCAAATGTTAATTCTATAAATATATTCAATTAAAAACTCATACATTGGTTTGTAAATAAAAGTACCTTAATATTTATTACTATAAACGAAGTAAATCAATAAATAGAAGCTGGTTTAAATTCACAACCACGTACAGAGTTGAATTAAGAAATACCATTTGCTATTGCTTAAAAGTCGAACCTCTGTCTAATGACTCTCTTTTTCCTTGAAATATTCCTTGGAATCAAAAACCTTTTGTAATATTTTTTGTAAAATAACACCCAAAAAGTGTATAGTGTGTGTATTCTTTCCAAAAAGTGTATAGTGTGTGTAAAGAACTTTTTCCTGTGGTATAATTTTTATTTTATTCCTCCAGATATTTTAGAAGTTTTCAAAATTGATACTTGTTATAATAAATACGATGATATCATTAAAATTAATTTTTATATAAAATAGTTTTATACTAAAAATACGCTATATTTCTGGATAATGTTTTGCTTTATTCTTATTTTCCTTGAAGATTTGTTTTGGATGAGTAAAATAAGTAAAATAAATGGATATTAATTTTAAAAACATACAGATTAACTACATATTTAATACCATTTTGTGTTTGTGTTTTTAAAGTCTGTTTTATGAACTTTTAAAAGGGGAGTCGCTATTTAACGAATTTTCTTTATAAGGAAATATTTTAGAGATTTAGCACTTCTGTTTTGAAAGTTTGAAAACGTTGTGTGAGAAATAAATGTCCCACGAAAGGATTAAATAGAGGTTTGCCTGTATTTTGTAATTCTTAGTAGCGCTGTCTCTAGTTTATTACATTTTTATCTTAAAGGGATAAGAGAACTGCAATTAACAGAACTCTACAAAGAATATTAATGTTTTATTTTGCCCTAACAAAATCAAGCTAAGCATACTCTTCATCAGGAAATAAATTTTTTCCATTTATAAATATATATTTTCACTAAAACCTCTTTTTATTGTTACCTATTTTGAATACCCTGATCGGTTTGGTTTGGTTTGGAGCGCTACGGTCTACTGTTTTGCACACGCGGGCTAATGAGACCGGGACCTACTGCTTAAAGCCGATTCCGAACGGCTACGAACATCCATGCCATAGCGGGATTCGAACCCACGAACTCCGGTACCGACGATCAGCGCCCTAACCAATCGGCCAGCGTTCGGCCAATACCCTGATCGGATAACATACAGGAAAAACATACAGATTAACTACATTTTTAATAACATTTAGTGTTTGTGTTTTTAAAGCCTGTTTTATGAATATTTAAAAGGGGAATTGCTATTTAACGAATTTTCTTTATAATGAATATAACGAATTTTCTTTATAATTTATATATATATATATATTTTACTTCACTAAAACCTCTTTTTATTGTTACCTATTTTTAAAATCTTGGTCGGAGACCTGAAGAAATACCAGTGGAAACACCAGTGCACAGTTTACAAAATCTACCGATCAGTTACGACGTCACATGAGAAAAATGCAAAAATTAACTGATATTGTGGGCCACTTTAGTGCACACGACATGAGTTCAAGCGATTCAATAACAGGAGAAGGTATCTTCAAAACCCTCTGTGTACTTTTAAAATAGCAGATATATTTTCCTTTCGAAGGAATCTCAGTTTCCGATTAACCCTCTAAGCGGTTCGCACGTACAATTCCGCCAAACCGATGATGTCTTCAAAGCGGTTGTCACGTACAATTTTCGACCTCCAAAATCGTTCCGAAAATGGATGTAATGTACATTTCTGCCAGTTTTTGAGGTAGGAGGGTCAGGTCGATTGTTTAGAAACTGCATCCCTCTTTGACTGAC
>CM063498.1:71475018-71482518 GCA_032207245.1 Pardosa pseudoannulata | reverse complement strand
CATAATTGATTACAACAACAAATATGGAACAATTAATATAAAAACTGTATTATATCACTTACAATATAATTAAAAAATCTACTCCATTGATAAGCTTAAATGTATCTTTCAAGCTTATTACTTCAGCTTAAACTTAAGCATGAACTTATCATTCGAGCATGTATATTTGTATTACCTATAGAATAATTTATTACTATATAGATTAAACGGATTATTTTTAATGATTAGTTAGTTATAATATTATGCTTCTTTTACTTTATTTTCTAATTTTTAAGAATTTTTTATGTCAAAAGAATTTTTGCATTTTTATTTCATTCTGTAGAATGTTTTTAGTTCGTTGTAATTTAAGTTGTACGTTAATGCTTTTATTTGAAATTAACTTACCGTGCATACTGTTATGTAATATGTAAACTATTTTTGATAGTTTTAATGTATTCATTCCACTACATTTTACATTATAATAAATCATTGCATAATTCCATAAAAGTTGTTAAAAGGTTTTAAACTTCTAACACATTTTTGTATAATTCTATTAAATATTCAAAGACTTATAATTTGTTGAAACAGATACACTTTCAGCGTACAAAGAGTACTTTCGATGGTAAAAGATCCATTAATTTGAAGTGAATGCTTTCATTTTATTACACAATATTCCTATGATATGAACGAACCTTCAATGATTCCAATCAATAAATGAATAATTTTCCTCCTGTGATTTGTCACAGGTTTTTCCCTTAACATAGACAGAACGTGGGAGTTTTCCCTCTTTAAAAATGCTTAATTTTAAGGGTGGGGAAATTCCCTTTTCCTTACGTGAACATACGACAAGTGTAGTATTATGAAACTGATATTTGTAATCATTCTATTGTTCACTCGAATTTTAAGGTGTCTAAGGATTATTGGATAAAGGAAACATGAAGGAAAATTGGTTTTATTAGCATAGATTTAAAGTATTTAAAGATCTCTTCTTAGCTGATATTTTTGCCACTTATATATCTATATGTTTATATAAAAAATGATATTTTATGTTTTGCTTCTTATATTTATACTATTATGCAAAAAAGAAGGATATTCTATATTTTCTTTTTTACTACTGATCCAAAACCGTAACTGTAACCAAATTTTTAAAGAGTTTTTTAAGGGTATTTGACAGTTACAAGATGCATATTACATGTTGAAAAAGTCTATATTTGCATTAAAAATATTAAAATTGAATGACTTCGAACCACGGTGCAAATAAAGTTTTATGAAACTCATATTTGCATTCATTCTTTTGGGCACTGAATATTTAAGATGTCTAAAGAAAAATGAACAAAAAATATCTTTCGTAGCATAGTTTTACAGCATCTATAAGATCTCTTCTTAGTTGGTATTTTTGTCTCTTATATATCTATACTATCATATAAAAAGAATTATTTTATGTTTTCTTTCGAGATATCTATAAAACTACTGATCGAATTGTAACCAAATTTTTAAAGGGTTTTGTAAGTGTATCTGACAATTCCAAGGTGGATATTATATGTTAAAAAAGTCTATATTTTCATTAAAAACATTAAAAAATAATGCCTATATATAAACTGATATTTGTAATCCCTTTTTTGGGCACTCAAAACTTAAGGTGTCTAAAGATTATTGAAGAGACGAAAAATGAACAAAAATTTTCTTTATTAGCATAGTTTTAAAGTATTTAAATGATCTCTTCTTAACTGATATTTTTCCATTTATATATCGATACTCTTATATAAGAAGAAGGATATTCTATCTTTTTTTTCGGGATATCTAAAAACAAATACTGATCCAATCTTAACCAAATGCTGAAAGAGTTTTGTGAGGGTATTTGACAGTTACAAGATGCATATTACATGATGGAAAAGTCGAAATTTGCATTAATGTATTAAAAAATAATGCTTCTGAACCATGGTCAAGTATTGTGCCATGAAACTGATATTAGTGATCATTCTTTGGACACTCCCAACTTAAGGTTTATAAAGATTATTGAAGAGACGAAAATTGAACAAAAATTGGCTTTATTAGCATAGTTGTATAGAATCTATAAAATCTCTTCTTAGCTGGTATTTTTGCCACTTATATATCTATACTATTATATATATACACTGTTATATATACTATTATATATCTATACTATTATATAAACCACATACTAGTACGTGTTCCACATACAATTTGTTAAATATCTTTAGAACTGTATTTTTGGTTAGTACTATCTCTTTTTAGACCATTACATCTGAAGTGTAAATGGAATGGGGTTATTCCATGTGAAATCAACACAATTTTAGAACAAATTCTACCTGACCCCCTCCAATTTCAATTAAATTTGGTTTACTAAGTGACTTCATGATAATAAAGAAAATCCCCAAATCTTATGTTCAAATAATAATTGGTTTGGGAGTTATAAGGCTTTAAAGTTGCCAGATTTGTCTAAAAAATACACTATCGGCATACCTTTAAATTACACTTGCTACTCACCTAATTAAGCTAGAGATATGTGCGAGGTGTTGTTTTAAACCTTTTTTAATGGGCTTTCATATGATATACAACACATGATGACTTGAAATTTTTTTTTAAAATTTAAATTGAAATTAAAATTTAAAATTTAAATTTCTCAAAAAGCCAAGTTTTTAAAATTTTGAAAAAAATCTCAAAAATTGCTCATATTATTGTTAATTAATCATCAAAATTTCATGTTGGGATCATAATGGGATCACAAGCTACAAAAGTTTTTTGTTTTATATATTTACTATTGCAATAACGAAAATGAGAACATGCATTCATTACCTTTAATCTAACTCATCTGCATAGGATGGCATTAATGTTTACACACTACCTTATCGACATATACTCTAGTAAATAGTACATTTAACATTTGTGAAGATTTTAGAATCAAGAAAAATCATTAAATTGAATTACTTTTGATGGATGGTACTACTTATTTAGTTGAAACTGATAGAAAGCTTTATGTGTTTTGAGAATTTCTACTTCAGAAAGAATATACATTGGTCCTGTTAGAGTTAAAGGATTCATCTTACACATAATATCTGAAATTGGAATTCATAGTACATCTGGCTTCATACATTGTGACATAGTACATTGGGATTATAATGGGATCAGAAGCTATAAAATACCAAATTAGCTTCCATTAACACATGGAAAAATTAACACATACAAGAACTGCCTTGCTATGATGATTTGTAATCTAGCATCAGACAGCTGCCACATGGGAGAGTGTACATCTTGTTCTGGGACTACATAATTAAAAACCATACTTGGTGAAACATTCGATGAAAATATGGTGGAAAAGATCATTTTCAATCAGTGGATTTCTGTTGATAGGAGCTCTTTAGAAACAATACAAAAATCAGCATCAGAATTTATTGACTTATTTTGTGAGAAAATGTCTGTATTAGTTTATCATTATTTTGTGGTGAAACAACAAAATTCATTTATAAACAATATAAAAGGAAATTTAAAAGATTCAGAGTTTGTAGTTCTTGATTTTGCTGAAAATTACTTATTTGTTATACAGGATGAGACCCAGAGCTGCCACTGGACTAATGTTCAATCTACAACTCACCCATTTGTTGTATATTACAAAGGGAAGTTTGGAATTGACCACTTTACATACATTGTAATTTAAGACTGTTTGGAGCCCAATACAGTAGCAGTTTACTGTTTTCAAAAGAAGCTTATTACTTTTTTTAAGACAGAATTTTAAAAAAAGTGCAAGGCAAATATTTTATTTCTCAGATGGGTCATCTGCACAATATATAAATAAGAAGAACTTTGCCAATTTATGCTTACATAAGGAAGATTTTGGCATTGAGGCAGAATGGCATTTTTGGACAACAGCTCATGGTAAAGACTTTGTGATGGGGTAGGAGGTACACTCAAGAGTTAGCGGCTTGAGCAAGCCTACAATGACCATATAAAAATCAAATACTTACACCACAACAATTTTTAACTGGGCACAGGAAAACATCACAGGAATACATTTTGTTTTTCAACCCAAGAAGAACATGTTTCTACAGCTATATTTCTAGATGACCAATTTAAAAATGCTTTTGCAATTCCTGGGACTCAGAAATATCATGCTTTTATACCCACAGAATCAAAAAAAAAAAAAAAAAGTCTTTGAGAAGACATTTTCCTTTTCACAAGATTTATTGATGCAAACTGCGATAGCATCACAATAAAAGCTTCTATTTGCTGATAAAAATGGCTATATTACTGCTGTTTATAATTGCAACTGGTGGCTTACATTTATGTTAAGAGAAAGAAGAGAAAAACTCTGAAGAGGTAAAAGTGACATTCCTTCACTCATCTGGACCATCACCATCTTTTTTTTATATCTATATAAGCCAGATGTACTATGGATTCCAATTTCCGATGTTATGTGTAAGGTGGATCCTTTAACTCCAACAGGACCAATGTATATTCTTTCTGAAGTAGAAATTCTCAAAACACATAAAGCTTTCTATCAGTTTCAACTAAATAAGTAGTACCATCCATCAAAAGTAATGCACTTTAATGATTTTTCTTCATTCTAAAATCTTCACAAATGTTAAATGTACTATTTACTAGAGTATATGTAGATAAGGTAATGTGTAAACATTAATGCCATCCTATACAGATGAGTTAGATTAAAAGTAATGAATGCATGTTCTCATTTTCGTTATTGCAATAGTAAATATATCAAACAAAAAACTTTTGTAGCTTGTGATCCCATTATGATCCCAACAAGAAACTTTGAGGATTAATTAACAATTATATGAGCAATTTTTGAGATTTTTTTTTAAATTTTAAAAACTTGGCTTTTTGAGAAATTTAAATTTTAAATTTTAATTTAAATTTAATTTTTTTTAAAAAATTTCAAGTCATCATGTGTTGTATATCATATGAAAGCCCATTAAAAAAGGTTTAAAATAACACCTCGCACATATCTCTAGCTTAATTAGATGAGTAGCAAGTGTAATTTAAAGGTATGCCGATAGTGTACTTTTTAGACAAATCTGGCAACTTTAAAGACTTATAACTCCCAAACCAATTATTATTCGAACATAAGATTTGGATATTTTCTTTATTAACTTGAAGTCCCTTACTATACCAAATTTAATCGAAATTGGAGGGGGTCAGGTAGAAACCTTGTGTTGATTTGATATGGAATTACCCAGTGATATTTTATGTTTTTTAGGGATACCAAAAGAACTACTGATCTAATGGTAACTAAAGTTTTATAGAAAGGTAACTATATTTCATAGTATCGCTAAATCTTCTCAGAATTTCTAGCTACGTATTATTATAAATACTTCTAACTCACACCAGAAAAAACTGAAGAAAATGACGATCCTATGCAACTGTTTAAAGCACCTCATTGTTTTTATTCATAAGAGGTGTATATTGAGGATGTCTGAATTTAAAAGTATGTATTGAATCATACTTATTTATCATCTCTTTAGCTGTTTGAAATGAATTCTGAAACTCTGTATTTAGGTCTTTTTATCGTAATGAAAATACTTGGCTATTACCTACTCAACGTGATGGACTGATATTTTTCATATTTTCGTTGAACACCTCAAATAATATGCATTCGAGATGCATTAGTTGAGTTTCTTAACAGAATCCACTAAAAAGATTAAAAATATTTTCGCGTATTATTTTAATATGTTGTAAATTTTAAAGATGAGACTTGGTTCATTTCACAAGAGAATGACATTTGATTGACATCTGTCAGTCGTATATTAACACATTTTGTGCGGGTACATTTCGCAGCGGAATTGTAGCGGAAGCGGACTTTTTGCGCGTAAATTTAGTTATTCAGTTAAATCTCAATAGATCGAAAATTATTTAATTTTTTAACCAACTTTTCACATTTTATATTGAAATATATAAACAAATATATAAATAGAAACACATAAATAACAACCATTATATTTTTGTAAACAAAAAATATATTTTTAGTGGATAAATTTATAGTAGTATCGTAAATATGAAAAATCAAATAGAAATAGTAGTATATAGTTTTAATGTTTTAGAATTATGTTATATATTAACATTTTTACATTTCAGAATCTATGTAGTAGACAAGAACATTCGGCTTCATTTTCCTGTATATACCGTTATTTTTGTACCCACAAACAAACCATGTTGTTACACTAACCCGTATCAATTGTCAGAAAACGTACTAGTGCATGTCCCGCTTACAATGGGTTAAATATCTTTAGAACTGTATTTTTAGTTAGTCCTATATCTTCTTAGAACATTACATCTGAAGTGTAAATTCTTTACCTTTTAATAGGATTCAAATTCATACATATTTTTGTAAAATTAAGGAGTATACGTAAAGAGAAAGCTGACTTCTTTTAAATATTGAAAGATAAACATCTATTAATCAAAATTAAGAATTATTGGAAGCTTCTTGAGAGTTCTCTCTATTAATGGGGTAGATACTCATCATATATCAATAATATCCAGATATTTTTATGAAATATTGGAGAAATATATGATGTCAAAAACTTTTCCATTAAGTATATGACAAATATTGTGAAAGTTCTTTACTTATTATTGCATAACATTGCAAAAAGTTAATTATTTTGATGCCAAAATACACATTCCTTATAAATTACTATTAATGCCTAAATGATAAATATCTGTAACATATTTATATAAAAGTGAGAAGATATAGGAACACTGGCCACTTATACTAATGGATATCGTTCTTTACAACGAGCACTTTGTATTAAGCTTCATTAATATAAGAAAGTATATTTTCGAATACTAGTTATTTATTTAATTCATTTTAAGCTTTCTTTAAATTGCTCTCTGCAGCACATTATATTTCGAAATTTAATTATATCCAAAATTGTTATAACATAGCTAATAAATGTTTCAAAATATTCTAATTACAAAAAATTACTTTTACAACATATTTATATGATATGTCTAATTCTGTAACATATTTATATAAAAATGTTATATAATCTGTAGCATATTTATGTAAAAATGAGAAGATATAAGAATACTGGCCACTTATACTAATGGATATCATTCTTTACTACGAGCTCTTTGTACTAAGCTTCATTAATATAAGAAAGTATATTTTCGAATACTAGTTATTTATTTAATTCATTTTAAGCTTTCTTTAAATTGCTCTCTGCAGCACATTATATTTCGAAATTTAATTATATCCAAAATTGTTATAACATAGCTAATAAATATTTCAAAATATTTTAATTACAAAAAATTACTTTTACAACATATTTATATGATATGTCTAATTTATTTCTACCATGAATTGTATCATCGACAGAATGAAAACAAACTAAAAACGAGAGCGACGTATAAATCGATTCTTTGTTTGACTCAAGTTTTTCCCGATTTTTCTGATGATACATGGGAAAATATTATGGAGTACTTCGTTTATACTTCTCACCGATTTAGTTGAAAACGTAAGAGTAGAAATTCTTTGTGCTCTTTCCATCATAA